>JACCHV010003004.1:0-487254 GCA_018907245.1 Eupristina koningsbergeri
CAGGGGGGTCCAACTGTAAATGGGAAGACTGGAAACAAATACCCATGTACAAGTATCAAGAAAATACAGAACCCTACACTTTCTATAACCCCATGTGTCCTTTTTCGTGAGCCGGCACTGATAATCTGGCACATGTGTTTACTTCAAATTTCTTAAAGTTTTTGAAGAGTAAGAAAAGTTCTTTCAACAAGAATGCGCGTTCGCTTAATAATATACTAAAAACTTTAATAAAAGTATTAATTAGCAGCAAATAAACTTATTATTTTTTTTTAAAATACATTTATATTTTTGTGTTAAAAAAAATATTTTTTTTAATACAATTTTAACTTACTAGTGATAAAATTTATTATTATTAAAATGATTTAATATTTTTAAATGTTTTATTTATTTTTGTTGGTTTAAAAAAAACATATTTACTTCAATAAAATGTTAATTACCTGTAAATAAACTTATTATTATTTTTAAAGATATGTTTTATATATTAGTAATTATTTAAAAAATGTGTTATTAAAAATATTGTGTTCAATACAAATGTTCAAGTCTTTCAAAGAAATTATTGTATAGGACAACTTTATGGAAATCTTTTGTGTCGAAAGATATTGGGTTTGCTTAATTGTTAGATTTTGTAAGTGTATTTTTATGTTATTTTTTATGTCAAATAAAAGTTATTAGAATGTATAAGATAATTGTATTTCTTTAACATGGATGAAACTCTTTTTTTTGTAATTTAATGATAATAAAAGGATGATGCAAAGAATTAAAGCCTTGTATTTATTTAATTTAATTATATATATTTTAATAGTAAAATAATTTCACATTTAATAACAATTATAATGACAGTAAAACATTAATCTTTGGCTATTTAAACTTTTTAAGCAAATATCATTTATTAATACAAATTATTATTCTTAATAACTATGCAATTTTACAATTATTACATTAACAATAAATTATTTTTTCAATATTGCTCTTTCAATGCAATATTTCATATAAAAAGTTTTACATTTTAAGTATCATGTACTATAAGTTAAATATAATACTAATTGATTTTTATTTTTATTGATACAGCACAATAATGATCAACGTGTAAATAAAAAATATAATATTCTTATGCATTTACTGGCAACAGTATATAAATATAATAAATGCAATAGTGCATATAAAAAACACAAATACAATGTACAAGTAAATAAATAAATATATGTATATATATTTATAATAGAAACAATAATTTAATATATAAATAAATAAATAAATAAGTAAATAATTATATAAATAAATAAATAAATAAAAATTTAAATACATAAATAAATATATATATATACATATAATACATATAACAATACATACAAACATAGATAAATATTAAATAAAAAATTACAAAAAAGAATAATAAATGCAATACATTTCATATATTGTATTTATATGAAATATATTTTATTTATTATTCTGTTTTGGGATTACGTGTAAACAAAATAATATGTGATAATAAATTCATTTGGTCATAAACACAATATTTATTCATATAATAAAAACAGGTTGAATTAAAACTTCTTTATTTATAAATTTTTTTATATTTCGAAAATGACCTAAAGTTTTTTTATTTTTATTAATATTTCTATTCCTGTCTTTACAATATTTATATATAATAAATCTTACTGCGAATTGCAAAATCTCATCAAAAACATTATGTTTATGACAAAATGAATATTTACATTTAAAGTCCTTGTAAAATGTAGCTTTAAAATAATCTTCAAAATTAAATGCATGTGCATTCGTTGAAGCAAATTTATCAAATTGTAAATCTATTTGTATTATCTATACAAATAAAGAGTATGTTGAACAAGTTTTTAAAATCGTTTTTTGGTACATAATTTAAATTAATAAAAAAATCATAATATATACTGAATATTATAAACAGAAGAATTAAAATTAAAATTATTTAAATTATATACTGTATAAAAGCTAAAAAGTTTGCATAAAATAATTATAATTAAAATAAAATATAACTAAAAAAATTAAACGAAATGTTCTGAAGTTATTACTACACATTTTATAATATAAATTCAATATTACATTGTAAAAAAGAAAAATAAAAATAGTAAAATGAAATCTATAATATTAAAAAATGAAATTAATGTATGTAATAACGTATGTAATAGAATATAAAATATAATAATGAATATTATACTTTTGGCTTTTAATGTTCAATAATACATTAAAAAACACTGTAACATAGTAGATGTATAAACATAATATATATAATAGTTTTATTAGAAAAGATTTGCATCGAATAATTTAAATTAATAATAGAAAGAAATAGATAGAATTATTAGAATAATTTGGTTTTAAAATATTACTTATTTATTTAAAATTTATCAATGTTATTTATCCCTTATTGCTGGTATCATAATTAGTACAGCAGGTACCCCCCATCTCCCCCTTTTGCTGGTATCGTAATTAGCACAACAGGTACAGCAGGTACCCCCACCTCCGTTTTTGTTGGTATCATAATCATGAAAGAAATGGAAAAGGTGCATTTAAAGAAATTTTGAAACAAAATTTTAGTAAGACAGAACTTTTCGCACGTGTTTGGTGTTTCGTGCAATTGGTGACACAGATGTTTGACGAATATTTTCATTTCTACGGGAAACAAATTTTACTGCAATTGCATTTTCGTTTTCCTGAACAAAATTTTTAAAGATTCTTTGAGAATAAATCTAAAACATTATATTGAATGTATTAGAATTATTTCAAATAATGAATCGAATTTTTTAGTAAAACTTTTAATAATATATAAATTTTTTTTTTTGATCAAATAATTTTTAAAATTGTTCTAATTGTTAAAAATTAATATTTTCAACAATTTTTTATAATTTTCAAAATTAACAAATTTTTTCAAAAAATTTTTTTTTTCGTCAAATAATTTTTAAAATTGGTAAAAGTGTCTACAAAAAACATTTTCATCTCTGTTTTTAATATTAAGAATAAGAGAAATTTTTCATGCACTAGTAAAAGTAGTTGGTAATAAATTTATTGCTTTACCTGCGCCGAAGTTCAAAATCTGCAAACGGCACAGATGAAATAATAAAAGTATTAGTTTATACTCTCACTATTGTATGTAAATCTTTTCGTATACAATTGATAGAACAGGCGAATTTACTGTACTTATACATCGCTTTTAAAAATTCTAAGCACATAAAGATTTATATTATTTCATAATATTTTAAAGACAATATATATTTTTATATTGTATTGAAAATAATTTGTTAAAATTTTTTTTCTACTTTTATTTAATATTATTTTTAATTTGTAAGTTTCAAGTTTATTTACGGCGGCTGAATTACCTTCTTCCTCTATAAAACAAAAATTTTTTATAAGCACTTCGAAACCTATTTAAAAAAAAGGTATATACAGCTATATGAACTACGAGTAAAAAAAAGAGACATCTGAAATATTTCGAGCTTTGAAAATAATTTAGTATAACTGAAAAACATTTTTATTAATAATGTTATGATTATTTCAATTTCTTATTGAAATGTAAATGATAATCATAAAATTATTAATAAAAATGTTTTTCAGTTATACTAAATTATTTTCAAAGCTCGAAATATTTCAGATGTCTCTTTTTTTTACTCGTAGTTCATATAGCTGTATATACCTTTTTTTTAAATAGGTTTCGAAGTGCTTATAAAAAATTTTTCTTAATTTCCCATGTGTCCACCCGGAGCGCTAAAATCGCTTCGGAAGTGCGAGAGAGAGAAAAGATATTTTAACCACCATGTTTGTTTCTTATGTAAAGCATTGAACTTAACGTCCTCTTATTTACTCTTCTGTGCTTGTACTTAAACTACGTTTTGTTTCATCAATGTACACGGATGAATAATCTTTGCAATTGATTCTATCCACAATATTAGTTTTAATTCATTTTTCGATAATATCTTCTTTTACAATAACTATAAGAAACAACAATATTTACGCTCCAGTCGGCAACCGAAATCGCGCGCAAGGGGGTAGTGATTTCAATAAATGATTAAACAGGTAAGATATCAACTTAATTATCGTCCGTTTATTCAATTATTGTACATCGTCGGTGACTTTCATAGCCTCACGACAGACTGACTCCCTTTTTCATCCCATTCCTCGTCCGAGCCCCGTGCGGCTCAGGTCAGTTTCTCGATGAGTTCGCATAGCTGTAAACTTTCTCCTTTATTGCCGTCGGTTTGTCTCGGCGACGGCGTTGGAGATTCCGTCGCTGACATAACTGAGTATAATTTCTTATTTATATTTATTACATTTATTCCATACTTTTTAAACTTTAGTGAATATTCAGAAAGAAATTTTTTTAAATATGATAAAGCCAAAGTATGGAATTTATTAGTATTATTATTACAGTTATTTGTGTTTTTAAATTTATACGTTTTTAGACGTTTTTAATGTGTTTTTATTATAATAATCGGAGTAATTATTTGTTTTGAGAATAGATTTTATCCATATTTTAAAACGTAGTTTAAGAACAAGGATTAACGTACATATGAAAGATAATAACAATACTTTTACAGTAGCGGCACATTCATTAGATTAATTGGAAAAATATAGACATTCTTGATAGAGAAACAAATTATAAAAAAATAAAATGTAAAAAAGACTAATATCTGAAGTGGTACATATAAAAATTAATAACATTACGATTAACTGGCAAGATGATACACAGAATTTAAATTTCAAGTACCATATGATTCTGAATAAAATGACGAGCAACAACATCATGAAGTAGAGTATGACGTCATGAAATTAAATATATTGAGGAAAAATTTATATTGTTTATAAATAAACTTGTGACGTTACGACCATCACGTTGTAAAACAACTTTTCGGATTCTTCCACCGGGAGTCGTTTCGGCTAGATTAGAATATTGTTGAATTCTTAGTCCGCCTTTTCGGGTCATATTATTTCAATAAATTGGTTATTTTCGATTATACAGTACTGGTTTATCAATTCTTAATGATTAATGTTCATTTAAACTCAATTGTCAGCGATACTTTACGTTGTGTCTTGTGCTTTTTACGTTTCTTTTACACAATTTACCTAGTTTTTTTTACGAAGTATTATTATTAGTATTAAGTAGTTATTAAGTATGTTGAGTTTCATTACATACGTAACACTATAAATGTTTTAAGCGATTAAAAATATTTAAGTATTAAAATCGTTATTATAAAATCATAAATCAATTACATTTTTAAAATCGTATTTCTAGGGATTTACATAGGATTAGAGATTGTTAAAAATTTAAATTATAATGCTATGTGTATCTCACGGCATGAGAGAGAGAGAGAGAGAGAGAGAGAGAGAGAGCACACGAGAGTGAATGAGTGAATTCATAGATGGGAGCGAGACAGAGTGAAAGTGGACCAGAGCTTGTAAGAGTTAGAAAGATAGACACGTCATTAAAATATAATCTTAATGTTAATTTTAAATAAAGTACTAGAAAAAATTATTATTAATTCAATATGTAAATAACGATAAAAGTTGATACTTATATATATTTATATATGTGTATTTACATTGTGAAAAATAATTTATCAAACAATTACTTTTTTTAATCTAATTTATTATTTGGAAAACAATAAATTTTTTTGAAAAATTATTTATAAATTAAGGTAAAATAATTTTACTTTTTTAAACAATAAGTGTAACAACACGAGTATATTATTTTTTAAAAAAGATTTTATGTGAAAAGAATGAAGTATAAAATTTTTTTTAAACTATGTTTATTTAGCCAAATAATACAATGGAATTTTTACAGAGGATCAGATAAACGCTGATGACGGGTTACAAAGTTTATTAACCGAGGCCTCAGAGAGTCCTCTAGTCTTACGAAATAATCACGATTTTTGAAGTGATTGATTGTTATGAGATGTAAATTTAACAAAACAGATGTGAGTGCTATTAAATAGACTAGGGGAAAGGGTGATAAACCTGGAATTTTTTTTCGCTGTTTATGTATGACGCAAACATACAAGCACACAAGTATACTAACATTATTTACATTATGTACATTATATACAGTGGGCAATTACAATTATGGGATATAAAGATAAATATTTTTATATGTCTTAGTTTGTGTCGAGCCACCAGTATTTTTTTTGTGTTGAGTTTGTGATTGTTTTTGTGGTCAATGGGTGGAAGGTCTGTGCAGTATCTGAGAGAGCTGGGTAGGAGTATGTTGGGGTGGGAGGTAGAAACTGGATGATTGCGGTATGTTCTGTAACTGTTATTACTTTGGATAAAGGAGAGTTGGTCGAGAAATATGAATTATTGTGTGGGAGGATATAGCCAGTATGTAAGCTGGTGAGATGATATAGAGGATTGGAGTAGTATTTGAGGGAGATGATGTTATTGGATTTTTAAATATTGGGCGGCGCGATTTCTGCATAGTTTAATTATGTGAGAATCAATTCTCGTAATATTGGCCCGAGAATAGAGGATTTTGTTGCTGAATTTTTTGTAAAGTACGGGTGGGGTTGTAGAAGTTGAGACAGCATCTTAAACATTTTCTCTCGAAAATGCGAAGTTTTTCAGCTACAGTAGGAGGGATGTTGAACCATATAGGTGCCGTATAGGTTAGAATGGCCTGATGAGGAGTGAATAGCATTTGGTTTTAATGTCAGTGGGGATTTTTTTTTGAAAAGAAGAGTTTTTTTAAGGAAGTAAACTATTGATTGAGCTTTATGGAGTTGAGCAATGATGTACGGAGAAAATTTTATGCGATTGTCTATGAGTAAGCTTAGATATTTTACTGCTGAATTGTGAGTAAAAGGTTTGCCGTTTTTGTGATAAATAATTTTGAATGTTTTTGCTGCATTATATTGGAGAGATGGTTGAGGTTGGGGTTGGAAAGGATGGTTTCGCATTGTTAAAATTGATTTTCAATTTCCAATTGGAGAGATAGATGAGATAGAGTCGATTTTTGTGAGTGTGAATTTGATGAGATGTTTGATGAGTTTGATATTTCTGTCAGATGAATATAGAATGATGTCGTCGGCGAATGCGAGAGCTTGAATGGATAGGTTTTTGTTTAGACTAAATAAGGTTAAGATGTCGCTAATGTAGAAGTTGAATAATATAGGGGAGTTGATGGCTCTTTATGGAAGGCCGTTGGAGGTGATGAAGAGATGAGTCGAGAGGAGAGTTCTTTTGGAGGTCCAGTATTTTCGATTGGAAATGAGGTTGTTGATGAGTTTGATGAGATAGGAGGGGAAGTCTTTCTTATGGAGCTTAAACAGAAGACCCTTGTGCCAAACCGTGTCACAGGCCTTTTCTAAGTCTAAAAGGTAGGCACCAAGTGATTTGTTGGAGTTTAAGGCCCAGCATACATCTTAGGTAAATTTAGAGATGGCATGAAGGGTTAAATGTTGACGCTTGAAACCAAATTGTTAGATGGGGATTAACTTTTTTGTATGGCAAATGTGGGAGATTGAGCAGTTAATTATGATTTCAAAGATTTTGCTGAGTGATGGAAGAATACTAATTGAGCGGTGGTTGATGAGGGAGGATGAATCTTTTTTGGAATTGTGAGTATTTTGGCAGTTTTTCACGGTGTGGGGAAGTGTTTGTTGTAAAGGGCGTTGTTTATAATGATGGTGAGTGAGGAGAGTAAGTTTTATGGGAGGTTTTTTATGGCCATGATGAGAATGCCATCAATTCCTGGAGCCTTTTTATTATTAAGCGATTTGATGATGCGGGAGATGACGTGAATATTGATAAAATATGTCGGGTGGTTGTGAGGGGTTGATGGCGGGGTTCTGTGGTGAGAAAGGGGCGTGGGGGGAGGGTGATAGAGTCTGAGGGAGATGATCGGTGAAAGATTTGGTCGATTTTGGTGTTAAAAAGTGATTCAAGGTTGTTGATGTTATTGGATGGTGGGGGCGTTTTAGATGCTTTGGAGATATGCACCAGTGATGTTAAGTATATCGATTGTATCAGTGAAAGTGTAATGATTATCTTTCGATAATGTGAGATTGTTTGTGGATAGGGTAATATTGTTGAGAATTAGATTGAGGAGTTCGTTATGTCTTATTCTGATGAAGGGGGTGGTGAGTGTAGGTTTATGATGGAATATTTTTTTGAGTTTAGAGAGAAGATTGGGGGAACTACAATTAGGCGGGGATGAAAGTTTTTTATTCCAGAAGGATTTGACTGCTTTGTCAAATTTTGAAGAGAGTGATTGGTTGATGCGTTTGTGTATGGAGATGAGCGAGTGAGTGGGGATGTTGAGGATATTGAAGCCGAATTTTTTGGTTTGGGTGAGGAGCCGGGATATGAATCCGTTGTTTTTTAAAATTTTGTTGATGTTATGGTTGGTGTATTTATGGTAAGAGGGTGGGGGCTGGCGGGAGGGGGTAAAGACCTGAATGACGTCGCGGATATTTACTTCGAGGAGGTTAATGTGTGAATAGATTTCAGTGTTTAAGAGGTGTGCGTGGGGGTCAAGGTTAGGTAAGTAATTTGAGGTAATAAGCAATTTGAAGTTAGTCTAATTTGTTTTGGAAGAGTCAAGAGAGCTGCGGGTGTTGAGGGTATGGTCGAGATCGAGGGGGGATTTGGAGGTTCGGAAAGGAGATGCTGAAGGTGAGGCCCAGGCGATCACTGAGAAATTCGAAGGTGAGGATACTTGAGGGGTTGGATGCATGGTTAATGACGATGCAATGATCAGCGATAACAATGTCGATGAAGGCGTTGCTGTGAGGAAAAGAGGGGATGATAGAGTGACAGAGCGTGGGGAGAAAGGTGGGGAGATTGGCTTGAAGCCAGTTGTTTAGGAGGGTACCGCGGAGATTGTTTAAGGGATTCCGCCAATTTCGATACTTGGCATTCATGTCGCTAGCAATGAGGTACAGGTTTTGGGAGAGGTGGGGTTCCAGGATGACAAACAGTTCTGAGAATTCTTGCGAAAAGCGGTTACTGTTGGGTTTTTGGGGGAGCGTATGCTGAGATTATGGAGAGGTTAAAATTGGCTAATTTTATTTTGATTATTGTGGTTTCAAGGCAGTAAAAGTTATGGATAATGGGGGAGTGAAAAGTAGAGAAGTTGTATTTTTTTAATAACAACAGTGACACCACCGCCGTGGTTTGTATAACGGTCTGATCGTACGATATTATACTCGTTATAGAAGATTTTGTGGTGGTGATTCAATTGTGATTCGGAGACCAGAGCAATGTCGTGGTTGAGGGATTCGAGTGTTAGAAGAAGGTCATGCCTTTTTTTAGTTTTAATTAGGGAATTTACATTGATAGCGATGATTTTTAGGAAATTTGTAGAGATGTAAGAGAGGGAAGGTGTGGAATCCATCAAGGTTGGAAAATTTCAGCGATCGAATCGGCCAGCATGTCGAATCTATTTTCATTATTTTGAATAGCATTTTTAATTCGTTAATCTGTGTGTTACAAAAATTGAGGAGATTGATTTGGAGGTTGGAAAAAAGGGCTTGAATTGATGCAATAAGATCGGCGTTGTTGGGGAGGGGAGAGTTTTGCGAGGGGTGAATCGGTTGTATATTTTTTGTGTTCTAATGAGTTTTTGTTCTTGTACCTGATTTTTTTTTCAAGTAATTTAGTTTTGTAGTTTATGAAGGAGGGGCAACGTCTATATAAGGCTGGCTGACCGAAGGATTCGTAGTTGGCGCAGTATTTTTTATTTGGAGGGCACAATTGTCGAAGGGGCGGGGTGAGTGTTCGCACATTTGACACAGGACATGTTACAATTCGATGCCGCGTGAACGATAGATTGGCAGTTGTGGCACTGGGTGAAAACACTTTTTTTTTAATTTTTCCCAAGTAACGGCTTTGAAGAGGACGGACTTTATCATATGAAGGTTATTAAAATTGCTGTTGGGGGTAATCTGAACTAAAAACATGGGGAGTGCAGTGTTAGATATAGATTTTTTGGTTGTGAATTTCGAGATTTTTTGTAAATTAATATCGTGTGTTTTTTTGTTTACGAGGTCTTATAAAATTTCGATAGGTGAGAAGGATGCATTGATCCCTTTGAGAAGAACGGTGGTGTTTTTGATACGTATGAATGTGAAAAATAAGATGTTGATTTTTAGAATGTATTGTCGTTTTCGAAGTCGTGTAATTAATGAAGATGCAATGCGTGTTTTTTGGCATTGATGCGTTTAAGCAAAAAATTGTTAGAGGATATTTTATTAAGAGTTAAGTTTAAAATAGTTTTGAGATCCGCATTGAATATATTTATCGGGAGGATATTATTGTTTTTGGCTACCTTTGTAGACTGTGATGGATTAGCGTTTTCATGAAGGCTGTCCGTGGACTGCGGGCCCGCTGCTGTGTTAACGGACGAGACGGGCGAGGTGTTGAGAGAGAAAGATATTTCTGGCGTTCCATCTGTGGTTATTGAAAGATCCAAATATTGAAGAAGGTCAAATCTGTTAGAAGTTGGAAGAGGGTTGTTGATGATGGATGGTGAGAAGATAGCTGGAGGGGCGATGTCTGTTGTTTTGATATCTTGCTATTGTTGTGCTTTAGCCTGGGCTTCATTTTCCCCGTTTTTTTGGTAGCATGAGATGCAGTGGAAAGCGAAGCTGAAGTGGGCTGGAAGGCTACGCTGCTTTACGTTTGTTGGCTTTCGTTGGCACTGATATTCATGTTTGTTTGCATGAGTTGATGCACAATCAAGGAAGCTCGAATTTTTGAGGAGACAATTGCATCTTAATTGCTCTGAGTGGTTGAAGGGAATGAAGAAGGAGGAAGGGAGAGATGTGAGAGCAATAGCGTGAATGCAATATCGAAAACGGCTGTATCGAGCACAACACAGCCAAGAGCCAAAGAATGTTGTGTGTAGCGCGAAGAGAAATTAGCGATAATCGACTAAGAGGACAAACAATACGAATTAATGAAGTATAAATGAACAAATTTTAATTTAATAATTGATGTTTAGGATTCTACTATTATTTTGTTTTGTATAAATTTATAGCCTCTCTCAATATTATAAAAACGAATTATATTGATTTAATTTGGTCATTTTTGTCATAATTTGGTTAATTAGACGAGCGTAACTATAAATTTTCATTGTGCTCGTAATAGTTTATGTATGTTACAGTACAATCTCTTAATTAAACTCTGTTAGCAAATGTGGATCTTTAATACAGTAAAATGCTTGTATAAAAAAACTGCAGTGTTTACAAAAACTATAATTCATATAAAATTGTTAGAAATAAAATTATTTTTCATTATTATTGTTATAAATATTTGTTATTAATTAAAATCTATCTTACTTTATATAGAATGATTCTTATATTGCTTATCTTTTAAGATAAAATGCATAAAATCTTTCATTTGAACTTTTTTTCCAAAAAATTTTTAAAACAATTTCCCTTCATCATGTTTACGCATTCTCAAACATTCTTAATAATATTATAGGCCGAAAAATATGACAAAATATATTCTAATTAAACATTAAATCATATTTCATTTATTCTTACTGAGTATTATAATATGCATTAAAATACTAAACATTTGTTAATACTTAAAATTAATATTTAAGAAAAAATCGATTAAAAAAGGGTTACAATTGTTACGTCGCGTTTTTTTACTAAATTAATCGCGGTAATTTTTGCTACCAAGCAATTAACATTCTCCCTTTTTAGCCTATGCTTCCGCACACTAGCTCGAGACGGAAGGATGATTCGGTTTGTATTTCCGATTGACGTGAGGTTGAGGAGTACAAAGAAAGGGGTGAAGAGGTTGTTTCGTATCACAAGGTTTATTTTAAAAACTGTAAATACTACAAGGTACGTGTACTAGTGAATCCGAGGGGGGAGTGAGAAGATATAACTTGAGAGTGCAGAATTCGAAAAGAAGTGAGGAAAAGGCCCGAGCCTTTTCTCTTGATCGTTAAAAATATCTTGTAAATTATTCCCTCTCGAATTGACTTCACAATCTTCGTCATAAAGATTCTGTCGTACGCAGCCCGCCGGCCTGACGGAACCGAGTCACGTAATCTGTGCGACCAGATGACGTGTTTCGCTCCATCGAGTCACGTGACTCGCAAGACCTGACCACGTGCTCACCCGATCGAGTCACGTGACTAGCCCGACCAAAAACGCTTTAGCGCATCGCGTACTTAGGATTAAAGGCATACAAATTATGGATCGTTAATTTATTTCTTCGCTTCTTCGGCATAATTACGGCGGGATGGCTCTACCATATAACATTCTCTAATTCGCGAGATTTTCTTCGTAGCATGGTTCAGTATGCAGCGACAATTATTTAATTATTATATTACGAGGAGAGGATTAGCCGGATTCGGAAAATGAAGGGATGTTCAAAAAGATTGGGAGTAATTCGTATGAGGTAGGGAATCCTGGTCCGGGGGGGCCTGTGGCACGTACCCCGTAGGTTTTCACCTATTTTCTGCCGATCCGCCCCACCCATCGCCCGTAATAGCTCTACCGGATTTCATTCGTCACCCAATGTCTACGGGGGGTAGGAGTCAGCCCATATACCTTCAATCCTTTTCAGATACGTTCCCGAGGTACGCGCCTCTTCATACCAATCCGTAACAGTTTGATTCGCGAATTTTAAAATAACTCAACAAAAATAATAATAAAAAAAACACAAATTATTCATTTGAGGTTAAACCGGTAACCTCTTTACGTTTAAAATTTAAGTGAAATACTTCTAATATAGAAGGAAAATAAACAAGAACAATCAATGTAAATAAAAAGAATTTATTTCTTACTTTTTCTATTGCGAATGAGTGAGTGTATGTGTAGTGGCTGATCTGCGACCTTGATAGCTTCTTCAGAAAGGATAAACCCAGTGAAGGAGTAAAAATTAACAGCTTAAAATTGGACTGATTTTGAAAAAATTTGATTTTTGACTGCACTTTACATGATTTTTTCTTCCCTTTTTATACAATTTTTCTAACACAGGGTGTATGAACAAGTGGGGAAATTTTATAGGTTTTTTTGGAAAATCACAATGGATTTTTGTTTTTCTTTTATTTAACGATAATTAATTAATTAATTTAAACTTGAATTTCATGAATAATTGATCCATACCCTTGTTTACAAGTGTATTTTTAAAAATTTTTAAATTTCTTATTACTTAGTAATTTTTCTATTTTGTTAAATTATTTATCTTAACAACAATATAGTATAGTATTTTTATTTAACATAAGTGAGTAAAAGTATCCGGTTAAGTGTTTTACAATTTTATTTCACAAGTTCTATATGTTTATTATTCTATAATTGTGAATTTTTATAACAAAAGATGTGCGTCAATTGGATTAATTTAGTGATTTTTTTATAATTAAAACTTATTTTAATAATTTAGGTAAATAGGATGGTTTTCGTTTCTGATTATGGAGTGAATGCAATAGGTTTTATTAATGTAAATAATGTTAAATAATAATTATAAATAAAAATGAGTTTAAATGATTGTTGGTGTTATTATTTTGTTACGTATCTAAGAGGTTAAGACTATGTTTATTCTTTAATAATTGAATAGCGATATTTTCTCTCCAGGTATCGTTCTGCCCTAACCAAATCGGACAAAGCGTTTTGGCCTTTGTGAGGTTCGGAAATCGTCAATTAATAAAACGCGAGATAATTAATATAATACATTTTTTATTATATTTCTCTTAATGAACGAGAGAGAGAAGAGTAACGCAATGTGTAATACAACTTTTCGTGTCAAGAAGCTAAGTCTCGATTGTATAAAACAAATAAATATTAAAGAACCCGAACCGAAGTACTACTTAAGGAGGTATCGAACCGGATCCCGGATCAAGACCGAATCGAAGTCGAAGCTGAAGTCGAGGTAGAAGTAGAACTGCCCCTACGTGTTTTTCGATTTTACTCATTACCTCCGCTGTTATGGAGAAATTGCAAAACGCGCAAATTCTCCCTCCGGGTGCCTCTGCTTGATTATCGTTCTGTCAGCTTTCTCCGGTATTGTCTTTGGATTGACCTCTATATATTCATCGTCGCCTCTGATCTTGAATTTTCGCAATTTGGCAAGTTCGGAAGTTCTTATTACTCGCGGGTTTCACGTTACTCGCGACTCCGTTCGATTCCCTCAATGTCACTTTCCCAATGTTTCGTCTCTGTTTTAACTGATGCGAATACAATTAAATCATCGCGTATGCGTATGTAATTTTACATACGTGACACGTCCGGGGGCCCTGTGTCAACGTCTTCGTCGACTAGAAACAATGATAATTTTGTTATTTTATGTTCTTTTTAGTGGTCATTATGGCATTCGGAATTTTATGTTTATTTGTGTTTGTGTAGATGTCTGTGTGCATGATTTCATTTTCTCTTTCGAGTCGCTACAATTGTTTTTGTCGCTCTCTCTCGTTCTTATAATGTTTTAAACTTTAATTTTGTTATGAACTAAAATATACAAATTATTACAATAATTACAAATATTACATTATTTTCTTTCTCTTCATTATATTTTTTCCATGTTGTAGTTATTGGCATTTTTATACTCTCCTCTTATATTTTTCGACTCAGCATTTCTTTGATGATTTGTCCTTTCCTTTTATTAGTTATATTTAATATATTTATATAGATTTTGCCCTTTCTTACCTCCCATAAATTTTTGTTGCTCGGAAACATATTCTACATTAGTATTATAGTTTATAATTAATGTTTATGATATAACTTAATTTATTACTATTATTACGAATGATTGTACATATATTTTTTTCCTCTTTTTTCCAAGGATATCCTGTTTGTTTTATTTATTATAAAAATTCTTATTTTCAACAAAGTTCTTTCTCTTTTATTAATTGTACAATTATTGCGGTATCGTCATTATATAAATATTCGTATTAATCGGTTCAGTGTTGTCAAAGGTCGTTATTACTTATATAATAAGTACCCGTTCATGTATAATGTATCTAATAGCATCCGTGACTCATCATCTCCAATCGCAAATTTCACACGGCAAAAGGCTCACTCATTTCCAATCACTCATTCACTACCTCCAACGGTCTCCCCCAAGGAGCAATCAACTCACCCATCCTATTTAACATTTTCATAAGCGATCTGCTAAATATTTTCAACCTTAATAAAAAGCTATCTGCTCAGGCACTCGCTTTTGCAGACGACATCCTTTTATACTCTTCTCACAACAACATTCAATTCATCAAACACACAATAGAATCAACACTCACAAAAATAGATCAAGTCCTCTCCAACTGGAAACTAAAAATCAATTTTCATAAATGCGAGACCATCCTCTTTCATCCTAACTTCAATCAATTATTACCCATAAACGCCAACACCGCAAAAAATTTCCAAATTCTCTACTATAAAAATAACAACCACATTCTTCATAAAAAATCAGTTAAATATCTCAGCGTTCATATCGACAACAAACTTAAATTCACCACTCACATTAACACTCAACTCCTCAAAGCGCAACTAGCTCTCTATGCTCAAAAAAATCTTTTCTCCTCCAAAATCATCCCTCCAGCAACTAAAATTGCCTGCTATAACCTACTCATTTACCCCATACTCACATACGGCCCCTCGATATGGTTTAATATCCCTCCCCCACTAATGGAAAAACTCCGTGTATTCGAAAGAAAATGTCTCAGAAAATGTTTAAATTTCTATATCCCTCCCTCATCAACTTCAAACAGTTCAGCAATAAAATCCTTTATAAAAATGCCAACATCAATAGAATAGACTGCCACATAATTAAAATCTACAGAAATCATCTGGCGCAATGTTCTAAAATCAAAAACAATAGTCTTATATCAGACAAATTATTTCGCAATCCTCTCTACCACATCACTTGTCTAAAATCTGGCTTCATCCCCCCGAATCGTTCATTTTCGTAGACCACTTTTCTCTCATTCAAGACGATCATAATATCCCATTATTCTATCATATAAACAGATCCCCCAACAGCAGACAAATCCTCAACATTCCACCCAACACCCCCTATCCCAATGTACTCAAATTCAACTACACCATCCCAGATAAAGATCGGCTTGACAAACATCAGCGTAACATTAAAAAATACTGGTGGCTAGACAAGAACGATAGCAATCTCAATTAACCCTTACTGCTACGCAGCCCTTGTAAATACTGTATACATATGTAAATAATCGCCTAGTCTTAAGAAGTATATATATGCGTGTGCGTTAACATTATTTCTGTCACCTCAATAATGCCGGTTTATGTAGCCTTTTTCCCTGCAACTTTGCTTACAAGTTAATTATAATTATTACTCTTATTGTAATCCTCGCACCTTCTCATCTCCCCACCCCATTGCCTAAGCACTCGCCAAATTCTACAACACTGCGTAGGACTCTTGGAGTCCTTAGTTTCTCCTAATATGTAAATATAATCATCGTTTATTATGATATGTATTATAAATAATGTAAATTTTTATTCTTGACTTAATAAACAAATATAAAAAAAAAAAAAATCCGGGGCTCAGTTGGCAGGCCACCAGTCCACCGACTCGAACGGCGGTGGTTCGAATCTCGTCTGTTTTGGAGTTTTTTTTTTTATTATGTGTGTTTTGTCCTTTTTTTTATTATATATTTATGTGTGTTTACATTATTATTATTATTATTTTGTTTTGTTTTGTTTTTTTTTTTCCTTTTTTTTTTTTTTTTTTTTTTTTTGTATAATATATTCTTTTTTAGTCTTATATTTATTGTTAAGTATATTCTTATGTTAATATTAGTATGATTATTTGGTTTTTCGTTCATTCATTCATTTTTCAGTCATCTTCTTCTCCGTATGTCTCTTCATATAGCCGCCAGGCGTAGGTTCGGCCAGCTTCCTCGCATTTATATTCTTCATCGTTTAAGATGGCGTAAAATACGCCTCTGGCATTCATGGGGGGCTCCCAGGCGCCCCCATGTTGGAGCTCATCATTATCCTCCTTGAGGTTAGCCCTCAACATCGTCTTGGCGCCGATGATATGGCGTTGCAATCTATGGATCACTCCCCTTATATAAGGGAGTGACCAGAAGATCCCGAGAGCTACCTCTTTATTCCGGGTCTGTTTGAACCTTGACAGGTCCAAACAACCCCGGTCTTGGAGGATAGTCCAAGTGAAGATGAGGTTGAAAATCTTCTTTAGACATAACTCTTACGCCTCCACGGATCCAAAAGTGTATGTGACTTGCATGGTGTTTGCGAGAAGAATGAGTCGTTTACTTTTTATTCTTGCAATTTTCCATCTGCCTTTGTCATAAAAATCTTGTCTCTGTGATTCATTTTGGTATGGAAGGGATAAGTTGTTTATAGTAAATGATAGTGTTACCGCTGAGTCTCTCATTCTTTGTAGATTCATAAAATTAAGTTAATTTTTTTTTTTTATCTTACAACTATTAAAACAATTATAAATGTGTGTGTTATTTAAAAATTATTATATATATTACTATTTTGTTGTTACAAGCTAGTTATATTTTCTTTTAGAATATTGCTTTATCTATTGTTCCCCTCTTGTTACCCGGAGTTGAGGTATAATAGTTTTGTGACGCTTACACATTCGTAATCCTATGGTTATTATTATTATTACGGTGCTCAGTACTGTTATGGATGATATTCCAAATATAGTAACATTATTTTTAAATATTTTAACATCGTCATTATTTTCGTTAATCCGACCAATTATCCGGGCTTTCTTTATTATTTCTTTTAGTCCACCTCCCTCAATTGTTAAATCTGAGTGTTCGAGTGTATTTTGTATGTGTGTTGATTTTATTTCCGGTATCCATTCATATATGTGTTTGGTGATATTATCAGTAACCCCCCAATTTGTTAATATAGTGTCTAGGGTTAATTTTCTTGAGCTTAGTTTAATCTGTTATGTATCGTCTGTTATTTGTTTCGTCGCGTCTATTTCTATACTAGACGTCTCCGCGTGATAACCAGGTTTCAATGTTACTATTTCTGATCCGTCTAATTGACGTCTTTCTTCCCCTTTTCCATCACATTAAATTCTCAATTCCTCATTTTTGAGTACCGAATAGATCCAGGTGTTTCCTCTTTCTAATCTAGTCCAGTAGGATCCATTAGGATAGGCGCATAGTGCCGATTTTGATATCACATTGCGATATGTTAAAAGGTTGAATTCCGAAAATGAGTTTTATCTCGCAGGGACTCTCGTTATTTACCCGTGCTCTTGGTTCTAATTTCTCGCATATGTATATAGAATTTATTTTAATACATTCCCGTAATTTAGTTTCGGTAATCTTTATATATAATTGTGTTTTGAAATCGACTGCGATATATTTAGTTTCGGGTATTATATACAGCATGAGATTCTCTTCTTGTTGTTTAACCGGGAAGGGTGTCAATTTATGTAGTTCATAGTCATTAATTTTTATCAACGGTATAGTTATGTCGTATATTATTTTCTATCCGTGGGTGATAACCTTTATAGTGGAAATTTTAATAAGTTCTTCGATGGGTCTGTCTTTTGTTATTGGTAAAGTCTCTGTACTCAGTTTTTCGTTAATTTTTCTTGTCGTTTCTGTTATCAATTTTTCAAGTAATTGCGGATAAATTTCGCCCCTGGCTGCCAATTGTGTTATATGTAATATTAGTTGGGTGCTTCGTATCTGAATATTAGTGTAGTCTGTGAGGAAAATGCCCGTTTTTCCTGACTCTGAAACTGTGCTGCGGCGCCCCAAAAACGCGCCGCAGTACAACCCCGACACCACAGCCCCACCATCACCACATCCCCACCCGGGCAGGCGCCCCACCAGCTCTCACTCGCGCAGCCACAAGGATACTCTGCGCACCGTTCGAGCATCCCACCACCACCCGCGCTCGGTGCTCGACGGAGGCCGCCGATCCGTCGAGCTGCATAAATTCACCCGCACGGCACACCGAGTCGTAGTCGACTGACGCGTCGACCTCCGAAGCCTCCTCCAGGATCGCTGGAGGGTTTCAACCGAGAAAGACTACCGGGAGACCACCGTGTGGGACTAGTGAGCTTGCTTGCCTCCACAGCCGGCTCCCACGTTGCGACTACCCGGCCGAAGTGAATCGGTGTCGGCTTCCCGTTGGTCTCCCAGGATCACTGGGGACGGCGTGGCATCGACGACGAGGACGTTTCGGCGTCATCTGTGTCGACGAGGTACCCCAGGCTTGCACGAGACTCGTCACCGCGGATGATCCCGGTCGACGACATCAGGCATCCCCAGGATCACTGGGGGCTCACTGCTGTCGACAATTATTGAACGCCCGTTGAAGAGGTCCGACTCGGACAAGCGTGACCTTCGTACTGACGAGCACCGGCGCTGGAACGTTGAAACTACGCCCTCAAGCGGACAGTCGCTGGACCGTCCTGCAGAGGGGCGGAAAAATTTCGACCGTCCGCGCCGAGCTCCGGCGACCGCATTGCCACCTGGCGACCGCCAGCCGCACTTACCACTTACCGCGACCGCTGCGCTACCGAAACCTTGCGGGATAATGGCGAACTACGTTTTCGCCATGTAGCTTAGAATATTTTTCGTAAAAATTATTAAAAATTATAAAATTATTAATAATTATAGGAAATCACTGCGGAAACTTTGTAAATCGAAATTATCCTATAAAATCACCGCGGAAACTTTGTAAATCGAAATTATAATATGAAATTACCGCGGAAATTTTTTAAGTCGTAATTATCATATAAAATCACCGCGGAAACTTGTTATATTGGAAAATATTGTAATTCACCGTAGTTTAAGATATGTGTAACCAGAATACTTAGTTTTTGTAAATTTAATTTAAGGTATAGATTTAATCATATTTTTTTTATTAAATGAGAATTTCTTTTAAAAGCGTAAACCCATTTGTTCAAGTTCATAACCCATCGCTTCACCAAGCCCCGATCCGCACCCTGACTCCGCTGAGTCTTCTCCCGGCAAATAGACCTCCCGTCACAAGTCATCCAATAATCTTATTAATTCGTCCCATTCTAGTTTCGTTTGTATTTGTGAAACGTCACTTGTTACTTCGTTTATTTTGTCAAGCAAATAGTTCAGTTTTCTGTCATTGTATTGCAATTTGGTTTCTATTATTTCAGTATGATTAGCCAAAAGCTGACTTAATTCGTCTGTTTTTGTCTTTATATTGTCAATTATGTTTTTTAGTTCTGTTTCGTTGGTCTCGTCAAGTGTCCCAAATAGGAATTTACTGATTGTACCTATAAATGGCAATATTGCCCTTTTTCACTTTGTTCTTTCCATTATTTTTGTTATTTCCCGAATGTTCATTAATTCTTCTTTCTCGAGATGTTTCAGCCCATTAAATTGTTTTTCACACGTCTCTGATTTTATTTCATTTCGACATTTAGTAGATAGTTTATCTATGGCAGCAATTAGATGTTTGCTATGTAGGAGGATATAGTTAGTGTCTAAGTATTGAATGATTTTCCAAGTGCTCCTTGATACATGTAATGTTGCCACTCCTTCCATCAATATTCCGGGATTATTCTTTATATGCATTATAAAGTCATCTGTTTTCGTTTGGTTCATCGTCCTGTAATATCCACATATTTTCTTATTCATTAATGTATTTTTCCCATACGATTAACAAAAGGATTGGGGCAATAAGAATAGGTAAGGAGGGAAGAATTTCCTTCATATATTATACATTTTCTTATTTTATATATGTATCATTCAATACAGCTCTTGCTGTATAAAAACCTACTGTTCATTGTGATATCTGCACTTTTATGCCCTTTTATTCCTGAGTCGTGTCTCTTGTCACTGACTCTTGGAGGTTTATTTGTTTATTTATTCATTATAATGAAGAAATTCATTATTCCTTCCCTCTCTTTTTTTTTATTTAAGGCTAGTAATGCATGTTAATCGTATTTTCTAAATATTATTTCATTTTAATAATTTCATTTATTTGTTAGTTTATTTATTTATTTACAGGTATTTTCTGTTTGTCGTGTCTGTTGTCTTTGTTTGATTTTATTAATAACTTGTCCTTTTTGTATTGACTTTATAATCCCAAAATTATTATGGAAGGTTATATGTGTCGTGTGGCTGATGCGTTACGGCTGCTGCCTGCCGCTCCGGCCGCACGATCCCGGTGAATCAAAAATTTTTTTTTTCTGTCGATATTATATTGCCGTTCATAATTAATGAATTCATTGTTAATTAACATTATTAAAATTCCATTTTTTGTTGAAATTTGGGGCTTAATATCATCATAATTGAGGAAAATTTTAATTTTGTGGTTTTTCGAAATAAAATTTTATGTGAATTAGTAAGAAAATGAATTTTTAAGAGAAAATAAAGAATCCTATACTTCATTTACCGATTTTATTCTCGAAAATATCTGTTTTGATGTGTATTTTCGTTGATTTTAGTGGACTGTGGAGTTTAAGTTTTGTACTGTATTTACTCGTATGTCGATTGCTCGGATGATAGGTAAATGTGTGTGGGGGAGTGTCACTCCTTGTTTATTATTTTTCGCCAATTATATGCATTTGATTTTTTATGTGGGAGGTGTTAGGGACGGAACTGGGATTTGTTTCCCAGATAGTCGTGTGTCTGGAAAGCGGGGACGCCCGCAATCGAAAATTCGAAAAAGGGCCATTAAAATGAGCAAATTTGTTGTGCGCTTGGCCGCGTAGAGCTATAAGCTCGAAGAGACACACGTATAGCTCGCCGTGTGTGAAACCGAATGTGTGGATATGCGGGAATGCCTGTGTGAGTGAACGCGTAGACGTACTCGTGAACGCCTCCATCTTTTCTCTCTCTCTATCTCGCGAGCGCCTTCATCTTTTCTCTCTCTCTATCTCACGAGCATGCTTCGCGATAAACTCAACTTCTCTCTCTATCTCTCTCTAATTAACACATTTCCTCGTTTTCTCTCTCTCTCTCTCTCTCATTCGCGACGCATGCTAAATATTTTCCAAATTTTCAGTTTTTCGGAGGCGAAGACGTACCGTCTTTTAATAAATAAAATTGTATAAATTCGAGTGAAAATGATTAGTGTTGTTTGGCTTTTTCTCACGCTGGCAAGCCGGGAGTTTTTTATGCCAGGGAAAATTGTGGAAAGTATGAACGCGGCGCGTGATCGGAAGTTTCGAGATGTTGCGAGATCGAAACAACGGGACCAACGGTCTTTAGGTTCGTGGAAAAAACAAAAGAAATACGAGTCAAGGGAGGCGGAGCCAAATCGAACGGCCTAATTAGATTAGGAAAATCCTTGTGAGTCAGATGCTCTGACACAGCGACACAGTGCGAATGTGCATTTTTGTATCATCGTGTGTTTCATTTGTGAATAAAGTGTCTTGTTGGCTTGCCGAATAACCAGTGCCTTTTTTCTGCTACAACCCTTTCAACATCATCCCGAATCCTGAGTTTTCAATCAATTACAGGAGGTGTTTTACTTATATTTACTGAGTACCGTATTAATGGCGTCTCGATTGTAACGCGAATGCGTACATAGTCACACACACTCACACACACACTCGTACACCGATACACACACCGCCGAACCCAATATTTACATTTTTGCGGAATTGTAAATACGCCGCTCGAGAATGATCTCGAAGCTCCCAGAATGTTCACGAACGTTCGGGAGTGTTCGGGATCATTCGGCCGCGCATGCCCAGAGGTTCCAAGCGCTTATACACGGGTCTTATGGGCCGACTCGTATATAAAAGCCGGCGTTCAAAGCGAAAAGTTACCTTTCCGACCGCATCTCTCCTGCTACTCACACCTCACCTGGCCTACGTATTGTACGGAAAGCCTGACCACCCTCACCCCTTATCTCAGGCCAACGTATTGTACGGAACGCCTGAGACAACCCTCTCTACCCCTCCCGGCAAGGCCCACGTATTGTGCGGACAGCCTTATCAGGGTCCCTCCCCTACCCCTCGTAGCATCGGGATATTTAATGCACCCGTTTTGAGTAGATGCACCCGGTAATTGAATTAAATGCACGCCGCTTATTAAATGAATGAACCCCGTTTATATATATATAAAATAATATCCGATAAGACCGCACCGACCGATACCACCCGACACTATCATACCGACCGACTGCACCGAATTATACTGCAAATTTAAATGCACCGCGATTGCAAATAGTTAAAATCCGATATTCATTTTCTTAAAGATTTGAAATTAAAAGTTTATCGTTTCTAAAGTCCACACTTGTATATTTATGTTACAGAATTAGAACGGAAATAAACATGGCCACCATATTAAACTAAAATCTGCTTATTTTTTATTTTTTACCTGCTGTTGTGTTTCCCCTCCCAATCCTGGTTCCCCGACTGCATGCCTATCCGCGTAATTTATTAATAATTAATTCATTCTTTTAAGTAAATTTTTTAACATCAAATTAAATTTAAAATTTCTTTAATAAATTTATCAAAGCGCGGGGACTAACCCGTTACACGATAACTCTCGGGTGTTTTTTCCTCTGTTCTGTCCCCATAAGAATAATTATGTTTTTTTCCCGATACACATTCGTAATAATAGTAATTATATTTATTTTATTGCACCTACAATTATTCATTATTTCTACATGCGATTATATATATAATATTAGTGTTAAATTATTAGATAACCATTAATATCGAATTAATATATATATGTACATCATTATTAGTAAGAATTATACATGAATGTTAGTAAGAGAAAAGTATTTTATAATTATGAATAAGAAAATATCGATTGATTTCCCTTTTTTTTGAAATTATATTTTTTTTTGTTGATTTCTTATGGTTTTTCGCGTTTTAATTCATTTGATCTTTTCAACTTGTCCATGTGGACTACTCTCGTGCCTTTTCGATGTTTTAACGTGACATTGTGCGTTTTATAATTTATGTTGATGATTTCGTAGGGACCCACATATTGTTTTGCCATCTTTCCTAATTGTGGTTCTTTTAGCCCGTAAGCCATTTCACCTTCTCTGAAATTTCGTGTACTTATCCCTCTATCATAATAAAACTTGGATCGGTATTTCGATTGAATCAGGTTCATTGCTGCCAACGTTCGCAACTGGCTCAGCTTTTCGACTATTTCTTGATGGAACTCATTATATGTCACGCAATCGTTTGATATTTTGAGACTTGACGGTGTCCGCGCTTTTCGGCCGAAAATCAATTCATGCGGGGTATATCCCGTAGCATCATGCTCTGTACAGTTATAGGCGTGCTGACATAGACAAATCCAATCGTCCCATTCTCTATATTTTTCTACGTAGCTTGTTAGGTATTCCGTTACTGTATGATGCATTCGTTCAATACTCCCGTTCGATTGAGGGTGATATGCAGTGGTGTTGAATTTTTCGATGCCGAATATTTTAGCGAATTCTTCTAGAGTTCTATTGATGAAGTGAGTACCCTGATCTGTTAATATTGCTGCCGGTGGTCCGAAATAACATATCATCTTGCCTATCATTGTCTTCGCGACTTCAATTGATGTAGCTCACTTTACTGGTGTTAGTATGCAATATTTCGTCAGTAGATCTTGTATCGTCAAAATATACACGTTGCCGTTTTTTGTTTTTATTAAGGGGCCGTAAAAATCTAATGATATTTTCTCAAAAGCGTGAGATGGTGTGTCTGTAATAATCATTGGCATTTTTGTTTTTTTTTCTTACTAATTTATTCGTTTGACATTTTATACATGCTTTTACAAACTGTTCTACTTCGGGTCGCATGGTTTTCCAATAATAATCGGCCGCGATTTTTTTGTATGTTTTGTTTATTCCACGGTGGCCTCCCATAGGTGATTCGTGATATTCTCGAATTAACGTGTACCTATCTTGCACTCTCGTTGTGGGGAGATTATCCTTGAGTAAAACTATCCCGATGTTTTCGTTATCAAATAACTCGTTACAACTTTCTACGAAATAATTCCATTCTGTTTCTTTCATCAGCTGTAAATCTTTTATTATTGTTATGCTTTTAACGCTGTTATTACGACACATAATTTTTTAATTTTTAACACTTTTGATTATATCGGTTCGCAATACTATATCATTTACATGACCTTTGATGGTTACACCCATAACAACTATATCTTGAATTCTTTTTAGATTTATCTCGCCAATAGTATACTCCCTGTTTATCCAGAAGTTGAGAAGTATATATTCTCTTTCGATTAAAGCTTCCAAAATCTCGGTGTTAAAACTTGCATCGGCAGTCATTAGAAATACAATATTTTCGCGGTATTTAAACGGATGTTCGTTTATTAGTTTAACTCTTGTAAATTTCGCGTCAGGATCTTCTCTCCACGGTGGTGTTAGTGATGGGAGGTGTAATCGCGTTCAATTTCTTTTTCATTTTCATTTATCCTCCTTGCAGTTCAGGTAGTCTTTTCTAACGGTCTCGCACAGATGTTTAACTTTCACTTTTATTGCCGACGGATCGGTTAGGCGACTGCACTGAAAATTCCGTCGGTTACACTATTAGAATTCATGTTTGTAACAATTTTTAACAAACATCAAGAAAAATAAAAGTAATAGTTTTATTGGCAATAACTCACAAATTACTCGATAGAAGTAATATATTCAAATAAAATCAATATTTATAACTATTCATGAGAAATGCCATTAAGATGAATTATTTTATTATTAAATAAATTTAATAATTTAATTTTAATATTTTCATTATTAATGTAAGCTTTTTAGTTATTCTTTAAATATATTCTTGAAATATATGATTTTATTAAAATTGATAATTAAATATCAAGATTTATATTGTTATTATGAATTTTATATAATGAAAAAAATGTTATTGTATTAATTTTATTTTATAAATTATTTATTTTAATAATTTTCTTGCACATATATAATATAATAATTGTGTAAATAATAATGGGGGTTATGTGACATAAATTTGAACGGATACACATAAAAAAAATTGTAAGTCCATGTTATGTAAACAGATGCACTTATACATATAAATATGTTCAAAAACTTAAATTAAAAAATGCATAATTATATGAAGGTGGTTGTGAATTACAAAGCATAAAAAAGTCTATAAAGATGATAGGCAAGATGATTGAAGAATTAGGGATATTGGAAAATAAGGAAGTGTTATGTAATTGCGGGTCATAGTTGACATTCAAGCAAGCAACAGTCGGAATACAAAGACAGATGAAATGAATTAAACAAAGACGGCCAGCCAGGCTAACTCAAAAATGAAGTAAACCTCCTTTGACTCTTAATAATCCCGATACTTGTACGCGACCAAGGAGTAGAACTTTGCGTAAAGTAACATTATCTAAAATAATACATAAAAATGTAAAAACGAAAATCATTATAAAATTGCTCAAATATTTGCATGCGAATATGTTTTTTCTCTCTCGCACTCATTGTTCATATATACTTAGTGAATATTATTCTTCTTTCTCTAATCCATGCACAGATGATAGAAATCAATATCTCTCTCTTTCTCTCTCTCTTTTTTTCTCTAATTCATACACGCTGAAGCATTCTCTCTCCCCCCTCTCTCTCTAATGCATACACGCTAAAACATTCTCTCCCTCTCTCTCGCTTTCTCTCTTTCTCTTTCGCTCTCTCTTACTTGCTCTCTGTCTCTCTCATTCTTCTTCATGCTTTGTTTGCCGCTGCTATATTTGCGCAATTATTATAAAAAAGAACCAATGTCCAGATGAAAATTAATTTCATCGATTGTTTCTTACTCAATATATAAACAATCTCATTAGAATACCTGAAAATAAAAAAGGATAGAGGAAACTGATATGATAAAATACCGATAATGAACACAATTATACTTTACCAGACAATCTTTATTTTTCTACTTTACACGAAGACTTTCCATAGATTTGAGAAAACGAAGGACAATGTTGACTGCGAGAGTGCTAAAAATCTAATGAAAATCCTTTTCTTTTAATTTTGCTCCATCCCACAGTCAATGATAGTCCCTCCTTCTCAAATCTCACAATAGTTTGCTTATTATAACTAACTCATCGTTCTAACACTTATCGTTTTAATCTTAAACGTACCACGCGTAATATTATAATACAATATTAGTAGATTTTGTACATTATTATTTACTTAAAATATACGGCATAAAAAACCTTCTGCTGGTATTCGAGAGGAAAAAGCCTCGCATAAATACAAACATTCTCGAGTATCTATCCGGTTTTTAAACTAATTTTAAAACATTATCGACGTTGAAAACAAAAAAAAACGAAAATAATCCAAAAAACCGACGCGCGTCCTCAGTTTAGGCTATATTTCATCCTGCAAAAACTATCCGCTTTCCTTCACTTACATTTCGGGCGATTGTCCTCTTATAATCACCTTACTTTGACACGACACCACTTTGTGTCACGCCGAGGTTTTGACTCGTACGTTCGCCCCATCAAAACCCCACCAGACGCGTATCGCAAGACGACCCTACGCGCTGGGTTTCCGCGAAGGAAATTTTACAAGGCCCGAGTCGGGTTTTCGGAAATACGCATGTAAACGCAATAAAACTATCTATAACACACGACGCACCAAGCACTAAACCCTTCCTTCCGCTCAAATGCACATCAACACAATTTCGAACTCTTGCATGGGTAACATCGATAAAAAATGAATTAATAAAGAAAGGGCTGACTGGGATCAAAGTGAGTTTTCCCGAAGAAAACCAGCGCGTTGGGACAACGTGCGAAACGCGTTGATGAGATTTGCTAGGCAAATCTCGGCTCGATGCGAAATGTATCGAGCCATGGAGATTGCTGACGTGCAATTCAACCGGAAACTGGATGCTGGTGGGACCATCCAGCATCCCGGATATAAAGTCAGACGCGGGAGCATTAATAATTTAATAAAAGCAGATGGACATCGAGAAAATTTAGTTAATATGTTTTGGCTTTTTCCTTCTTTAGCAGGAAGGTTTTTTCTACCAAGGTCCGAGGTTTTCTGAGAAAGCCAACGTAGAATGTGAAATGATGTGTTCGTGAAAAAACAAGCGAAATAAAATACGTTAGACTAATTATAAGAAAAAATAATTGAAATTAGAGGGAGGCGACGAGGTGAAAAAAGAGCGATCAACGCTCACCTTGAATTTGTACGCTGATGAGTTAACTTGTAATCGTGCTGTTCGAAATAATAAAAAAATCTATTGTCTGCTGAATAATTTGTTTAATAATTTATTACCTAAATATTCTATTTTAATATTTTTCAGAAGCTAATCCAGAGGATCCAACGCCCGAGGATTCATTCATCAACAGTGGTAAATAAGTTTTTTAAATTATACAAGATAAAATTTTAGTACATAAAATAAAGAAAGATTTTTAAAATATACAAAAATGAAAAGTTGTATTATATTTTTTAAATCAAATATAGAGGCTAACTTCATTGTATTTCATATTTAACTCAGTAGGGAGAGTGCTTAACTTCACTCTGAACTCCCCTTAACTGCTCCTCGAACAAGAAATATACTTTGTTAAACATCCGCTAGGTTTTTAGAAACAAACGTTTAACACGGTCATCAGCAATCTCTCTAATAATTTCTGCTCTCGCTGAGCTACATCGAGGTACATGGATCTTTTACACTTTAAATCGAGAAGATTAAAATGTTAATTAACTCTTCCTTCTACTAGTATTAGAATTTTTTTTAAACGTCTTTTAATAAACAATACTTTTTTAATAAAATATTATTTTCAGAATTCATTAACATTATTTATCGTTAAAGTATAATCGAAATTGATTAAAAGATAGAAATAGAAATATTAAATTTATTTAGATAAAATTAAAGATCTAGTTGAGGTGTAGTATGAATAAAACAAGTTATTTCAATTATTTTGTCGTTTCGACAAGGGTGTGCATCTTTAATTTTACCTAAATACACAAGATGGAAGATGCTTCGTATCAAATTTAAGAATTATTAGAATTTTTATACTTCTTAAATACATCATTAATAATTTAATTAATCGATTAAATTAAACATTTATTTTATATACATAGTCAAAATCTTTTTGAACTAATATGTTATATAAAATTATGTACAACATTTTCATTTTTATATATATTTTATCATCTGATCTCCTTTTTATAAAATTATTACAAATAATTGTAAACAAGTTTTAAATATGAAACATTTTTTGATACCAAATAGAAGTCAAAATGCTATTGGATGCATATTATTAAAATGAATTCTAACATTTAATAAATAGACAATTAATAATTGTTAAAATTTTTATTAACAATAATCAGTATAAAAATATAATATATAATTTACATAATTACATGGAATTATAACAAATTATGGCATCTTTATAAGACTTATTATTGTAGATTCTTAGTCATTATTAATTAATTCTCATTATTATATCATTACTTTTATAAATTATTTTATATTTGGACAAGAGATAAAAATCGCAATAAAAAAATATAAACAATATATATTTATTATTTTGTCATATAGTATTTTGATGTGAAATGATAATATAAGCGTCATCACTAATATTTTTAAATAATATTTTCATTGAATATATGAATTGAGTTAAATTTAAAGTTTCCAATCCCATGGCACACATAAAACACCATCACTCATTACAGAATAATAATGTGTTACCCAAAGCATTACACCATCTAACATTGGTTCTAAAATACTTTTATGCATTAGTAAACGTTCACAACATTGTATCATAAGATCTGGAGTAATGCTATCATCTTTATTTAATGCTGCTAAATTTAATTCATGAAGAACTTTATCATGTAATTCGCGTTCAATGTGTTTAATACTACACAGAATATGCAAATAAATTTATAAAATTAGAAAATATTTTATTATTATATTATTATAATTACTAGTTATTATTAGTATACTTGTTATAGTGATGTAATCTTTTTGTAGCTTCATTAAGATTTTCTGTTATGAAACTAACTAATAAAAAGCCAGGACATGAAGATGGTACAATAAATTGTCCAGTTGGTGATAACATCAAAGGTCCAGCTTCTCTGAAAAAAATATATATAAAAAAATATACATATTCATATATACCTTTACTAAAAAGATTATAAATATTAAAATAACTAAAATTTTTAAATTAATTAAGAATTTCTAAATTATTAAATATTACTTTTAGTTTTAAAAACCACAATCAATCTTATCATCAAAATGTTTTAATTTTAGAATTTATATATTTTTTGTCATTTTATTAACTTTTGTTTCTAGATAATAAAACTAATCATGGCACTTATAAATGTGATATAATTTATAATTTTTTCCATTTAAAACTCACGCTTCTATAACTATTTCATAAGCGGATAATGCTTCTGGCCAGGAACTTGGATAATTCTTTTTTCCACGATAATCCGATAGAGTTGTTGTCAATTGTCGTAACTGGGATTCATATTGACCAACCATGACCTTAGGCATGAATTTCCTACACATGCAGAATATCCTAAACCTAATTGTCATTCAATTTTTGAATTTTATTACACACCTTCGCCCCACTTTGATGTCAAGTAACAGGTTTGATACTGCTTTTTCAAAAGCTGGTAATCGAAGTAATACTGCATCGTATTTTCTTATATTCTTTATAAGCTAAAATTAAAAATTTTAAATAATAAATTGTAATCATAAATAATTGTATAAATAAAATACAAGAATAATATAAATACAAACAAATATAAAGTATAGTGTCTTACTTGGTTTTTGAAGAAAAGATTGTATAAAAAAATAACAAAAATAATTTTTTTTAAATGTAGAGTCACTTACATCAAGCCAATTATGACGAACTGCTCCAGAATTGAGCATTATATTTCCTTCTATACTAATGCCTGTATCATTATCAAATACAAGTGTTCTACCTTTTAAAACTTCCATTGGTTTTGGATGATGTTCTGTTAAAGCTTGAAAAGCAAGTAAGCACCCTCGATAATGAGTAATATTCCATCCACAATCCCAAATAATTTGTTTTAAGCCTAAGTCTTGACAAAGTATATTTTCTAATTTCTTTACTTCTGATCTTACTGGCTTACATGCTTCAAATTTGATATGAACATCATTAACATGCTTATTTAAATAGGCTCTAAAACAAAAAATAAATTATTTCAAATTGAGATCTTTGAATATTATTTATTATTAATTAAATAATTAAGATCCTCAAGTTATTATTCATATAGAATTATAAGAAATAACTTCAATAAATATATTTATCAAATTCACAATCATATTCATTAACTAAAAATATGAATTATTAAATTTTATGAAAATATTATACATACGTTGAAATTTATTTCATGAAATATATAATTGACAATATGTATTAACTCTACTCACTTGAGTGTATCTGGTATAGTATTCATTTTCCTTTTCATTAAAAGAGAAGTATAAATTGGATCATCTTCAAGTTCAGAAAAATTTATGTTTTCCATGGAAACATTTTGACTCCAAAATCTTTCTTTATTAGCATTATTATTTAGATTCTGAGATTTTTTTTCTTCAATTTTATCAATAAATGTAGTTGGTAAATTACAGGTCTTCAAAATAGAAGTAATTGTCTTACGTATATCTTGTTCATTTAATTGTATATTTACTAAAGTAAATTTTCCAGCTTTTGATTCTTTTTCATCTTTTGATCGAAGATAAAAAGCTAAAGTAGTTGGTCTAATCGGTCGCTTTTGTTGCAATGTTTCTAATACAGAACTTAATAATTTCAAAGAATTTTCATTTACTGTCTAAAAATTCAAATTTATTTATAAATTATTCACTTGATGAAATTAAATTTTTATTTGAATGACCATTAAGGAAAATCATTATTACTTTTGCATTATTATTTTATTATTATTTAGATACAAAGAAAATATTTTTTTTTGTTTTTCAACAAAGGATAAACAAATTTTATTTAATTATTAAAACTCACTCTTTGTGTTGGAAATTGTCCAAAAAGATCTGGATGAACAGTAAAATAAAAAGGCCTAAGTGCTGTTGAAATTTCGCTAGTGCTCAAAGCTCTTACAGCTTCTTTACTGCAAAAACTGCGATACAAACAAAAATGAGTCGACCTTCAGATGTTCACATACCAATGGCAAACATTTATTTACATATTATTATAGTAGAAGGAATAAAACAGATACTTACCATTTTTTGAGTGTGTAATACATGTTGACAATATGAATTAATATTATTGTCACTGCATTAAAATTTCCATTATCTCCATTTCGTTTTGCATATTATTCGTCCTTTATTGTCATTACGATGAAATGGGTGCTTTTAAATATCATACAGGTATACAGACGTCCTACAGTGGGCCGCAATGTCATGTACTTGTGTATATTAAACAATGTAGATTTAAAACTAAAGTATCGCTAACTGTAAATTTTAGCGATGTATTAGTTCGATTTTTACACACTAGACTTCAGCGCAATAACTATGGCTGTAATATACCACCCCTGCGCCACTCTACGAACTTTCGAATTTTTGAAAAAAAAAAAAAAAAATACGGATGGGCTAATGGGAAGCAGGTGTCCAAGCTTAAATAGGAAAAATATCAACAAACGGGCCAGGAGCAATCCATACTATAAAAATTAGTGCCCTACACCTTTAATACATGATAATGTTTTAATTTTTCATTAATTATACTTCATTATATTAAATATATTTATATTCAATTAAAAAAATTATTTTTCGTGTAAAGTTACAAAAATTTAAAAAAATATGAAAGAAAACAAAAAAATAATCCCCGCTTATGTCCTTTTTCATGAATTGATACTGCTAATCCGTTACACATGTTTATGTTATTGTTTTTTAAACACGCATGCAGCCTAATGTTTTCCCAAACAATACAGTAGTATACAAGTGAAAAGTTAAAAAATTAAATGTTAAGGAATAACAATTTCAAGTATGTTAATTAATTTAAAAATATTAATATTTTACTAAACAGCATATTTAATCATATACAATATTTTATAAATTCAATGATATTGGTGAAGCATTTTAATGAAATAAATATTCTTAAGAATTATCTAAATTATTTAAATAAAATGAATTACCTCGTACTGTTTTATTTATTTTAAAAAGTTATTTGTAACGTCTAATATATTTTTAATTTGTTATACACTATTTAAGATAAATTTTTTATAATTCATTAATTTTTTCTTAATAAAAATTTTTTCATAATTTGAAAAACTATTCAACAATGAAGGCAACAATTGCAGCTATTAATGCTATCATTGAAATTCATTCTGAAGCTTATACATTGAATTTAGAAAGTTTGCATGAGACTTTTAAAATGAAATGAAGTTCTTGAACAAACATGTAAAGAAGCAATTGCAGATAAAGATTTGAAATTATCTTGTAAAACAAGAATTACAAATTGAAACACTTAATAGGAATGTTAATTAAGTAATATTTATTATAAAATTTAATTTTTATTTGGATTTAATAGATTAATAAAGTAATAATAAAATTAAGTTATTTAATTTACAGTAAGAAAATTATTTTTTAGAGAAAATTAATTTTTGAATTAAATTGAAGACAAAGGTTACCCAAATATATTACTGCAGTAAATGCTTTGACGGGATTCAGATTCAAATAATATAATAGAAAATGATGCGGAGATAATGGAATTTAATGGTTGATTAACAAAGTACACTACAGATAATTTTAGATTTTGTATCATATAATTATTTTATTTATATTAATATTTAATTATTCAAGATAAATAAATTAGTTATTTTGCTGCAAGAAGTATTGTAATACTTCAGAGGTACATTAAATTAAGACAATATACTTCCAATGGTTCCCTACCTAATTCATATATAGATGCCATCCACCTTTCTTACTCGTGAATCTTCAAACATTTACCATGTTTATCAAATAAAAAATAAATATATCAATTTTTATAATTACATTAAAATTTAGTATTTTTTAAATTTTTTTAAATAGGTATATATCCGTACCAAGAATACAAAGTGGAAGACGTATAAAATATATGCATAATTCCAATCACTTTAGAGGACAATTAAAAAAGCCTGATGCTAGATTGTTAGATTATTTAAATTTCCTCCTTCAAAGACATTGAAAACAAAGCAATTAAAAACTTAATAAATTATAAAAACTTTTTAAATTTATTATTGTACTATATATAAATTAATATAAAATTGTAGCAAATGATAGTCCCATTAATACTTGCTGTAATTTTTTCTTCGTTTTTGCACAAATTTTGCATTCTTTTACTGCAACTCTTTATTTATTTATAAATATTAAAATAATTAAATTTTGAAAATTTGAAAAAATCTTTTCGTAATTATGTAAAAGTATAAATAAATCATTTTGTTAATTATTTGAGTTTAAATTCTAAATTTTGAACTTAATAGCAAATAAGTAATAAAGGTATTATTTTGTACTTCTACTTGTATAGAAAAACATAAAATATTTTTTATGATCTATGCATAAAATTAATTATTATAATTAATCAAAAAATATTATATTTGTATTATAATATTTTCACATTAATAATAATAATTAATTATATGTGTGCTTCGTTAAAAATATTTTTTATGTATTAATATTAATTTTTTATATATTAATATTAATATTAATAAATATACATTGTTTATATTAAAAATTCATGGTCGATGAAATAATTATTTTTTTCTGTGTATTTTTAGTGTTTTCAAAGATATAAAAAAAAATTTTTAGTGCTTAAAACCTATTTAAAAAAATATATGCAGATATATAGACTTGAATAGTCATATTAAGTTACTTAGCACATTATACTTCATTTAGTAAATTTACAAAACATGGCTTATATATTATAATGTAGTGAATTTCTTTTAAAACTTTCCCGTGATACGCACAATATTAAATTTTTCTTTGCTTCACTAATTAACTCATAAACATAAACTGGTATCCAGCTACTGTATTCTCGGCTGTTATATTACATCAATATAGCGTCGTCTAGTCTTGCGTTGACAGGTAGTGGCGAGTACATTGAGGTTATTGTTAATTAAATAATTAATTCGCTTCACTACTCTGATGAATTCATTCGTCACAATATCTTCTGTTAACCCTGTTAGAATGTCTAAGCTTCAAATTTCCGATATGACGAATTTTACGGCGTTTTATTAGTTCGCTTCAATTAATATGCGAGCTTTTTCTTTTTCGAATGATTTAAAGGCATTTTCGGATAACTGATGCACCAGATCATTTAATCGATTGGTTTAATTACGAAAAATTTCGTCTCTAATTCTATCAGTTTTGCTAACTGTAAAGTTAGTTTCTTGTAATTCGACGTTTATCCAAAGTACCGTTTTAGGTGGTATAATAGTACATCCAGCCTCATGTGATCGTCTTTACTAAATGCTGGTGGCTTTCTCGATGCATTTCGCGCGGATCACGTGTAATAAAAATTCGCGATGCCGGGATTTACTAAACTGTTTGCTCATTTACGTGCGTACCAATAATTCTAACATTTCCTGTTCCTTTGATTTTAAGTACTATAGCAATGGATATTTTTAAATCGATAACGTGTATTAAACTTACGGATTGATTGATACCACAAAACAGTGTTCAAGGCAAAGTCAATTTTCATGTTAAACATTGGCAAAAAAATCATATTTTTTCTCCTCTTACACTTATAAGATTCCTACTAGAGCGTTTGGAGTAGTCGACACACTGAAATAAATTTTTTAGTGCTTTAAAATATATTTATAATAATGCTAGTTATAGATATATGAAGTATGGATGAACATTGTGGCATTTTAAAGTACTTCAAGCGCGGATTTAAAATTCATTAATTTAAGACGTTCAATAATACTTCGTATATCTATAACATTTTTTTAAAATAAATTTTAAAACATTAAGAAATTTGTTTTAATGTACCACGAGCACGCCAGAGGCGCTGGTAATAACACATAGGTTTCTTAAATCTAAGTTGACAGCTGAGTTATGAATTTTTTTACGTAGAATTAAAAAAAATCGTCAAACAAGATCTAGATATAAAAATTTTTTTTTATATTAAATATAAGCTGAGTCATTTATGTTTTGACCGAATTTTTTCCAGCTTTCTCGACGACTCGATTATTTTAAAACATTTTGTTGAATGTTGTAAATGAAAAAGTAAAAGCTTTAATGTCACAATATATTAAATAAAATTTAACATTTTTGAATTATTGGACTTGCAACAAATAACTATGTTTAATAATAATAAAATTAATTTGTTCATTAATTTAGGATAAGTAATACATTTATTAGTTATAATTTAGACGTTTAAGTTGAAAAATCAGTAAGAATAAAATATTAAATATAATTCTTGTAAATCAAATTATAACTATTTATGTTATTAACTTGTATTATAAGGTTTGTAGCGTTTGTAGTTTCGATAAATTTAGTCCGAAAGAACAACGTGAACAAATTTTGTAAAGGCAACAGACTGTCACCATTCCATATTTCATCTAGGCTTGGAAAGTCCTTAACATTTAATAAAAACTTGAAATTAAAGTGTACTGATTCTGAAAGTAAAAAGCATTGTTTCGCGTTTTTTCGTGCTTTTTATAACATTTACATTTTATCCCCTTTATGTTGTATAATAATTATTAATGTTAGTTTGTAAATGCATGACCTTAGTCGGTCACCCGATTTATAAATTTCTTTATTTTTTTATGATCATATATTTTTGTAGTCTTCTTATTTAATTGTGTCTTTGTTCGTGATTAAATAGAGAAATTCATCTTTATTGTTTTGCCTAGGTTACAATTCGCGGACACGTATCCTTTTAATTTTCGTATACAATTTCACGGTCATAAACATTTATAATTTTTCATTTTTACAAGATAATCGAAATTAGATGAGAAATCGTTATTTAAAATACTGAGACGTTACACTTAAAATATTATAAAGATATTAAAATTCTGTAAAATTCCAAAGAAAGATATTTTGATGTGTTTCTGGTATTTAACTAGTTCATTTTTTGTAAGTGTTTGATGGTTATTCGATATGTAAAGTGTCTTAATTATAATATAATAATTTGTCAGCGTTATATTGTGCAAGTATTCGTACACTAGTGTGAGGGTATTGGTTCTATATTTTCGAGCCTTTGAAAGGGGTATTGTTAAAATTGACCATCTCGTGGTTTATTAAGAATCCATGGGCCTGTTTAGCCGTGGATTGTATTTATTGGTACATGAATACCTTTTAATTTGTTTTTTTTAAAGTTATCCTCAGATCAAAAAGTCTAGTAGTGTTTTTGTTAGAAATATTGAATTGTATGAGATATATTAAATTGCAAATAAACTTTCGATCTGACTCATAATAAAAGAATTTAAATCAGATTTTACCCAATTATGCTTTTCATATGGGCTAAGCTATGTTAAGTTTTGAAAGTTATATTTTGACAAATTTAGCAAAAATATCTTCACTATCTAAAGAATTTTTATTTCATCAGAATAAACGAATTTGTGAGCTTAACTGAGTAAATTCAAGAAACTTTGAAATAATTGCAAACCTGTAAAAATTATTTTTTGTTGCGATTTTTACATTGATTACATGCTTTTTACGTGCCAGTAGGTCAATTTATGATTTCTGGGTGGTCCTAGTCTAAGCTTTTCAAATGAAGAGAATCGTTTACTTATTTTAAAACTAACGTCAAGTACTCTCCATATCGTGATAAGAAAATATATAAAAAGAATTTGTAAGTTTAGGAAAGGATATTCTTTGTTTACGAGAGCCAGAATATAGTTAAATGTTACGTTTGTTTACATCAGATTTCTTCATAATAGTAAGTATAAAAATGATGTCATTTATAAATTTTCTGTAATTTTTTTTTAATATCGTCTAGGGCTATATTAAAGGATTTTTATGTACGTTTGTACTGTGTAACAGCAATTTTCTTTGAGATAAAATTTTTAAACTAAAATAAACATGAAAACAAAAAATATTATAAAAATTATGTGCATTATTAGTTTAAACAATATAAGTTAAAGATACAAACATAATCGTACTATCAATTACTCTTGAGAAGTTAAAAAATTATAGTCGAAGATAATCCACAGAGCTGAACCTCTAAGTGACTAACGCATCATATACTCAATTATATATATACTGAATTTCTTCGTTAATACGGTTAAAGTAGAGAAAACATTTAAAAAAAATAATAAAGAATCGACTAAAGATAACGAAAATCTCTCTTAAATGTGTGGGAGATAAGTAAAAAATTGGACATAAAAATTTTGATAGTAATAATCATTACCGATTTCTTGAGAGATGAAACGTACTGAAACAAAAAAAATTACTAAAAAATTATTTAGTGTTTATTGTTAATTCGAATATATAAAAATACAAACAGTTCTCGCGATGGATGTAACATATTTATCCTGTAAAAATTTTAAACTAAGTTAATGCTGATGATTAACATATATAGTCTGTCCCCAAAGTATCGAGTATTTTTTCATTTGGTGAATATTGATTGCAGCTATTTGGGAGAGGCCTTAAAATGTAGAAAAAAATTTTTATTTTTTTTTGTTTTATTGATAATTAGATGCGGCAAGATTTTACTTCGCTCGAAGGGTATTTTTTGATTTTTTAATATAGCATGCTGAAGCGATTAGTGGAAAAACTCTACGCGACAATGTTTCGTTTAAAGATTTAAAAAAAAAGAAAACACCTTTTTTGATGAAATATGATTTATTGATGGATTTATAAACAGTTTGAAATAAAAATTTAAAATTTTTCAAAATAATTTCTTCCTGCATTAACGCATTTCCAGTTCTCAAAAGTAGTCTGAATCTCCTCAGCTTTGATATTTTCGCACAAATTTTTTACATTTCTAAATTTTTTTGCACTACATTGTGCACCGTAGATCGCGTTAAATTCAGTTTTTCTGTGATTGCTCTAACTATTAATCGGAAGTTCGAATTAAAAATTTTTAGCAGACGACGATTGTCCGTAAAGATTCGAGAGCTTTTTGAGTGCCCAGATTGAGACTCGTCGATGATCATTTCCCGGCTCTCTTTAAAAGCTCTGTGCCATTTTTCACTTTGCGATTTTGCCATACAATTATCTTTATAAACCTCTTAACATTTTAAATGTTTCCGCACTGTTTTTTAAGTTATAAATAAAATTTTATTGCGTAACGCTGCTCCACTAATCGCTTCATTGGCCCGTGTCAAAAAATTGAAAAATACCCTTATCGCGAAGTAAAATTGTGCTGCATCTAATTATAGAAAAAAAAACAAAAAAAGGGACAAATCGAAAATTTTTTCTAAATTTCAAGACCCTTCCCGAATCGCTACGACCAATATTCGCCAAACGAAAAAAGTATTCAATACTTCGGGGACAGACCATAATATCAAAATATCGGGAACGTATATTAAGATCTTATACTTTTATTTTCCTGATACTCGACCAAAAAAGTATTTGAATAATAATTTATTACTATGTTCAATATAAATAAATGTAAATATGAATAAAAAAATACAATTATGCAACTTAGTTCATATTGTACACAATATTTGACAATGTCACTTTTTTTTATTAATTAAAAAAAATTTGACAACATAAATTATCGTTATAATATGCCATTTAACAATATAAAAGAATATGTAACCCATGAAAAATTAAGTGCATATCTTATTAGTAAATAATGTAATTTGATTAATTTCATATAAAAAAGAGGCATATTTCCAAATTTTACCATGTTGTTTCTCATGTAAGCTATAAAGAAAGGGAAATAACATCATATACTTACAAACCTTCTGTATTGCATGGCACATAGTAAGAAATATCAACAATTAAATTGATACATGAAATTAAAACTAAAAATTTAAAACAAGTTTTAGATATATATAATATATGTAATATATGTACTTAATATAATATATAATTGTTAGATTTATGTATACATGTTAATTTGAATTTAATGTTTCGAAGAATGTAACTAATTAACCCCAATATAAAGTAAATAAGTATATTGCTGCAATTTAATTTTATGGGCGGAGCACGCAACAGAAATTATATTTGCATAGAATATTTGTAACGATCAGGTATCTGCTTGTAATTAATTTTATTGTACGTACCTGGGACTGCATGGGGAAGGGGGAGTTATCAACTGTAAAATATTGGATATGTAGTTTAGTTTGGTTTTGACTCAGCCCTAGTAAAATTGCAAGTCTGCAGCTATTTGTATATTTGTAATTTATTGCTTTTAATATAAAATAAATTAATTAAACAAACCTCTGTTGCATTTCAATTTTGAACAATAATATAATAGTGTGTAATAAAAACTTATTCGACAAAAATTGGAAAGATAGTTTACATTTTTTTTGTCATTGGAGGATAGATATAAAAAAAATGACTTTTGTAAATTTAAATTTAGCGATATATCAAAAAGATATTATTACAAACGTTATTATATAATTAAATTGATAACATTTTGGTGTAAACTAAATATTATAAATGATATTAGATTCTATAAAATATTTAAAAGCCATTATATTCATTTGGAGCTCTAAGTTTGCATAAAATTTGAATGCACATGACTATTTATTTTAATAAAAATCAATTTCTATTTTTAGAGTAATAAATCAGATTGTATACAGTAATCATACATTGAATTCCTTCGGTTTATTAATAAAATAACAAATTGATTTTATACATTTAAAAAAATTTCATCAGCTTATATTTAATGAAGACAATTTTATTAGCATTAGTAATATTAAAAATATTAAAATTTATTTAAATTTTGTGTCATTTGAGCGATAAATTATTCTTAATTTATATTTAATGAAAAATAAAATAAATTTGAGAATGTGCTTATGTAATTTCTTTTTTATGACATTCATTTAGGTCATTTATGGAAATTATAAATAAATACTGCACTTAAATCTAATAAAATTTTGAAATATGAAAAAAATTTAGTAAGATTTAACAAATATATATTTTTTATTATGCACTGTATAATTCATAAAATTAGACCTTTTCCAAGTCATATACTTATAAATGTAGAGCTAAAATTAAATTATTTAAAAAATTATTAAATTTAATTTTTTAAAATTTTATTAATTCTGATTTTTTAAATCATACACGAATTATAATAATGAAATTTATTGTAAAGATGATGTAAAAATGTGAAAATAATATTAAATTAAAAAAATTTAAAAAGCATATTTTTATTAATAAAATATTTTGATCATTATTTCAAAAATAGAAAAAAATATATTCTGAAAAATTTTTATTAAAATATCATATCATATTTTTCTACAACGAAAAACACGAAGTAAAATCCTATAAAGTATTATTTCGTATTTAAATATATGTAAATATAAATCTTCATTTTTTTTATATACCGAAAAGACTGACGATTTAGTTTCCCTGCGAAAAAAGTAAATTTCGTTTGATAATAATTCTAATAGTTAATCAAGATCTATGCAAGAATAATAAATTGTTAATTTTTTTTAATTGAATTTTGAAAAAAAATGATCATATGGTTGAAAAATATTTCATCGTTTGTATAAAAATACACTGTTTTTATGCATATATAAAATGATTTTTTGAACAATACATATCGTTGTTATGAAACAGTTCAATTAAAATTTATACAAGCCACCGTTTTGTGTGATTAAATAAATTATAATTTAAATTATACTATACTACAAAACAAAAAGGTTCTCATTCATCCTTCTACCAACCAAGAGTGTCTTTACGTATGTCCCTATACATTGATGCTGAAATAACACCATGGTTTTGTCTATAGCATTCGAAACTCTTGGAATAACGAGACCTATTATTCGATTTCATATTGGTATTGTTACTATTGCTTTCCTGTGGTGAATTTTTCAGAATATTGGCATTAACTGACTTAAAACGACTGTGGGAATGGTGCAGTTGTTGATTTTGCTGAGGTAGGTAATCACATATTACTCGATTTCGTGATACCATATACTTTCGCGTATCCTGAAACATGCAAAAGACCTAATTTCTATTATTCCTACTAGTGTAAATAAAAAATATAAAATTTAAGTAAAATAAAATATAGCTAACAATGGAAGAAAACTTAAAATATAAAGTGCATTTTATCTAAAAAGAAAAAGGGTGAAAGGTTAAAATTAAAAAGTACAATATTCAATTGACAAAAAATAATTTTTTTATTTATTTTGATGAAGTCCTGGTGGGGATACGTACAATCTAGGTCTGGTAAAATCGAGCATCCTTCTCAATATTCTATTTCGCACAAATGCGAAAAAACACTCATAAAAACCAGGAGAAAAAATTGTATGTTCGGTTGTTCATGCAGACGTGCGTGAAAAAAAAGGCAAAGCCCTTTAATGGTGTAAAGAAAATTGTAAAATAAAAAAAATTAAATTAAATTTAATGAAAATAGAAAAAACGTTACAAACACACTAAAATAGGTATGCAATGGACTTAAAACTCATACAATAGAATTTTAAAATAAAAAACAAATTTAAGACTGAGATGCGCAGAGAATATTGGTAAAGAAATAAGAGAAAAATGCGAGTAGATAACTATTAACATTTTATCAAATAAGAGCAAAGCTGAGCTGTATTGTTCTTCTGTATTTTAAAGGATATTTTTTTTATAATTTGTATATTTATTTCAATATAAAGACATTATATGTATATGTATAAAAAACTTCATTATTCAACTTCATTATCATGTACATGTGACAATAATTATAAAATATATTTCATAAATTCAACAAATTTATTGCTGAAAAATTAAAAAATGAATAAATTTCATAAAATTAAAAATGAATTATTAAAAATTTATGGTAGAATTTTTATTATTACATGTACGTAACGGAAGTATAAGTATACATATTTTTTTCTTAGTTAATCGAAATATAAATATTGTTCTTAATTAATAGGTTTTAAAAGGTAAAATCTTTTTGGAGTATGGGGCTTCTGTAGTACTGGTGCATATAACATACTCACTTTTACAAAATTAAAAAAAAAATTATTCACATAAGGACGTGTTTAGAAACTTTAAAAATGAATTTAGGTATTTTTTTATCTAATACTTATAATATTTATAAAAATATCGCTTTACAGTCATGTCTTGTACGGAAAATCTTTAAAAAAGTTGTAAAATGAATATCATAATGTGTTTACAGAATGTGTCTACAGAAAAGTTGTGACAGAAAAATAATTTTTCACGTTTTCAAATATTAAAAATTGATGAAATAGCAGTGTTTTAATAAAAAATTCATTTCTTCATATAAAAAGAATGTTTAATTACTGTTGGTAAAAAGTATTTTTAATATTGTCTTAAAATTTTAAGTTAATTAGTCAATTAGTCTTTAAAGTAAAATGACCGGAATAAAATTGCTTTTTACAATTCTTATTCAAGAAAATTAATCAACATTAGAAAAAATAATTAATATATAAATAGTCACCATTATAATTTGTTATTTTGTTCTTAAGGTCAATTATGAAGACTCATGGTATTAAAAAAAAAAAAAAAAAATTAAACTTTAGATTGCAAATATAAATGTAGGAATATTCATAATAATTAATGTCGCAATAAACAATGTAAATAAATATTATACGAAGAAAATAGTTTGAAATTGACTGTGCGATTCATTGACTTTTTATTAAAGCTTTAATAGTTAAAATATTCAATTATTCATTAGTTATTTAATTATATTTATGTGTTTGACTTACTTGAGAAATGTCAGAGTGGTTTTTATTAGTGGATAGAACCTTCGATTCCTCCTGACATAAGCGCTTGTCACATTTCCTCATAGATTGACTAGAAGCACTCATAGTAAAACGATATCTACGTTGATTTGCCAGAGGTGCTGATCGGGTCATAACATCTCCATTACTGAAACAAGTTTTTGTTTGGTGTTGATCCTGTGTTTTACCGTGCCTTTCTTGATTAAGCTATTGACAAAATTTTTAATAACTAATTTTGGCACGTATTTTAATTTTTTATCGAATACTATGATATTTTTAAATGGTATGAATTATTTGTGTATTAAAAACTTTGGTTTTTCTTTCATTGCCAGTGAAGGGATGGAGTTATTGACTCTACTGTTCATTAATAATTATATATAAATAAAAATTTAAAAAAAAAAAATCATTCTGTAGACACGATTTATAAATTTTTAATCCAATTGATAATTTTTCTTAGGCACATTTCATAGCTTAATTGATTTCTATTAAATACATATTACTTCGCTCTATCTGGAAAATTAGAATATTGCCAGTTTTACAGCTTCAGCTAATTATTCCTATGCCGTGTATCATTTTTAAATTTTCACACTTTCGCATTTTATAGGCATTAAAATAGTGGCAATTGCAGCAGTAAATACTCAATTACGAATTAAAGATTTGTAAAGAAAACCCTCCATCGTGTATTAGTGAGAAAAGCTAAAGTTCTTCGGGGGTATGGAGTGATGAATAAAAACACTTATTTTATCGTTGGCGAAGTTTCGACAGGAGTTTTTTTGTCTTCATCAGGCCTTTATTAATAAATTAAAATGCAATATAAAAATGTACAGCTGACCATATCTAAACAAAATGTAAGCGTTCGCTCGGTACATTTAAACTTGATACCGTGTCAACCTAAGTTGCACGAGAGTATCCTCCCGAAATATTGTACCAAGGTAACTACGCATTTTATTTGTGTTAATTTCGATCTTGTTCGTAGTTTTAATTTATTTATTGCAATGAAATGTATTTTACATTAATTTATTCATAAAGGCCCAAGAAAGGCAAGAAAACTCTTACTGAAACGTCGCTCACAATGATATAAGCGTTTTTATTCAACACTTCACACCCACGAGGAACCTTATCTCCTCTCACTAACTAAATTATTAAAATTAGTAAAATTTTTTTACATTCTAAAATCAATATATGTATGTACATGTATCTATGTATATGTTAATTATGAAACTGACTATTTTTACTTTGTAAAGCTATAAATTACCCTAATCGATACTACACAAACACGCTACAGTTATTATAATTATATACATAGTTCATCCACGAAGTATCGAGTTTTTTTTTCATTTAGCGCCTATTCGTCGTAGAAATTTAGGAGGGGTCTTAAAATGTCGACAAACTCTTTTCGCATTTGTCCCTTTTTTTTGTTTTTTCGATAATTAGATACGGTAGGATTTTACTTCGCGCGAAGGGTGTTTTTCAGTTTTTTTATATGATGCGATGAAGTGACTACTGGAAAAGCCTTACGCGATAAAGTTTTGTTTTCAACTTAAAAAAACAGTGTGGAAAGAATTAAAATGTTAAAAGAGGCTTATAAAGATAATTGAATGTCAAAATTGCAAAGTGAAAAATGGCACAGAGCTTTTAAAGAGGGTTGAGAAAAAATAATCGACGAGCCTCAATCTGGGCGTCCAAAAAGCTTTCGAACGACTAGGAACACCTGGCGCGTGTTAGAAATTTAAAATTTGGACTGTCGATTAACAGATTAAGCAATTCAGAAAAAACTGAATTTAACGCGATCTACAGTGTACAATAAAAGTACAAAAAATTTATAAATGTGAAAATTTTTGAAAAATATCAAAGCTGAAGAGTTTGAAGATGCATTTGAAATTTGCAAAACATGTCTTCAAAAATGTATTGATGCAGGAGGAAATTATTTTGAAGAATTTAAAATTTTTATTTCACACTATTTATAAGTCCACCAATAAATCATCTTTCAAAAAAGAAAGGTAAGAATTTTTTTTTTTAATCTTTGAATAAAACATTCTCACGTAGTGGTTTTCCGCTAATCGCTTCAGCGTGCCGTGTCAAAAATTTGAAAAACACCTTTCGCGCGAAGTAAAATCGTGGCGCGCCTAATTAACGAAAAAAAAAAAGGGGGATAGATGCGGAAAGAGTTTGTCAACATTTTAAGACCCCTCCCAATTTTCTACGACAAATACTTGCAAAATGAAACAAAAAACTCGATATTTCATGGATGAACCATGTATATCTTTATATTATCACAATTCATCATTATAGATTGCAGTAGTTTCATTCTAATGCACTCATTTTATTTCGTTTAAAATAATTAAGATAAATTATATTTTAATTACTTTCATCAGTAAAACAAGTTTGTATTATTTATACATATTTTTTCTTCATTAATTTATAATTATTGTGAATTTTCTAAGAGTAAAAAAAGTGTTTTATTAAAATGATGTCGACAAATATTGTTTTTAATTATTTATACTCAATTGAATTTTAATTTCTTCGAAATTTTGTAATAGGTCGAATAGTTTTTTAAAAATAATTTTTAATTAAAAAAATAATTCAAACATTTTTAAATATATATACATTCGTAAGCTATGAAAATTTAAAAATTCTGTTTTCGCGAGAACAGCTATTGTTTTAATGGATCATTAACTTGTAAATACCATCAGATGTATTCAAATATTTAATATTTTATAAATGACTAATGCTTTAATCTTATAAATATTAAAGATTAAAAGAAAGAAATTGAAATGAAACGTTATAATTTAATCATACGAAACATAAATATAATTTATTAGTAATTACCTGGTTAGATTGCACAGAATGTTGAGATTTTGACAAATGCTGTTGTGGTTGCTGTTGTTGCTTCAAGTACAAACAACTTTTCGCTTGATTAGGAGTTAAGTTTTTAAAATTTTCATTCATTAAGTTGTATGCGTATTGAACTGTGATATTTTTAGTAGATGGCTTAATAGCTGTAGGAAACGAGTATTCTAGTGAAATTGAACACAGATTCTACTAAATAATTTTGATGCAATTCTGATATTTTTAAAACAATTATTAACTTTTAAAATTCTGTTTAATAAATCTTTTTTAACTATTTTATTTTATTTTTTTATTTTTTACGATTCTTTTTTCTTAATGTATTATAATTAATATCTTTTTATAAAGTAATAAATTAATATTATTAATTAATATAAAATTATAAAATTATTGAATAAATTTTAAAAAATCAATAAAATAACATTGATTTTATTTTTTCAAAAAGTTATATTAAAAAATTTTTTAATTTTGGAAATTGTTTTAAGTTTTAAATATATACAAATTATTCATACCATTTTGGGCGTACATTTTGTTATTCGTCATATTTAAAACTTGAGTTCCTTTATTCTCTTTTCGATTATGATTCATTTGCCGAATTTTTTCTAAAATAAGAAATGTTTGAATAATATTTCTTTATAATTTTTTATAATAAAACTTAACAGGATTATATGAAATATTATTTTTATATTTTACATGAAGCAAAATACTTCAGTATTCATAAAAACATTTAAGTTACTTATAGTATAAAGTAAAACTATTATATTTATTGGGTATAATATTACAAAATTATATAATTATATAATACTACAAAAATAAAAGAATTCTATATATATTATCTCTTATTTACACTAAATGTACATTGTTTATTTGTAACGAGCTCTGATGAAGTACATTTCTAGTATATTCACTATAAAATATAAATAATCTTTTATAGAAATATTTGTGTTAAATATATATGTATTAGATTACATGTTTAGATGTTTTTCTTTTTAGTTTTAGTTAAACAAAAACACAGATTTTTAGTATATGTCGAATATATTTCAATCAAATGTATTTTTTATACTCAGCCTTTACGTTTTTTCACAATTAAAATTAATAATTAAGAATATCAATTTTTACTGTCTGCTATTTTTGAATTAATATTATTATGATTTTTAGTTCATTGTTTTCTATTAATTAATTTATCCTATATAATGTTATCGATTTCTTATAATGTAAATAAATTTATAATATTTCAAATTTTGATAATAAACAGGTTTGAGATTTTATTAAAAATTAAAATTCTAAAATGATATATTGTTATAAATATATTTATAAAAAATTAAATAAATTACAGAATTGCATTTGCAAAAGAGAAGATATTTTTAAAGAATCATGTATCAATGATTTATAATTAATAAGTGTTTTTTATTGAATATACATAAATTTTTTAATTCTATTTTAAAAATTGTGTTTAAAGTGACATTTGTTAATCTGTTATAAATTTTTTCATACCTTCGAGATATAATGCTTTGTACGTGTCACCTTTTCGTTTTTCTTTCTGTAAATCATCGCAAGACAAATGGAAACTTTTTTTTGAAATACCATCACCTTCAGCTGCCGGATCTGGTTCTTTTCTAATACATTCTGATAGACGACGGATTCTTGACTTAGACCTAGAATAAATTTTACATTTACACATTCCAGTCAAAAAATGATAATTATATAAAATTACACAATAGCAGTAGTTTTGTACATCATTCATTTTATTATGAAAATATCATACTTAGTATAATATATTGACAAATTGATATATAAAAACAGTACGTTTGCATCGTAATTAAATGTTAAAAATTTATTTTTAAGTGTAGAAAGGAGAAAGTTTTATGATAGGGCCGAGGCGGCAAGGGCGCCTCGGAGATTAGGCGTGGGCAGTCTTGCCCAAACCGTCAGCTTGTACAGTCTCTGGCATATTGCAAATAAATAAATACATTATTACATCGTACTAGTGATTCCTTTACTTTAATCATTCCCTGTGTTCGTAATCGACATTTATCAATATATCTGGTTCTATTTCTACAAAAGGTATTTTAAATCATTACATTATCATTTAAAAATAAATTACAAACAAGATTTTTTATGGTAAAATTAAGCTAAAGTGTATACCAGGGGGTCCAACTGTAAATGGGAAGACTGGAAACAAATACCCATGTACAAGTATCAAGAAAATACAGAACCCTACACTTTCTATAACCCCATGTGTCCTTTTTCGTGAGCCGGCACTGATAATCTGGCACATGTGTTTACTTCAAATTTCTTAAAGTTTTTGAACAGTAAGAAAAGTTCATTCAACAAGAAGGTGCGTTCACTTAATAAATTAACCAAAAAGTTTAATAAAAGTGTTAATTAACAGCAAATAAACTTATTATTTTTTTTAAAAATACATTTATATTTTTGTGTTAAAAAAAATATTTTTTTTAATACAATTTTAACTTACCAGTGATAAAATTTATTATTATTAAAATGATTTAATATTTTAAAATGTATTATTTATTTGTGGTGGTTTAAAAAAAACATATTTAGTTCAATAAAGTGTTAATTACCTGTGAATAAACTTATTATTATTTTTAAAGATATGTTTTATATATTAGTGAATATTTAAAAAATGTGTTATTAAAAATATTGTGTTCAATACCAATGTTCTAGTCTTTCAAAGAAATTATTGTATAGGACAACTTTATGGAAATCTTTTGTGTCGAAGGATATTGGGTTTGCTTAATTGTTAGATTTTGTAAGTGTATTTTTTATGTTATTTTTTATGTCAAATAAAAGTTATTAGAATGTAAAAGATAATTGTATTTCTTTAAAATGGATGAAAATCCTTTTTTTGTAACTTAATGATAATAAAAGGATGATGCAAAGAATTGAAGCCTTGTATTTATTTCATTTAATTATATATATTCTAATAGTAAAATAATTTCATATTTAATAACAATTATAATGACAGTAAAACATTAATCTTTGGCTATTTGAACTTTTTAAGCAAATATCATTTATTAATACATATTATTATTCTTAATAACTATGCAATTTTACAATTATTACATTAACAATAAATTATTTTGTCAATATTGCTCTTTCAATGCAATATTTGATATAAAAAGTTTTACATTTTAAGTATCATGTACTATAAGTTAAATATAATACTAATTGATTTTTATTTTGATTGATACAGCACAATAATGATCAACGTGTAAATAAAAAATATAATATTCTTATGCATTTACTTGCAACAGTATATAAATATAATAAATGCAATAGTACATATAAAAAAACACAAATACAATGTACAGGTAAATAAATAAATATATGTATATATATTTATAATAGAAACAATAATTTAATATATAAATAAATAAGTAAATAAATAAAAATTTAAATACATAAATAAATATATATATATATATATATAATAAATAACAATACATACAAACATAGATAAATATTAAATAAAAAATTACAAAAAAGAATAATATATGCAATACATTTCATATATTGTATTTATATGAAATATATTGTATTTATTATTCTGTTTTGGGATTACGTGTAAACAAAATAATATGTCATAATAAATTCATTTTGTCATGAACACAATATTTATTCATATAATAAAAACAGGTTGAATTAAAACTTCTTTATTTATAAATTTTTTCATATTTCGAAAATAACCTAAAGTTTTTTTATTTTTATTAATACTTCTATTCCTGTCTTTACAATATTTATATATAATAAATCTTACTGCGAATTGCAAAATCTCATCAAAAACATTATGTTTATGACAAAATGAATATTTACATTTAAAGTCCTTGTAAAATGTAGCTTTAAAATAATCTTCAAAATTAAATGCATGTGCATTCGTTGAAGCAAATTTATCAAATTGTAAATCTATTTGTATTATCTATACAAATAAAGAGTATGTTGAACAAATTTTTAAAATCGTTTTTTGGTACTTAATTTAAATTAATAAAAAAATCATAATATATACTGAATATTATAAACAGAAGAATTAAAATTAAAATTATTTAAATTATATACTGTATAAAAGCTAAAAAGTTTGCATAAAATAATTATAATTAAAATAAAATATAACTAAAAAAATTAAACGAAATAATATTCTGAAGTTATTACTACACATTTTTTAATATAAATTCAATATTACATTGTAAAAAAGAAAAATAAAAAATAGTAAAATGAAATCTATAATATTAAAAAATGAAATTAATCTATGTAATAACGTATGTAATAGAATATAAAATATAATAATGAATATTATACTTTTGGCTTTTAGTGTTCAATAATACATTAAAAAACACAGTAACATAGTAGATGTATAAACATAATATATATATTAGTTTTATTAGAAAAGATTTGCATCGAATAATTTAAATTAATAATAGAAAGAAATAGATAGAATTATTAGAATAATTTGGTTTTAAAATATTACTTATTTATTTAAAATTTATCAATGTTATTTATCCCTTATTGCTGGTATAATAATTAGTACAGCAGGTACAGCAGGTACTCCCCACCTCCCCCCCTTTTGCTGGTATCATAATTAGCACAACAGGTCCCCCCCCTTTTGCTGGTATCATAATTAGTACAGCAGGTACAGCACGTACCCCCACCTCTCTTTTTGCTGGTATCATAATCATGGTATTTTAAGAAATGGAAAAGGTGCATTTAAAGAAATTTTCAAACAAAATTTTAGTAAGACAGAACTTTTCGCACGTGTTTGGTGTTTCGTGCAATTGGTCACACAGATGTTTGACGAGTATTTTCATTTCTACGGGAAACAAATTTTACTGCAATTGCATTTTCGTTTTCCTGAACAAAATTTTTAAAGATTCTTTGAGAATAAAGCTAAAAAATTTTATCGAATGTATTAGAATTATTTCAAATAATGAATCGAATTTTTTAGTAAAACTTTTAGTAATATATAAATTTTTTTTTTGATCAAATAATTTTTAAAATTGTTCTAATTGTTAAAAATTAATATTTTCAACAATTTTTTATAATTTTCAAAATTAACAAATTTTTTCAAAAAATTTTTTTTTTCGTCAAATAATTTTTAAAATTGGTAAAAGTGTCTACAAAAAACATTTTCATCTCTGTTTTTAATATTAAGAATAAGAGAAATTTTTCATGCACTAGTAAAAGTAGTTGGTAATAAATTTATTGCTTTACCTGCGCCGAAGTTCAAAATCTGCAAACGGCACAGATGAAATAATAAAAGTATTAGTTTATACTCTCACTATTGTATGTAAATCTTTTCGTATACAATTGATAGAACAGGCGAATTTACTGTACTTATACATCGCTTTTAAAAATTCTAAGCACATAAAGATTTATATTATTTCATAATATTTTAAAGACAATATATATTTTTATATTGTATTGAAAATAATTTGTTAAAATTTTTTTTCTACTTTTATTTAATATTATTTTTAATTTGTAAGTTTCAAGTTTATTTACGGCGGCTGAATTACCTTCTTCCTCTATAAAACAAAAATTTTTTATAAGCACTTCGAAACCTATTTAAAAAAAAGGTATATACAGCTATATGAACTACGAGTAAAAAAAAGAGACATCTGAAATATTTCGAGCTTTGAAAATAATTTAGTATAACTGAAAAACATTTTTATTAATAATGTTATGATTATTTCAATTTCTTATTGAAATGTAAATGATAATCATAAAATTATTAATAAAAATGTTTTTCAGTTATACTAAATTATTTTCAAAGCTCGAAATATTTCAGATGTCTCTTTTTTTTACTCGTAGTTCATATAGCTGTATATACCTTTTTTTTAAATAGGTTTCGAAGTGCTTATAAAAAATTTTTCTTAATTTCCCATGTGTCCACCCGGAGCGCTAAAATCGCTTCGGAAGTGCGAGAGAGTGAAAAGATATTTTCACCACCATGTTTGTTTCTTATGTAAAGCATTAAACTTAACATTCTCTTATTTACTCTTCTGTGGTGTACACTATATAGTATAAATTTTAAGAAGATATTCTAAAATTATAATTTTACATAAACTATGTAAAAAATAAAAACTTTGTATATTATTAAAAAAAAAATTTCAAGTTTAAATTTTATATTATTGCACACCTTAGTATTTGTTTGATAGTCATTGTTACGTCTCAGTTTGTTAAAGGAAATATTAATGAAATTTAAATTAATACAATAGCTACCATTTATTCAAAATTTCTTTATAATTATAAAAGTTAACAAGTTAAATTTAACGATTTAATTACTATTTGATAGAGATTAGTAAGAATAAATAATGATTTTATAAAAAAATTTAAATTCGAACGTTAACATAAAAATGTTGAATATAATAATTATTTTACTTGATCGATGACCTTGGCTTGTTTTGCTGATGTGATAACTTAAGGATTCTCAAATGTCAAAAAAGGAAATTGTAGCTGTAGTATAACTGCTAGCAGTGTGTTATTACAACTTCAATTATTTTGGGTCCGGATATGCTGGCTATGTTTTGAATGTTTGTTTGAGTTGAAGAAATAAAAATTTGATTCAAGTAAAACCTCAGCCCTAATTGATGCACTGGTTAAATATATTCCAAACGACTGTCAAAATGGCAAAAGCAAATGCTCCTTCTTTTTGCACATTTTTTATAACGTTTTAGTTTGTTTCCCCATCATAGCACCCTTATAATGAGATGGAGTAAGGAGATGGTTTCCTTCAAATTGATAATCTTCTTTATTGTTGTCTTGAGAATTCTTATTTGTTATAATTGCTGGACGGAATCCGTAATTTCGGATTTTAAATCATATTATAGTTAAAAATTCTAGATGTCTCGAGGTAGGTTTGATTTTCTTTGAATTTATTTGTCGATGTATTGATTTTTTTTATTTCTATTGTAGTGACTTGAGATTGATCGAACTTTCAAATTTGTTAAAAAATGATCTTATACGAAGCATACTTCTGTATACTTCTGTCTTATGGGCAATGTTATTCTATGGCTCTTTCTATTTTACGATATATTAAATTTGTGAAAATTTTTAAAACATAACATCTTAAAAAATAAATGTTATGTTTGAAATTTGTAAAAATGACAAAACTTGTTCTTGATAATATTCATTATTGTATTTTATTCCAATCAATATCAAAACTAAGTTGCATTTTACTTTGAAATAAATAGTTCTGCATAATGCTCATTTATATTTAAACTTTTATACATTATTTATTGTCAATAAATTTGGACACAAAGCTATGAATAGAATGCGTATCTGATATGCCCACAATTGAGCAAAGAAAAGTAGTCGTGAGGATGTTTCAGTTGAATATTTGGTAAATTTCAACGCTTATAAGATCGATGTTTTGCGTCGTTTCATAACAATAAACAAAACGTAGATCTTAATTTATTTGAATAAAAAATGATCGAATGTCGTAAAATTTTTTATTATACCATAAAAATGCATCTGTTTATATGTTTATCATTACATTAGAGAAAATCAACGAATTAAAATTGGAATAATTTCAGCACATACGAATGAAAAAGTGGAGGAAATTTAAAATTTCAAATAAGTATTACGCGATTCAACTGCATTACTCTTTTGCATTTACTTTTCTCTAAGTTCTAAGTTGGACATGTAATGCATTGCTATATAAAATAAATACAGGATCTAATAATATAAAGAAAATATAAATTTTTAATAAATTTATCAAGTTTCTTCTTAGTGAATGTCATACTGCGTTAGAATATATATTAATTTTAAATTTATTTTAAATAAATTGTGTATTTGTTTGATTATTTTTTAACTTTCTTCGTATCTTTCTTTAGGAATATTTAATTTTAAATCCAGCAAATATTCTTATATCCACATAATTAGCATATATATATTGTATATAATACTATATATATATATATATATATATATATATAGTATTACGAGAATTTCTCTATTACATATATTTGAAATATAAATAAAATTATAATAATTTTGTATTATTTATTAATCCAATTACATACGTCATGCAACAGCATCGCTGTACTGCTGTTAAGGCATTTTTAGGTGAGAACGGGCCAGCAATGCTGTGATATTGAACGCCAACATCGTGAACCAACGGTAAAATAGATTATGCCAAGTCCCAGACATCCGCTACTGTGCTACATTTAGCGAATTAAATTATGCGGATGATGACGACCCGATAACGTGCGCCAAAGGCAAGGATTTCGAGGAATCCACGGAGTCAGCACCTGGACCGCGAGAGCGGCTCACCGCGAAGATTTCCGCGGAGTCTTCTATAAGCTGGGGATTTTGTCTCTACGGTCCTCGAGGAATGATTCTGTATTCATTCGTATTGGATCTACGGGTCGCACGACGTAGGGGAATTAGAAATTAGTGTATGAACTTGGGAATTCACGCCATAGCAAGGAACTTTTACGCGACGAGCTTATCAGCACGGGTAGCCATAAAAAAAACGACCACAAGTTGACACTCCAAGCGTCGTGTCTCCTTTTCGTTACATTAATAAACACTGGAGTCACTGTACACCTAAATATGAAAGTGTTATGATTTCAGTACACTTCCTTGTGCTTCGTTGGAGTTAACGATAACTCCACCAGCTGTTCGTGATTCGATTTTTTTTTATTGAATCTCATACATGTATGTTCGTAACAATACTAATAATTGATATGCCACATAAATTAAAAATATAATCTACAATTATATGTTAACGCTAATAATAAAATTCAAATTGAATAAATCTAAAATATAAAAATTTTAACTAGCCTTACATATTTTTATATTTGCGGTGTTTTTCATCCATCATAGAATATAGTTTATTACGATATTCTTCCACTGATAATTGAACATCATCTCGAAGAAATGGAATTACACTTGAACCTCTTTCAGGCTCGTTTTCTCTAGAATGAAAACTAATATATAATATGATTATTCATTTATCTTGTATTACATTATATTTAATTTGAAATATTTAGTTAATGAGGCAATATTTAACAAATTTTTCTTTTTAAATTATCAATAACATTTTGTACGTATATAATTTTATATTATTCTACTTATATTTTGTAATTAATTAGATTTCATATAATGATTTATTGAAAAACATTTTCGTAATACATATACTGAGGAGAATTATGGATTTATTGTTTTTTTTTTAATATGCAGTTAAAATAGTTAGTTTGTTTTTAATGTGACAATTATATAAAATGAAAAAAAGCTTTCTAAATATTAGGAATATAGCAAAACCAATTTATTAAAAAAGAAAAGAAAAAAGTATGATACAGATTAGAATATAATTGAAAAATTGTGATTAATTTTAATTTAGCACCGTGTGATTAACAATTTTGCACTTATCGAATGTTGAACATTGTACTATAACACTATTCACATAAATTAATATATTTATTTATAAAAATATCTCCTTCTAAATATTTTTAATTGTTATTTGTAAAAGAAAAGATTTAATGAAGATGGTTGATTTGGGTCCACTCAAATCTAAGTACCTCTACGACTATACAGTTGAGGACATTAAGTTATCTTATGTGATCTTTAATGATTTTTTAGTTCACCAGAACAAGTGTATTTATTCCTTTACTTCTTATAAAATAATAAGAGTAACATGAACTAGATATAGCACCTGTGTACGATAAATAAGTTTGAATTATAAATTCTCGATATTCAATTGCACTAGAATAAGTTTTATTTTATTTTTTATAAATATACATTTTACAATAAATAATTTTAAATATATAATAATTTTATTTTATAAAATTTCATCAACTAGTAATTTACAAACATTAAGGTAGAATTTTAATAAGTGTTGTCACGTATGTAACGTAATAGCCATTGCATATGCGACACATCCTAAAACATTAGGAACAAAAAGTTACTGACATCGTCAAAATGATCGGTCAAATACGAGAATGGATAAATTGGAGTGGTAAAAAAAATGATGGGAATCCGAATTAAGGAACGAGTAAAATAAAATTCGCGGGAAATCGAACATCCGAATCCGTTTTTTAATCATTTATAAATCATTTATAAATGAATCATTTCATAAAAATTCTGTGACGAAACATGCGAGGAAACGATGGGATAAAAATAACGGGGATAGTTGACGAGACGCTAATCAAGCATCTAGAGGTCACTATGGGCCCTGGAAGTGGAAGAAGCGACGGATTTAGCCGTTTTCCACATGAAAGAGTAAATAAGTAAAATTGGGAGAAACGGATGAGCGAATTCTGGTTTGGACATTAGTCGAGTCAACACTTAGAAAATCATTATGAATTGTCGCGACTAGAAACTTTAGCTTTCATGATGCCTCGACAAAATTACGGTCACACGTGAGTCCACAATGTTTGCATCGCGTTTCCATGTGATTAAACGCTCTTTTCCAATGAATTGGAATAAATAATAGTTTGTCTTTAAATCATTGTCGTTGGTAATTTGGTAAATCCGAACCTCGTAAAGATTAAAGCGTTTTGACCAGTTTAACGATTGCAGATTTTTACTTGGAGCTAAAGATTCTACTACAATTATAGTTATATACGTGATAAAATTAAATACGTAGCAATGTTTTAAATAAACAAAATTGGTCTTAGATATGAAAATTTAAATTAACTTTTATCTTGAATGATAAATTAAACGAAACGATTAAAAAATATTATACAACAATATTCTATAAAATCTTTTTTTGATGATTATTAGTCCGCAAGCAGTTTACGACCATATAATTGCATATGACATAAACACAGATTACTTATCGCTATAAGTAAAATATATTTATTGGAACGTGAAAAATCCAGAAATAAGGTCTTCAAAAGCAAGAAATTAACAGAAAGGTTATAAAATACGATTAAAATAATTCACTAGTGTATTGAAATAAACAAAATTGTATCTTGAACAAATATTTACATGATTGATAATTACAATAATAAAAATTAATTAAAATGACGCATACTAAGATTTTTTTAAGAAATCACTTTTTTTAGAACTTTTTATGATATTTGTAATAATTACCATGCGATATATGGATGCTCTAATGCTTGAACAGCGGTCAATCGATGATTCGGATTAAAAACAATTAAATTATTAACAAGATCCAAAGCATCATTAGACACATAAGGTAAAATTTCGTCCATTGATTTGTGAGGGCTTGATGGAGATTTTTGTAATAAACTGGAACCATAACTTGCACTCACAGCGGCTAAATCTAAAATATTTGTATAATATAAGATTTGGATAAATATTATAAAGTTTCATTAATCTCATTTTAATAATATATTTAAACCTATTATTATTACCAATAATGCCATTATTAATCTCATAATTATAGAATAAAAATCTAAAGTAGATATATTTTATGATATAGTATATATAACCATTGCATCAATATTATGGAATTATAATATCATATACAATTCACTACAAATAAATCAATAAAACTTCTTTTAAATAATATAATTTTATGTTGTTCCAACCTTCATAAAATAAAATAATGGAAGGATCAATGTATACATGTAAATAAATTTATTTACATTTATTCATTTGTTGTATGTTTTCACATTTATAACGAACATTTTAATCTTAACATGAATTATTTATTTATAAATAAGTAAATATTAAATTTTTAAGAATTATAGTTAAAATAAATATCTTTGAAGTAAAGATTTGAAGTTTAAAATTGAAGTAAATACGTTTTGTGTAAATTATATATATATATATATATATAAGACATTTTAAATATTAAAATAATCTGCTAGATTTATAAAATTTCTTTGAATTAAAATATCTTATTATATTAATGATGCAAGATCATACAGTTATTAATTTTTTATAAATTTATAAAAAATAATACTTATAAAGTAATGTAAAATTGTTTTTATGTACTATTCGTACAAAGTTTACCTTCTTTTGTGGGTGGTGGTAACGTTGCCATGATTTTTTCGACCTGATTAATTGTTGAAGAACCAGGAAACAGTGGCTTTCCAAGTAACATTTCACCAAGTATACACCCAAGCGACCACATATCTATCCCTTTTGTGTAGCTGGACAACAAAAAAGAATTACAATTACAAACAATTTATTAATCAATTATAATTAAATCTTTTTAAAGATTATACAATTAAAATTAAAAAAATATAAAAAAAAGATATTTAGTAATGAAATTTCTTTAGTAATACGAATAAAAATGTTTATATTAAGAAAATTTGATAGTAGATGAAAAAATAAAAACTTCATTTGATTTGTTATATTTTAAAAGACAGGTTTTATATTCTATTTTAATCTTTATTGATTAAAAAGAATTATAATTTAGATTTATAATATAAATAAAAAAATTTTTACGAATTTTTATTTTAATAATGAAAATTTACTTTTGATTTAACTTACGTTATTATAAATAAATATTTAGAAATTAAAAATTTTTTTTTTATACTTGTACTAATTTTAATCAAAAATTTTTACACATAGATATCAATATAATGAATCTTTATATGTGCTTATAACTAATATGTTCATAAGAATATTTAATAAGTAGAATTATAAAACAAGACAATAAAATATTTTTGTATTAGTTTCAAATGTCAATTATCGGTTTATCTGTGATTGTATGAATTTTTATTCTACATAATCGAATTATAAACTCATAATATATGCAGATAATACAATTGGATTAAAACAAACAATTTAGAAAAAAAATGAATATATGCTAAAAAATTTTTTAAATTATTAGAAAAATAAAAAAAATTAGAACTAAACGAAAAAGATATTGTTAATCCTAAGTGTTTATCCGTAATCGAATTTTTCTGTAGCATGACACCATTCCGTTAATCTAACTTTTAGTTTTTGCTTCAAGTATTAATAGGTAAGAGTTTCTCATAATCTTTTACTAAATTTAAGATTGTAACGGGACTCTTTGTTATTGAAACCTTGCTTATTGAGGATTATAGTTGTAACCGAAGTTTTCCACGTTCTTGACCTTTAGCTATTAAATTTATTTCATCAACCTATTCATAGAGCTGATATCATTAAAAAAAAATTATATTCTTATACTTTAGGGTGTATTGCAATGGGTAAATGGGCATTCATTGCAATTTACTTATAATTCATAATGACATTTTTATAATATTCTATTTATATTATCGGAACGACTTATTCGTTTGTTATAAATATATGAGTATACATTGAAATTAAGACAGATATGTTTTTGACACTGACATGTACATCGCGTGAATTCTTGTAATCTTAATCGAAAAAAATTAATGAAGTTATAACAACCAAATAATTTATATTTTTAATAAAACCACCTAAAAAACCAGAACAACCAGATGTAGATCATTAAGTTGATGAGCATCGCGATTTAATATTTATCGCACCTTGAACAGATATTTAGTTCAGAAAGTATGTTATGTACTTAATTAAATAACTAAATGATTGTTAGACAAATATGAAGATTTAGGTAAGCAAGTAAAAATGTTTTATTATATGTAGCAACAAAATTAAAAAGGGATAAACTACAAGTTCACAAAAAACTTATAAAGAAAGCACCTAAACTTAATTTTAAGATTGAATAAGAATATATCACAATGTTTCATAATATTGGAATCAAGAAACAATATTAAGGTTAAAGGAAAGAAAAGATAAATGGTATTTGAAAATAAAATAAGAAAATTGGTATTTTAAACGATTATATAAAATTATAAACAGATAAAAGATAATAAAATATCAATTAAAAAAATAAACGTATATGCAAAGAAAGTAACAACACATTTAAAGAAAAAATATTAAAATGTTAAAACAATAGGACAAAATAACTGTAAGGAAAGATGAGTAATAAAAAATACTGTTATGCAACTTAAATGGAAAATATACGATTGAAATGAAAGTAATAGAAGGAATGAAAGAAACTATATGCATTTATAACAATATTCTTCGATAAAGATTATTGTTATTATTTTAATAAAATTTTTTTTTATGTTTTTTTTACTCAATTCTATTATTATATTGATGACCGTTAAAGAATTGGAATAAATAATAAACTTGATTGTTGAAATATTGTGTAATGCAATAAATTGGTCTTTTAATGTATTTTTCATTTTTATTTTCCTCGTACAAGGATTCTTCAATCATGTTAAAAATACATAAATAATACTTTACCTTTTTGATGCAATCAATATTTCCGGTGCTCTGTACCATCTTGTAGCAACGTAATCAGTTAAAGTGGGATCACTTCCAGATTCGCCGTCTCCTTCCCCTAGATGGCTAACAGAACGTGCTAATCCAAAGTCAGCAATCTTACAGAGGCATTGCACATTTAACAGGATATTTGAAGGCTGTTACATAGAAAAAGGATACTTGGATAGGCTATTCATTTCTTGTCAATTTTTAAAACTATTTTTTTGCATTCAATTTTTTATTAAATTTATAATTATACTTTTTAACAAATTACATTTTTTACACTTCATTATAAAACTTTAAATTACTTTACATCAGTAATTTTATTTTTAAACGGAATAAAATTATAATCAAGCTTACAATTACTTTCTTCTATTTAGGCTTTTTTTAAAGCTATTGAATCTTTATTTCGGTATTGTAAATATAAAAATATTGATCTTGAACAATTTTATTTTCAAATGATAATTTGCTTTAAACTTTCATTATTAATTTTTATCATTTACTTTTTAACAATAAACGTAAGCAAAATAAAAATACCTTTAAATCTCTGTGGATAACGTTGCCGGAATGAATATACTTGATAGCCTTTAAAAGTTGATACATGATGTAGACTTTATGAATATCCTTTAAAATGGAGCCACGTTTTATCACATTATGAAGATCTGTTTCTATAAAATTACATATATTTGTTTTTAAAATATATAATAAAATTACTGAGTAAATATTTTACAGTATTTTATTCACAAAATATATAAAATATTATAAATGATAACGAATATTTTCGTGTACAATAACTTTGTTTTTTTTATAATTTATTTAATACAATATTAACTCTAAAAAGATTCTTATAAATATTTTATCTACATAAATTATATCCAAATGTATAGTATTTTTTAAAAATATATATTCAATATAAAAAATAATATATACATGGTCTGTTAACAAACTGTTGAGTTTTTTTTTAAAACCACTATTGGTCGTATCGATTTGGGACAGGTCTTAAAATGTATTTCGGGTGAAGGATGTTCTTCGATTTTGCGATACGGTGCGATAGACCGACTATAGACCAATAAAGCACTTTTTAGGTTATGAAAAAAAATTCGTAAAAAAATCAGTAGATTCTTATTTTTTAAAATGCCCCTCATCTAATTCAGGATTTTTTTTATTAACAGTTTTAATGAAAAAAATCCATTTTTTTTTTAATTTTTTGGTTATAAAATAAAAATTTGTAATTTTAAGACTGTAATGTCAATGGACGATTTGTAGCTAATAAAATGGTGGAGAAAATTTATTTTTGTATAAACCGAATATTAAAAGCCGAAAAATTTTTCAAGAACCGAAAAGTTTTGTAATTAATTAAAATACAGGATTTGTTGTGCAACAATTATATTTTTTAAAATCTTTGAAAAAAAAAAAATAATTCGTGTGAGCGACGGATTTTTGGGTGCCTTCGCTTGACAGAAAATCACCGCAGTAAAAGTGAAAGTGCGACATCTGCAGATGGAATGATGGCTAGATAACCCCGAGGGACGGGGGGGAAGACAGATCTCACCTAGAGCTTGAAGACGACGGGTTTATGTAAAGATTATTGGAAATAAATAGTCGCTTTTAACCTGATATTTTGTGTTTTAAGTTTATTTGGCGAGGTTACCTCACCCTCACGCGTGTATTTTGCCGTCGGGAGTGAGTTTTTGAGGAGAATCTCACATTCGTCAGATGCATTGAGCTAGAAACAACTTTCTACGTTTTCACATAATTGAATTAACATTAGTATTACTCAAAAATTATTGATCCGATCGAGCTAAGATTTTGTACAAAATACATATAAATACATTAATTTCCTAGAACTAGAGTTCTAAATATTATAAAATAAAAGACTTACATACTTTTTAATTAATTTCAGAATTTTTCAGTTTTTGGAAAATTTCTCCTCTTCTACTTTTTCGATCAGTTTATATAAAAATGAATTTTCTTCGTAATTTTATTAGCTGTAATTTGTCCGTTGATACTATAGTGTTACAATTACAAATTTTTATTTTATAATCAAAAAAGTGAGAAAATGGATTTTTTCGTTAAAATTGTTAATAAAAAAAATCCTGAAATAGATGCGTGGCTTTTTAAAAAATAAGAATCTACTGATTTTTTTATGAATTTTGTTATGGATCACTAACTGTTTTTTTCATGGCCTAAAAAGTGCTTTATTGCTTGGTATACTAGTGCAACAGCGTTATATGGTAAAACTTCGGCTTACTGCTTGGTAATAACACTTGAGATTTTTTAATGTTAAAAAATGTTTTTAAGGATAATTGTATGCATGTGTTAATAAATTCAGAGAGTCATCAATTGCCCTAATCCTTAAATGATGGTTTAAATTTAAAATTTTGTGCACACATTCGGTATTTGAATAGATTCGAGCAGATTTTTGATTTTGAGAACGGGAATAATCGTTCTTCAGAACCTTATGTGATTTTTTAAATTGTTATTTTATCTTTAAAGATTGTTTTTTAATATTTAAAAGTCTTTATAGCATTTAAATAATCCACAAACAAAATTTACCGTGTAATTCTATTTCAATAATTGTTTTATTTTGCCATGTTAGAAAATTGAAAAATATCCTTCGCGCTTATTATTAAAAAAAACAAAAAAAAGGAACAAATAAAAAAAATTCCCCTCTCCATTTTAAAACCTCTCCCAAAATACTATGACCAATAGTGGCTTAAAAAACTCTATATTTTGTGGACAGATTATGTACATATATATATATATATATAATTTTTTTAAAACTGATAATTATAAATTCTGCTGATATTTATTTTATTAACTTACCCATGTATTCAAAAACAAGATAAATATCACGATCATTATTTGCCTTGTGTAAGCCGATTAATTGGATAATATTCTCATGATTGCTAAATGACAAAAGAAATACAATTTCACGAAATGTACGCTGAGCATCTGTTTGATTTCTAAATGCATCAAATATTTTTTTCACGGCCACTGTTTCTTTCCTCCTTTTATCAATCGCTTTCCATACAATTCCATATGCCTATAAAATAAAAATATATACAATTTGTTAAAGTTTTATAAACATTTATTTTTTGAACTGATATCTTAATATAAAAGACAATAGGGAGAAGAATATGGGAACAATATTGAGAAAATAATATCTAACAGGTAGAAAAGTTAAAAAGATTAAAAAATATGAAACATCAATGTAAACGACTTTTGTTTCAAGGTTAATAAAAATCAATGAATATTTGATTCAATACTATCGATACCAAACTTTATGCTAATGAATAACATTGTTTTAAAGGACCATACCATTAAAATAGCAACTAACACTTCGTTCTTGCAATTAAATATTAGAATTAAATTTAAATCTAAATCTTATTCTTATTATGTTGAGTATTATTTGATAAGCTCGAATATGATTTTCTGTAAAATTTGAATTACGGAACGTCGGTTAAATTTGGGTATTTTAGTAAAATTAAAATTATAATAAATTTCAATATAAGTAACAAACCTTCATTAAAATAAACGATTAAAAATATGAAAATATTCAGTATATATTAACAATGGAATAAAAATAAAAATTTATATTTGATGTCTGGAAACGAATTGGCATTCACAGTAGAGTCAAAAGATTATTTATTTCTCGACCGATATGTATAGTCGTACAAACATGATAAAAATTTTGCGCTAAATGAAGCGATTTGATTCCTCCAAATGGCAAAGATAGTCGACCAGGTAAGTACGTATATAAATCTGGATAATATAACGCATCACTTCTCCAGTATTTACGTTCTCATTCTTCTTGATGGTGTTTAACTTTGTTATGATTGTCATATCTGTTCTCATGATGTTGATGCTTCCAACTTAAGTTGTAGCATCAGCAAATGAAGAAGCTGATTCTACAGTTCCATTTTTCATTTTTATTTTTTCTTCATGAAATTGTATTCATTATTCTTTTAAGGATTATTATTATTTAGTTATTTTAGTCGTCAATATCTTCAGGATTGTAAGACTTACTAAATATAGCTTAAGTATTTAGTCCTTTTCTATTTTCACGGTAAGTTGTATACTTTTCAGCTTTTTTAATTATTATTTAATCATTGAAAATCTAATATTGAATAAGAATAATATCTAGTTTTAAAACAAAATGTTTTTTTTCAGTGAAGATTTAGATCTATAACTCTATGAGAATTTGATGGTAATTAAAGTTCTACAATGTGCATAAATGTGTTAAAATAGGTTAATGTAATCGTACTACTGAAAAATTATTTGTTAACAATAATGAAAGAAAATTAAAAAAAAAATTAGATTGTTTTCTAAAGATTAAATTATTTATATTGAAAGTGGAGGCACACAAGAGATATGTCGCAAATATAAATGAATAATGTGATCTACTTGTATTTATAACTCAATCAAATTAATGTAACTATATTTCTAACAACTCCAAATGTTAAAGAGTTAATTGAATGCAACATTTTCTTATTAATTAAAAAAAATATTTTATGGTATTACACTGAATTGAATGTATTGAGATGAACTTATTTATTACCAGATGAGTAGAAAATTTTATTTATTAAATAAAAGAAAACTATATAAAAGAGCCCAATAAACTAAAATAATAATTCAATAAAAGAGCTTATATCGTGCAAACTACAAATTTATATTTTTAAGCTTTTTTTTTGTATAGATAATGAAAATCATTCATCTAACGACTTTTTAGGTTGAGAAATATTCAATATTTGACACAATAATGTAACTTTAGTATATTAGTCTTGGATTTTTCCATAATAAAAGCAATTATACATATATAAGAAAAATGATCTCCAGAACTATAATTTAATAGAAGATAAAAAAATGCAAATTATTTTTAATACTTATTACGGTCAGGTAATTAGAATCAATATCACGATTTAAATTTTGTAAGTGGATAAGATATTACTAATAAATGCTAATGAAAATTGAATTTATTTATAAAATATATTGCTATAGACACAATAACGAAGAAAGGAAAAGGAACACAAGTAAAAAATATAACTGTGTGAACATGATGAAATGAAAACACTTATGCTTAAAATGACTTCACATCTTTTTTCTACCTTTATATTGTGACAAGCATAAAATAATAATATATTATATTATGTTATATTAATAAAAATTATATTCTCTTTAGCTACTAGCAGGTGTTTTCATCAGTAGTTTTAATAAGTTTTCACAAAAATTGTATTATATTCAAAGTACTCTTTATTATCTTGTATTATATATAATCTTATGGTTTTTCTTGATCATTGTTATTTTTTGTGGCCGTTTTCTTAATTTTGTTATCCAGTAAAATTACTTTCTCTTATGTCGATTCATATCAGACTTACATGAATTAGGTAGAGTTATAGTTTTAATACATCAAGAATCGTTTGCTTTTTTATTTATACAGATGTGAAGCTGTGTAAAATTATTCATTTTTATAAATTTCTTTTTTATCGTATCATATATAATATTTTTAACCAAAAATATTTAATTGTAAATTAAAAATAGTATCAAAACTTAATGTATTAACTAAATTAACTATAGTTTAAAATGTTACAAAAATTATTTACTTCTCAGTGTCAACAATGATAAATAAAAATATATTTATATTAGTAATAATATTTAATATTTTTCTCTATAATTTTCAAGTAGGTAATTTTTATACTATAATTAAAAATTAAAACGTATTCTCATTAAACAATTATTAATTATTTATTGACTAGATTAAGATTGAATAATATTTGTACAAGCTAATGAAACGTAAAACTTCTGCTGGTGTTGTTATGGTATATTCTTAATGTAATAGCCCAACCTTTAAAATTTACATATACAAGTTAAGCTTATATATCTATGAGAAATTTGAATACAAACTTGTAATTTTTAAAACATAAAAAGTTGAGATATTATTTTATAAAGTTTTATAAAAATTAATTGATATTTATATGTTTATTTAAAATACTGTTAATGTAAATGATTACTTATTATCAATAGACAAAAATATGATTATACGAAACACAGTGTACATTGATTTAAAGTTTTATCAAACGAATAATGTTTTTTATTTATGGTTTAATCATATTTTTTAATTTAACGAATATTTAAATGTAAATTTTTAATTATTTAATAATGATATTAAATATTAAAATTATACTTATTTCATGTTTTTGTACAACTATAAAGTATATAATTATATAAAAGAAAATTTATGTTTTCAATATTTATTTGTAAAAAATGGAAAGGCATAAATTATTTTACAAATAAAAAATAAGCATTTTTATTTATGATGTTTATATATATTATTTAATAATTTTTTGAAAATTTTAATCAAATAAGATGATTTTATTACTTTCATAATAAAAAAAAGATTCCTATCAATCACATATATTAAATAAAATTTAAAATTACTGTTAAAAAATTTAATGGATATGAATCAAATATGATTATTGCAATTACATATTCATTCTTTTTACTACTTTGATCAATCGTATTACACGTTACAGCCATTGCTGCATAAGCAAGAAAGATAAAGATATTAAAATTGCCTTTTGTTTAATCAATCATTGTATTCGTGCACACTGAATTGGAACAATCTTTCACGGTGATACACAAATTTAGAGTTTCTTGAAAAAAGGGTTGTACAAATTAATTTTGCACGAAAATGAATTAATATAAATTATTATTATTATATTTATATATTTATTGATTACTTAAATACTTGAATTGGAGTATATTGCTTTTTAATTTTCAAACGCAGTTAGTATTATAATTATTCTGAAATATAATAATGAAATTTAAACTTATTAAAAAAAAAGAAAAATTAAAATTATTTACAGTATTTATATTTATGTATTGTAATTAAAAATATACGTCATTAATTTTATTTTTAAAGATTTAGGAACTTTCTAAAAGTAAAGAATATGTTTTAAATAAAATAAAAACTTGAATTAGTATCTTGACCAAACTTTTTTATTTATGAATTTTTAATATTCATCAAAAGAAATGTTAAATATAATTTCTTCTTCTTTCAATGTATATTGAACACTATGATTGTATTTAAAAAGAAACTTTAACGATGGCAATAATATTGGGTTTAAAAGTTATTTCGCTTAACCAATAAAAATTGAATTTAAAGCAAAATGTTCAAGATTGAAAATAGGCAAATTGGATTATTTTTCATTTCCGAATTGTCGTAATGAGGAAGACGCTAAAATGAAAAAAAAACTCACCCCTTTGCCGAGTCGGCGAACAATGTCGTAGTGTTTGGTGACATGTGTGTCGATCTCGGAGAGCTTTTCGGTGAGTCTTTTCTCGGACATTTTCCGCTTTCTTTTTTTGGTCGATCCGGCTCCCTGTCTATCCTCGCTCCTTTATCTCTGCTGTCTGTGTGTGTGTGTGTACGCGCGCGCGCGTCTCTCTCTCTCTCTCTCTCTCTCTCTCTATCTCTATCTCTCTCTCCCTTGGTTCCGTTTCACGAGAGACGAGCTGGGTAATTGTAGAAATCGAGGCAGGCAACCACCGAGGGGGAGAGACTAGACTTCTCTTGCTTTGCAGGCGAAGTCTATGCGAGTGACTTGCAATGGCAATTGAAGGAGAATCGGCGGAAGGTGCAGTTGTAGTTGTTCACCTGCGGCGAGTTTGACATTCTGTATTTGGCCGGCATCCTTTGCGTGTATTTTCTGCGTCGGTGTCACACGCTCCCGTGAAACCCAAAAGCCGATGGTCCCGCTCCCGAAGTTCTTCCTCGAATGGCCCTTTCCCGAAATTGATTCCGAACGTCGTTCGACTGTTTTATGTTAAATGGCAATTGCAATTGCGAACACCAAAGCAGCACGCAAACGGCGTCTTGTGTTTATAGGGTGTATCGTGTTTTGTTTCCAGGACGACAGATTATTTGATTGACGAGGCGCTCACATAGTCTACAAGTTTTGCATTATTTAATGCCACACAGCTGATTATTCTATTTTCAACTTCGACCCGCTCTAACCATTTTCCATAAGTTATCGATTTTAACGTTATTGCTATTCGGTTTGAGAGCAATAAAACTCATTTATTGACGAGTGTAATCATTTATAGCAATCAAACATTACAATTTTCAACAAAATCCAAAATCATCTATTAAAATAATTTTAATAGGCATATAATGATTTGTACATCCCCCCGCCCCCTTATTTAAAAAAATTATTTTTTTATACAAACATGACTATAACTACTTATCTTAAATAAGGATTTGTAAAATATTTAAATAGAAAAAAATTTCCTTAATTATTAGTAATTTTTAGTTAATTTAAAAATATGAATTATGATACCAAACCCAAGAATATACATATATAAACTCATCACTATATTGGAAATTTTAATTGAAAATGGATATCTTATAAAATAGTTTTTTAAAATAATTGGTTATGAAATTCCGCACAGTTTTTACTTTGCTCATCATTTATTATGTGTTTAAAATAATATAATTAAAAGTGAATATTTCTTAAATTATACTATTTTCATTGAAAAAATTACAGTTAAAAACATATTCGTATTAGAGAATTGGAAGAATTATTCAAAGTGAATAGTTTGTAGTTAAATGAATTTAAGTTACTTATAATCTTTTTAGTTACTTTAATTAATCTAACTATCTATTAATAAAATAATTATTTTTCATTTAATCAATGTACGTGACTTGCGTAAAAATGATAGTGTAAATGAATTACATTTAGCTAAGATCAACAGTTGTTTTACTTGGTGATTGATAAATTGTATTAATTATGTAACGACCAACGAAATAAGTTTCTTTTTTCAATGTTTCATACAATCTGAATGACGATTGAACAATGTCTAATTGATTACAAAATTATATATTTTTTTTTTTAATTTAAAATAATGTACAAAAACACCCGAGTTTATATTATTAAGGATATAAAGATTTATATTTTTAAATGTTGTAAAAGAAAAAAATTATTTTTTGGATATATGTTAATAATAATCAATGTCATTAATTAATGCGACCTTTTATTTTTTTAAAGTTTTGACAATATTTTTTGTACAATAATGAATTTTTATCGTCTGTATGACTAGTAACATAATACTAAGCTTGTTTTTATTCTTTATTATACATATTATTTTTCAAATACACATTCTAAAGGAAATTCAGAGTATTGATATATTTATACATTGTTACACTATATTATATATTTTATTATAGAATGAATTTCCAATATTTAAAAGTTAATTTATTAATAGTTCCATAAGAATATTGATTTCTTTTTATATGTTTGATAAATGTTAATGAACTTTAAAAAAAGGAAGGGGGATTTTAATAACATTTTTACAAATAACAATTTATTTATTGTGCAATTTTTTGATATCATTTTTGATAGCCTCTTTATTCATATTATAAAAACAAATACAAATCTAAAACAACACTCATTTTTCAATCATCTTAAAAACAAAAATAAAGTGGACTAATAAATAATTTTTTAATAATTTCAGACAAATAAAATTAAAATTAAAACGTCACAGTTAAGTAATTATAACACGTCGTATAACCAATAATTAAATAATTTTTGCGATCAATTTACATGTATCAAACATAAAATTTTCGCTTACCATTTGTGCAACATATTTAAAATTTATATATAGATAAAATTAATATATTGTGCGCCCTCCCGTCTATTAATTATGTTATCACTTAATTCCATGCATTTTTATTTAAATTATTCTTTTAAATATTGTTTGAATTGATATTATTTTTACATTTAAAACAATGTAATAACACTATAGGGCGGTTATTAGTTGAATTTTTGTGCTCATTAATTCTTATCTCAAGAAAGCTCTTTATTTCACTACGATAATTTACGTTATGGCTACACAAAAACAATTTTATAGATTATATCCTATTTTCTGGACTACTACGCATTTGACTACTTATTTATTAAATTCTCTTAGAATAATTTTTGTTTCTAATGTTTAATTAATCAAAAGAATGATATATCAATTTTAATCATTTAAAATGTTGTATTTTGTACAAAAATTTTAGCGAGAAGGCACCTATGTATCTATTGGTTTTGTTTATCAATGGTTAATACATTTCACCAACTCATTATGCTTTATTATGAAAATTTCTAAATAACAGGTTGATCGTATAAATGCAAATTTTTAAATTTATTGTATAAATCCAAAAAAAACTACAAAAATGTTTTACTTTTCAAAACATACTCGCATAATGTAAATATAAATCATTTTTAACAGTAGTTTTTGAATAGTTAGTCACATATTCTAAAAAAATTTTTTTAATTTAAAGTACGAAATAAACAAGAATTTAAAATTTTGATAAAGTATTAAATAAAATTACAGAAGCAAATAATTACAAATTTGGGAACTAATTTTTGAATTTAATAATATTTTATAATTTAGTAAGTTTACAATTTAATCAGTTTAATAATTGTATAACCTTATTGTAGTGTAAAAGAAATATAAAAGTGAAGAATATACAGAGATATTGACAGAGAAAGTAAATGGAAACTAACAGTAAAAAATATTCATGGTAAAATTAAATAATGTAAAATAAACATAATATTCAATGATGCATAAATTGCATATGTGAAAAGAAAATAGGAGAAAAGAATAAAAAATAATAGTATCAAAAATACTAATAAAATATAGAATTGGAAATGAAGTACGAAACAAAAAGCATTAAACGACATTGAAAGAATGCAAATGTGAGCAATAAAAAATATCAATAACGCAAATAGTAAAGAGTTTAATGATTAAAAATAGTTAGAAAGAAAAGGTATTTAAATACATTAAAATTACATAAGATTTAATAAATTAAGAAAAGAAAGAGACAGAAAATACATTATAAGAATGAAAATTGATCTCTATAAAAGGATTGAGCAGATTGATTAATGTACATTATGTATAAATTAAAATTTTTATAAAATAATAAACATAGTTAGCTATAAATAAGTTTGATGATGAAAATTTAAATAAAGTGTCTTTTATTTTCTGTAAATAAGATAAAATTGGAAAGTAACATTAAAAGTTGTTGATAAAAAATAAATTGATGTAGATGATTCTGATAATTGCTCTAAAATAAATTTAATAAAAATACAAATTTCAGTAATAATAATTTTTATAAATTTTTAATTTTTTTATTTAAAAATAGTTTATTACAATTTTTAATATATACTTTTACTCTAATAAATAAAAAATTCGGATTATTGTAATATTGTTTAATTTATAAAATAATTGATAATAAGTCTATCTAAATTAAATATGAAATAGAAACAATTAATTTATAAAAAATTTATATTCATTTATTACATATTCATGTATATTAAATTATTCAATTTTGTTTGTTTGTTACGCCATGCTTAAAGTAATAGAAATCTATTATAGAAAAATATCCTTATGAAAAAACGGAAAAAGTTGTGTCTATATGTAAAATAAAAATTATTTATATAAAAAATGTTTATTGCTATTGTACGATATTTGGTGGACTATTTTCGCTCTTAAATGCATTTTAAATAATTTTTGAAACGAGATTTGAGAACAAATTTGTTTTCGTATATATATATATATATTGTACTTTATTTATTATGTTTACAAATTTTAAAGCCGGGGCAAGAGCATATTAACTAATTTTAGAATCAAATTTATTAGATTTATTTCAAACATTTATTCATTTATATTCATTGATTTTTTGGTGTAATTTAAAATATTATATTATGTTAAAAAATATAAAATATAAAAAAATATAAAGATATAAATATATAGCCACTAAACGCAACAGAAGAGTGTATTTTTATGATTAAATTTTTTTTTATTTTCATTTTTGATCTAATGTTAAAATGAATTTATTAAAGTTATTTTTATAAAAATTGTAGCATCATATCGTAAGATGGAAGCTACAATTTAAAAAACGTTCATCAAGACGTATGAAGACAAAGCATAGATCACATAAATTAACATCTAATAAAATTAAACACATGATTAAATTTTGAAGTAATTAATAATAAAGCTTGATTTATAAAACTAAACCGTTGCGTATCTAAAGAAGAAAAGATTATACAGTTGATTAATTTAAATACCGACATATGAATATTTATTGAATTATTCCTTTGAATGTTTATTCCATATTTTATGCTTTTTAAGTTTTATTTTTCCTCCCCTTTTATTATCATCTGATGTATTTTGTTTTTAAAATTTTGTACCTAATTTATTTAGTATTTAACTTACGTTTGCCTAATCTTTTAAATCTTAATGATACACTAAAACCATCCACATTTTGATACCATAATTATAAACTGATAATAATTGTTATGTTTATGATTAAAATAAAGTATATTAATTATGATAAAAACAACTTGCACTTACAAAATTTGACTAAAGAACCACATTTTTAAAAATTTGAAATAAAAAAAATAAAAGAAAATTTAAGTAATAATGAGAAAAATTATTAACACAGAATATGTAAAATTTTTAGAAAATGATTAAAAAACATATTATTCAGTTAATTATATTTTTTTTTTTCATAACAATATCATAAATTTTATTTTTCTACATATATGTACAATAAATTGTATACATTAATTTGATTTTTTTGTATTTATAAAACATTAAGTTTTTATTAATATAATTTTTTTTATGTATAGTTTTTGTAATTATTTTTATCTCAAGTTTTAAAATGAGCTATTGTAAACAATCTATGTAAGTGCAATATAATAACATAATGCAATGATAACAGTAAAATCCATGTTGTATAAATAAAAAATGAAAAACAAATGGTTTATATTTCTCAAAGGTATTAATTGAAATAGCTTTAAAAAATTTATTGTAATATATATAATATTTGAATTAATATTTTTTGTTTTTTTTTTTTTTTTATGATACAGTACACCATATTTATAAAAAATGATCCTTATTAATAAAATATTATTATGAGTATACAATTTGTTCATGAGATGGTAATGAAGGAATGAAGCTTTTAAAAATAAAAATAATTTTCTTGTAACAATATTTTTTATAATTTAAAAAATTTTTTTTTAAATCAACAGATTAGTTATTAATGGAAGCCCTTATTTTAAAAAAATATGCAAAACCATCAAAAATTATTTTATACAAATATTACATTACATTTGTTAATTTATCATGAAAATATTTGATAAAATTATATAAATTGTATACAAATATTAAATATTATATTAAAACTTTTCAATTTTGAAAACATCAGATTTGATCAGGTTACACTGTTTATTAGTGAAAAGAATTGAATGAACATGGAATTTATATTCTACTTCCTAGGTTGCTGAATAACAATAGAACGTGAATGGTGAACTGGTCTAGCATCATGAGTTGGTATTGGTTTTTCATGATAATGCTGCACAGCTTCTTGAGGAAAATCAGCATGTCCCTTTGTTTGAACACCACTAATAAGCAAAGCTTTTGGAGGACTACAAAAATAATATTTGTTATCAATTAAAAAAAATTTTATACACATTATATTTAGGAGTATTTTATTTCTTTAATTATATTCAATACTAACTATATGTTATTGAGAACCTTTATATAATTTTATATACTAATTTATGAAATACAAAAATATATAATTGTTATTATTTATAAAGTTGTAATTTGAATTCTTAAACTAATTATGAAGTTAAAAATATATTTCGTTTAAATAATAATAATAGTTTTAGTGGTAACTAAGTACTATTATAGCGTCTTTTAGTTAAGTTATAAAAAAAGACGTAAAAAAAGTAAATAATATATTCACCTAGTCGAAGGTTTTGGCTCTTCGGAATCCTTTGTTGGTTTAATTTCACGTTCCTTTTCAGGATTTTTGTGCTGGGTTATTCTCATACCACCAGCTTTGACTACAATGCACAGAAGTTTTCTGCATTAGCAAGTAAATTGTCGCTTTTGCGCGACCTTGATAAAATTACTATCTATTTTAATGATTATTTTTTGATGAAATATATAAAACTATTATTAAAACTAACCTGCGGGAGGATGCCCAGCTTTAAGGATTGCGTCTTCCACATTTGACATTTTTTTATGAGTTTGAAAAATTCACAAAGCTCAAAAGTTTTAATGTTCAATATGTTTTATCAAAATATATGTCCTACACATCCAAATACTTAGAGCATCAATAAAGAACACTAACTTTCTGTTGCCAACAGAATAGCAACTGATCTCCAGTTCCAGTTAACTGGAATGATCATCGTTGCTGTAAATTGCACTAACGGCTGGAGTATGAATTATAAATTGGAAGAAAATTTTCCTCTGGAAAGGACATTTGCATACAAACATAAAGACAATGAAGCGAACGCGCGAAATTTGAATTATTTTAGATTTTTTATTTATTATATTTATCAATATTTTTTTAACTAATCATTTTATGAAGTAAATTACTTACTTATTATTTAATTTTTCAATAATAAAAACAGAAAAATATGTTTATATTTAAATCAAAGTTATAAATTTAAGTTAATAAAGTCAAAATATATTCTATTAATTAAAATTTAAAAAAAAAGGAACTGTTGTTACTTTAATAAAAAGTATATTAAAGAACATCATTATATTTGAATCTTAATATTGCTTCGACTTCTTTTATTAGTAGATTTCAATATTATGTGAGTTATGTACAAAAATTTAATACATTAATAACCAATGTGTGGTATAAATGTGAATTTAAAAAGTTGAAAGAAATTGAATAATAAAAATATTTATTTTCTTATAATTTATTCAAATACGATTTTATTTATATGTATATTTTATTTTATCCAATAATAATCTTCTAATTTAATTTTATATATTTTAACATAAACAATATTTTTTTTTATCATTTTGATAAAACGTTAAATGATACTTTAATATTTAATGATTAATACATTAAAATCAAATAAATTTTATAGTTAAATTTTTTAGAATGGTAGTATATCAAACGATTGTTATTATAGAATAATTATTTGTTCATTCAAATAGAAATTTAATAAATTAAAAATACCCTATTTGTTAGGAACTACATATAAATAAAATTTACTGTTGTCTCTCTCTAAAATTTTTTGTATACTTAATATATATTGTTAAAACATATTAATTGTTTAATATAAAATTAATAAAATATATATTTATACATTAGTACATATATTTATTATTAAATGAAGAATTCAACAAATGTCAATTATTCTTTAATATTCTTGTAATTACCATATTTAATATAAAATAAAAAAAGCTTTAAATATAAGAATTATTATAAATTAAATATCTTTAACAATATGTACCATTTCATTTATAGTATCAAAAAGAATCGAAGTATTATATTTTATGTTGGAATTATATTATGAAAACCAATAGTTCTTTAAAATAGAAAATTTTTTATTATTAAATAAGAAACTTATAATTATTACATAAAATAATATTCAATTATTTATCTGTAGCTTCTTTTTCTGCTGCATATGCATAATGTAAATCTTTACAATCTTGATCACTAATATGTACCCAACCAGTTGATTTCATATGATAAACTGAAAGATGCAAACGACAAATATTTTAAAAAATTATCAATAAATTTTTATGTGTACTATATTTATTTTATTATATATATATTTTTTACAATATTTCATTCATAAATTGTTTGGAAAAACACTATACATATTTGTTATTGGGTGAAAAATATTCTTTTTGGTTGTGGGTAAGGGAATAAGATTATTAGTTGTATCGCCTATGTTTCAACGATGTAGTTTATTGTTCTTGTCAAGGCCTTAATGATTCTTGCTCAACGTGTATTAGAATAAATAATTTTAAATACATTAAGGGCTTGACAAGGACAATAAACCACATCATTGAAACGTAGGCGATACAACTAATAAATTGTAATTTGTTCCTTTACCCACAGCTAAAAAGGATATTTTCCACCCAATAATATTTCATTCATGTTATATTAATTATAAATTTTTACATTTATTATTTACTTAATCATATTAAATAATAATACAGTTTTTATTATTTTTGGTATTTATAAAAAACTTTTATATATTATTTATATTAGTCTGCATCAGATTTATTTTAAGAAATTAAAACATTTTAAATTATATGTAAACAGTAATTTAAAGATAAATTTATATTTGAATTGAAATATAAATTTGAAATGTTTACCTCTAACAATGCCTCCAGAATAAGCATCTCTATGTGTAGCATGATATATAGCTCTTCTACCAAGTTCATATGCTTCTTCATCAGTTAAATCCCATCGATATCCAGAATCTAATACTCCATAGGCAAAGACAGAACCAGAACCAACACTAAAAACCTTTCCTGGTGTACGTGTACCTTCAGAATCAACATAATATAATCCTGGTCCTCTTTTGTCCCAACCAGCAAGCATCATACCTACATTGAAAATTAATATTTTACACTAAAAACAAAAATTATTCGAAATCACCCTGAAGTTTTTAATCATTATAGTCTTAAAAACTGCAATGGATACAGTAGTATCGACTTCATATAAATATAAATAATATAAATAGTTGAAAAATATATTATTTTGAAGCAAAAATATCATTAATAACAGCTAATTTATATTTTTTTTCAATTAATATAATCTACAACTATTGAATAAATGTTAAATATTAAGAATAAAAATAAATAAATTTAGCTAATAAATTTTTTATAATTGCTTCTTACCAATGCTAAGTCCCATTCCTTTATAATTATAAACCATATTTGACATTAATTTACTGGCTGCAGCTACAGATATACGGGATCTATTACGCAATTCATACATGCGACATTGTTTTGCTAAAACTCGATCCCAGTAAACACAATCTGCAGCTCCACCAGCTAAAGTTCCTAATAAATAGTCATTAATTTCAACTATTTTCTTCATTACTTGTGAACCTAAAAATTCAAATTATAAAATTCAAAAACATAATAAAAGTAGCATTAAATTATTTTTTATATATAAAAAAAATGATACAAACCAATAAATTGACCTCCTGTAGCTCTGGAATCTACAGAAAGTACAATTCCCCCTTGATACATAAATCCTAATGTTGTAGTTCCATGATCAAATTGAATTTTTAAATGTTTACCAGTTTCGTCTGTTTCTCGATCAAGTTGACCAAGAAAATTTGCTGGCTGAAATGTTGGGTTTTATTTGATTGAAGTTTGATTATTTTTTTAAAGTTAAATCTAATTGAAAAATACTCTAGTCATCTTTGGTAACATAACCTTCAAAACTTTTTTATAATACCATATTTTTTAAATTATATTAATAGTAATACGAGTCTTATTAATATTTTGTAGGGCAAAGAATTTAATTAAAGTATTTCAAAAATATTTTTTTTATACAATTTAAAAATGTGATAACTTTTAAAAAAATTAATGACTGTACAATCTGAACGAAAATCAACAAAAATATATGTTTAGAATATAAATGCTTACATTACTGTATGGTGGCATTGATAAGGACATATTGTTCGTGAAGTTTTCATATTTGATTTCTTGTAAAAACTCATCATCTTCTCGACAATTTTTGAAATTAATAAAGGAATTAATACCGCAAACTTCAGCAAGCGCCATGTTTACCGTGTCTTAATTAAATTTACCGTCTATTACTGGGCAAGTGCGTACGTCAAGAATTCGTCATATCTGTAAATGCACCGTAAATATACGCATCTATATTTTCTAAATTAAATAATAAAATTTATATAAAGTAGAATACTATTATGATTTAAAATATAATAATAAATATTAGAATAATTACTAATGTAATAAATATGTTTGCTGTATAAAAATAATTAACTACCAGCAGTACCAAATCTAAAAACAAAACGATGATCAATACAAGGAAAACAAATTATGATAATAATTCATAAGAGCTTATACAATTAGAGCCACTCTATTTTTTTGTAAGTATATTTCAATTGTATTATTTTTGGCATTTTTAAAATTATCTTTTAATTATAAAATAGTATTTGTCAATTTTTTTCCTTTTTTTTTTGTACATTAAAATATATATATATATATATATTGGTCTAAAACTTTACACGTTATGCATAGAAAATGGGTCTCTGATACATATAATAAGTTGATTTGTACTTCAGATACACTAAGTTTTGGATGAAAATTATTAAATATTATCTTATTACAAATACATCCGTTTGAAGTATAGAATGGATAGTGTGGGATGAATTATTTAAAATAAAAAAGTAGTAAAATAGTTGAAAAACAATGTTTTATTAGACACGTAATTTCAAGATAAATCAAATTATTTTATTTTATTATATAAATAAGGTTATTCCAAGATATGTTCAAAGGGGTAGAATGAATTTTACTGAATAAATTCCTTTTTATTATGAATTAAACCGCACCTTCCGGATTTATCATTACATATTTATACCAGCAATTATTGTTTGTGTATAAAATAAAGTTGTAAGGGTGAAAGTATTATTTTTAAAATAATAATTTAAAATTTTTATAATAATGATTTAAAATAATAGTTTAAAATAATTTTCAAAATAACTTAAAAATGATGATTTTCCAATTCAATTACGAGTTTTCCTTATTTTGCCTGTTTTCATTTTTCTAGCAGGGATATATAAAGCTTCTTACAAGTTAATTGACTCGATCAAAATCCACTCCACAGGTGCACCAGCAACTTCATAATTTTTTTTTTTGTATTTTACTACACATTTTTTTTATTTTTAAATAATAAACATCTTTACAATGATGATTATAGTATTTATTTTAATTATTTATATTAGTTTATATTTGATTATTTATTTTATAATATTATAATTTAAGATATTAGTATTAATGTCACATACTCATATTATTATTGATATTAATATTTATGTTAAAAAATAAATTTATATTTTTCACAAATTGTTTAAAAGATAACGCGTTGATAGATATCATTCTTTGATGCATTATTTTAGGTAGATAGTGATGTGGTTCCTGATAAGGATAATTTATACATATGTATGATACTAGTATTTTCCGTAATATAAGTAAGGATGTTGTACACATGTAATGTTTAACAAAATAAGCATATTCATGACATAGATTATGCAGTATAAATTACATTTCAAAACAGTGGCATTTCATACAAACAGATAAAAATTTACATTTTATGTACTAATGGTAATTAGAATAAAATATGTTAACAGAATTTTAAAAATATGGGTCGATTTATTATTGATCGCTATGAACTTGCTGAATTTTTGTATAAATTAATGCTTTACTTGTAATGAAAATTTATGGGAATATTTTGTAGGAAATTTTTGTATTTGTTTTAAACAGAAAGAGTTGGGCATTGCGTAAAAATTAAATTTATCTCAAGTTTTATTTAAAATGAAAATAAGGTATTTTTAATTAAATAATTTAATTTTGTTTAGGATTAATGTTATTGATTCATATATTTAATATTTTTGTATTATGTAGCGTATAAATTGTATATGTTATAATATTTTTCCTATTATATATTTTTATATATCTATTTGTAGTGTATTAGTAAAAATTATGTTAAAAAAAAAAAAAACTATCAAATGAATGAAATATGCATAAGATTTTAACATAGAGGCAGGTTGAACTTTGTTACTGAACTATTTCAAGAGTTTATTTTGTGTTTTTTATTGAACAAAAAAAAAAAAAAAAAAAATTGGAGAAATGTAGACAAATTTTCTGAAAACACCGCTTTGTGTAATGGCAGGTGGTAGTCGACTTTTACTGCTTAAATAATACGTCAACGAGTCAAGAATATTAACCACGAAAGTTGATATTCGCAATGAACGAAGTTCGAAAATAGAATAAGAATACATGAGTCTGACACTAGTAAAGTATACATGTATTTATGAAGTTATGTTTATAGAAGTGAGCACAGTCTTAAAATTTTTGTTAAAAAGAAGTTGCGAGTAATTAGTTGTTTAAATAGAGAACCAGAATTATTGAGCAAATATGACTTAATATGTCTACGTCGTGTGTAACTAAAGAAACGCAGTTTTTGTAATTTGCATTCACTTAGATTTTCAGAATTTTTAGTGTACTTAAAAGTATTGACGAAGTTATGAAGGATATGTATATAAAAAAATGGGGATTATATTTTTGGAGGATAAAATGCAGATAGAAAAGGGTATAAAAATTAATTCTGTTTATAATGGATTTAAACAAATTTTAATTTAATTTCAAGATTGAAAATTTAATTTCTAATGGAAGGGATGAGAAAAAACGGGTGTAATGTATTTTCATTTTTATTAGCTTTTCCTTTTTCAACATTGTATGTATAAGCGACGAGTTTCCTATCTTGGTATACGTCCAGTCTTAGTAGGCTATTATATTTTAAAGATTGGATTTTAGTATTAGTCTGTGCATGACACCTACGGTATTTAGTTTTTTTTATTTTTTATTTTTTTGGTAGTTTTATAAGTAATCATTGATTGTTTTGAGCAAGTAGAAAAGCTCTCAAGTGATTATTTCTAATGAATTTAGAGTATACATCCACCTCGCAGAGTTTATTGCGCTCTTCACGACCAGTATAATTAGAAGTATTATCGAGCTAACTTATTATCAGTTATTATTCGTTTTCTATATTACACGTGTGAAGTGTTTATTATATCGGCAATTGAACATTTCTTTCGGAATTTATTTTCTTGACTTAAAAGTTATTTAACAGTTTATATTGTTAAAAGCAGTGCAAATTTCAACAAGAAACTCACATATCTTTTCTGCTGATTTAAGAAATTTTATAGGTTTAGGAACTTATAAGAAGATAATGTATTGCATTTAACTTTATTTAAACAACAAGAACTAACTGAAAATTCTTGGTGTCATTTAATAATAACTTTTGTTACAAGGATTTCGTTATAAAGCTATAGGAATACGATTACGTTATGACGATATATGGCAATGATTGGTTGAACTTAATGAATATGTTATTAGGTTTGCGGCTTTTTTAAGTTAAAACAAACATTTTAAATGCTCTTTTATGTTAAATAGGAAAATTTTTCTTTTACATTTGTACTGTATAAAGAGAAAATATTCTCGATCTATATCAATCTTTGTGGTATTCGGTGCTTCGTCCATGGTGATTTGGATTAGTTGTATTTCTTGCGTTGGTATTAAATCAAATAATCGTAATCGAACAATCGTAAAGATTGAACAAGTGTCTCTTTAAGCATTTTAAATATGATATACATTTATCAAAAACTGTTATTAAATGATATAGGTAAAAAAAATTTCTGATTTGGTTAATTTCAATTCAATTCTTCTTCTATGGCTTTTCAAAATCTAGTATATTTAAATATTTGAAAATGAGTAAGAAATATTTAAATGATAATCGAAAATTAAATTCTTTGCAAAGCTTAAAAATATAAAGAACAAATTCTGCGCAAATTATTAGACGTTTATGTATCCTACAGAGAATACGAGTGTAATCACTGAAAAATTGATATTTAATGAAGAGACCGAAATAATTATTGATAAAACTCAAGGATGCATTTTCCCGCTGTGAATATACTTATTGGAATTGATGCAGTAATACAATGTAAACATTGCAAATCAAAACAAAATAAAAAATTAAAAAAGTTAATGAAATTTCGTTTATTAAACTTGAATTTTGAAATGTTTTTAAATTGGGTCTAATAATTATGTAATTGGACAATTTTTTATTTAAGGATATTTCTAATGATGGAATGAAGTCAGTTCTTGATGTATTTAAAAAAAATAAAAAAATGAATAAAATAATAATTAATATTGGTCAATGTACAATGGATTGTACTGATGAGGAATATGTCGCATTGACAAATTTATGAAAAAAAAACGAAAATGCAACTATGGAAGATCAAGCAGTCCATAAAATAGATGTAGGCTAAATAATAATGTTTCTTAGAGCAACAAAAACACGAATTATTTGATATTGGAATAGTAAAAAATATATTAATTAAAAATTTTGATTTAATATTTAAGAATTATATATAAAAAACGTGTTTTTTTTATGCTAACTTGAAATATTTTTTAAGATGCTGATAGTGTCAATTTTCAATTTTTAAAAAATATTCTAGTTTACAGTAAGTTGAATAGAGGTTAACAAAAAAATTTTTTCTTTTACTATTTTTTTCAACATGCGTTCACAATAGTAGTTATTTTATAAAATTTTTTTTATAAGACGTTTATGATATAGCATTTATCTTGACTCTGGGACAATATTTTTATCTGAAATTTAGTTAAAATAGTAAATATAAAGTATCTAATCATATTGTCAAAATTTCAAAACATGTCTGTACTTGGTCATCTTTTTTGTAGGTTTCAAAAAATTAAGTACATTTTATACTAGGGAATTCATTTTAAATATTTTAATTTTCCATTAACAAGAAAAATTATATAACAATTTGTGTTAGCTTTCCATTTGTTCTATGCTGATACAATTAATTTCATTCTTTAAGTTAAAAACTTCAAGTGAGAATATGTCTTAATTTACAATAATATTTATCATGATTAATACAAAATAAAATTATTGGAAATTGATGAAAATTTCAGAGCTTACAATATTGTCCATGTAATTAATGTAAGAAATATAACGATAAAAAATATTTTATCTCGATAAAATTAGGAGTAAATGAAAGTCGATATTTAAAAGATCTTTGAAAAAAGAGCACATGTCTTGTTGTGCCTGGATAAAATAAATATCTATTTATTAAATATATAAATATATTTAATTAAAAATTTGTTTATTCTTGGATTATTTAAATTAAAGCATGAAAATTCTTGGCATTTTATAAATTAAAAAATCTATGAGCTCAATCATATCATTAGTTGTAGATTAAATATAAAATATGAGTTGAAAGTACTTGCTAGCTTAGCATTTATTTAATATTTCGTATGTATCGTATATAATTATTGATTATTATTTAAAATTCTCTGAGAATCTTTTTTATTCAGAGGAGAAGAAGAGGAGAAGGGTTTATAGTTTAATTAATTTAATTAAAAGCTACATTATACTATCCTGATGAAGGGAGAGATGCCGGAGAGAATAAATAAATAACTGATCTACGCTATCGGCGTGCTGTCAGCGATAAGGTACCATCAGCTGTGAAAATGATAAAGTTTCTGCGTACCATCGGGAAGAGATGTTAGTATTATCGATGACCGCGAGAGCCTCAGATGAGGAGCTTATCGGGGTCCAAGGGTCGCCGAGGTCGTTGCTGTCACACATGATTTGATAAAGCTCAACTAAGCGTATGCGAGTGCGTTTTTAATTATTCGCATTGAGACTTCTTTTATTTTTATTTATTTTCTTTCCTCTTCTTAAATTAACTTTTTTAAAACTTGGATTTATTTTATTTTTAAGCGTATGTCATAAACAAGGAATATTTGGATTTTCTAATCATAATCATCCACCTAGTTTGGATCATTCGGAATCTACTAAAGGAGGTCACAGTAACTTGAATAATATTTTCAAAATAGAATAAACAAAAAAAAATAATTTTTATTTTAACATATTTATTGAGATAATTGAGATAAGTCGATTTAAAGTTGAATAAAGGCTATTTTTAAATGATTATTAATATAACTATTATAAATATTATTTATTAATAAATTAATACTGCTGAATAATGCCATTCTTTTAAATATTTTATACTTGTAAACACTAAAACACTTGCTTATTTAATCTATTTTTTCATTCCACGATGGAAAATAAATTTTATAATATAATTACCAAAGTCACAAATGATTTTTAATTAAAACCTACTACTTCAGCTTTCAAAGAATTGAAAAACATATTACTGTAAAATTATTGTATATGAATGTTTTATTGTTACAAATGAATGAGAATATTTTTTCTAAATAAACGTGTTAAATAATTTTGTTAATATTTCAAGAAATAATAATAATAAGAAATAATAATTATTTAAACAAACAATTAAACGCTACTGTTAAAAAAAAAAAATTTATCATTAAAAATTTATTTAGGTATATTAAATACATATTATATTTATTTATTTTTAATGAATATGGTATATGATTAAATATTATAAATGAAATTAATATTAAGGAAATTTTTTTTAAGAAAAAGCTGACAAATATTGCCTATTATTTTTAAAGTAAAAATACAATGAATGTAGGTGAATTTATCTAAGTAATTATATATTTTATTCTTGTATTTCTTTTATATACAATTTTGAATGTATTTAATAATCTTTCAACACACACCGTGTTATTTTGAAAAAAATTTTATCCATAATTTATCAATTATTTTTTAAGGTTTTAGAATTAGAATTTTATATATAGAATTACTGGACCTTTTTTTTGCTGTTGTATAGTTTTAGTAATAAGTTATGCTTTAATAAATAATATAGTACCAACATAAATATAAATGAAAAAAAGAAATAATAATATCATATTATTAATCAATTATTAATTGGTAATTGAGTTTGAACATATTGTGATATTTCATGTTGTACGCAAGAGTAATATGCGAATAAAAGGGATGTACAATTCAAGTGGTGTATTTCAATGGGTAGCTCAACAAAGTGGTGTAGAAAATAAGTTAAATTGCTACAGGTTAATTGAAATTAATAACAAAGAAGATACATTCATTTTTAAGATTATGTCTTAATTTTGTAAACTTTTCAGACAAGAGCTGCGTTAGTATTAATATTTTAACAATATCCTACTTGATATTCTATTGAGTACTTAAGAAATGCATAAAAATCAAAAACAGAGCAATGATTAAATTTGAGAAATGTGTTTAATACAGATGTGAAGTTACTCTAAGAAAAAAAATTGAAATAGTATTACCGAGGTGCCACAGTTGTTTTTATAATTGATGAGAGCTATTTATTTTTGATAGATACTTTTAACAATAGTTAAATTTTTATGTACTAAATGTAAAAATATTTTTCAAGTCAGACGATACTAATAAAGTTTGGAATAAGATTTTCATTTTCTCAAATAGTTTTATAGTGAAAATTTTTAAAAATTACAATATATAATGAGGGAAATTATTCGAGAAATATGCTAAAACTTTTGATGAGAAGAAATAAGATTATTTTCTAATAAATGAATAAATAAATCGTAATATATATGAGAAGCCTATAAAAATTAATTTATCCAACATTAACAGATAAAATAATTTTCTGTTAGTCTGTTTAGCATAAAAAAATTTATATAGTATATATATATTTAGTTTTTTTTCTTATAATTTATTTAAAATTCTTTTAGTCTTGCTTAAAAATTTAAATTAGTCCATAAAACTCAAATTAAATTTTTTAAATCAAAGCAATTTTTCCTGTTCATATCATTGGGCAAGAATGCTTTTAATATACTTTAAAGATTCACTGTTTCATTGATTCAACTTCTCATGTAATACTTATGTTAAAAGATTTTTACTACTACTTAGTTATTCTTGGAATTTTTCATAATTAATCTAAGGTATTAATATGCGGTATGTTAAAGGAGACTTATGATGCGTTAATTCATTTTTTCGGTAAAATAGAGGTAATAAATGAATGTATCTGTACGATATTAGTCGTGACGAGTAATACCGGCTCAAAGCAGTTATAAAATAGAAATTAATAACGAGCATAGGAGAAAAATTCTGAGCATTTAGAGTCGGAAAAACCAAGCAACCGTGGCACCTGATTGGAACGGATTAATCCGCAGATCAACTTTCATTTGGTGGAATAATTTATAGAGGGAGTTTTTGAGTTATGATTCTCAATAAACGCATACAACAAAAGATTAAAATTACATAGAATCATACGAACATAATGTCACGACGAAATGAAGTTCAAACCGTCTAATTTTTAAATAATACATTTATTTATCTTAAATATTTATGCAAAACAATAAATCTCTCTCGAGTTATCCTTCAACAACCAAATATGTGCAGACAATTTTTTTGCTGCAGACAAATTTCATTTCTGCTGCATGACTTACATTATAATATTTGGATAATGTAAATTTCATCGCCAAAATGAAAATACTTGACTCTTTCATTCGTATATTTTTTGTTCATTTTTTTATCGTATCCATTTATGCTATTCGAATTAGTATAGTAATTATATATTTATCTATTTCATTTTTTCTCACTGATTCGTAAAATAGGAATTCAGTTGTGAGATTCAAAAAATCATTGCAAGCTTTTTATATTTATTAATTTGAAGTAACAATAATGAATCACGTAAATTATTAAATTATTAAACGACTAAAAACCTACATTTGTATAGAATAAAACAATGATTGCCATATACGTAAATTAATAGAAATTCGACATATTATCTAAGATACAAAATTAATATTCAACATGTAAAAAATGTTAAAAATTATTGGGATTTTTATATATAATTTATCTTTTCTACGTATAAAATAGTAAATTTATATGGATTAAAAGCTAGCTATCTAAATCCATGCTTATGGAAACCGAGTGTAAGATAATCAACTACTGCTCTTGTACCGGAGAATCTGCCGGGCTTTTCTACTGGAGACTTTTCCAGCTTTTTCCGGTTGTAGCGTCTATCAAAAGAAGAGCGGTGATCGAGGCGATATTCTATACCCTCACAGAAATATACAATTGCAAGTAACTTTAAGACTTTTCATTTGGCAAAATAGGTGGGCTCCGTGGCGGCGTTTCGAATGCGAATATACATAACCTCTTGTGAATACACGTGAGTGATTCAATCATAATTAAGCAAATTGCCTCGTATAATTTTTCCTGATCTTCTCTATCCACTTCTCCACGAATTTTCTGTTTTGCGTGCCCTTTTTCAGGTGCGAATTTCCCGATCGCCCGCACCTCACCGCCTCCGCGGGCACTCCTGTTTTAGGTGTAGCCACGTGAGCTACCGAGACAGGTAAGTGCGAAGGAAAAGTTCACGCAATAATTTAAATTAATAATAAAATTTATTGTAGAGGGAAAATTGTTCGTTATAATTTAAAGTAATGAAATCTCTGATTTTGCATCTTCCTATTACAACATACGCTCTCATAATACTTTTTTTCTTTTTCTGCTTCTCATTCATTTAGTTATTTTTGTATTTCTTTCTAGTTATTTACCTTTCACTATTTATCAGTATGCCTCTCTTTTATCTTTTACCTTTCTTTTTTATATTTATCTAAATTTTTTGAGCACTATCTTAACAATAATAATTCATTGGGGTCAAATACATTTTCGTTTTTATAGGTAAATACTCATAAAAACGAAAACCTGATATCAACTAATAAATTAAATATATATAAATTTATTTTTTTTTTAGCGGTAAGTACATATGATTTAATATATAAGTGCAGATATTATTTTTATTTTTATTACTCTTACGTTATTATCCATATTATTATTCATTTTTTAGAATAATTTGTGTTATTTATGTAATTGGATATAAAATTTTTTTTAAATTCATAAAATTTTTATTACATAAGATTTTTATCGTAACAGGATAATAATTAATTTAAAGTTAATTACTTGTAAAATAATATCCAATGCAATAATTTAAGTACAGATAAATGAGTTATTAAAATTAGATATTGTTACTGTGATATGTATTTTTAATATATTTATAAAATAGTGCGTTCATATATATTTAAAATAAATAGAATTAAGAATTTGTTAGAAATTGAAGTTTATTGGATATATAGACATTTATCAATTAAATTTTTTAATTCCAATAAAATATGTAATATATTAAATATAAAAAATATTATAAAAATCATAAATTGTTTATAAAATAAATGTATTGCATAATTCAAAATTTTATTCATTGTCTAGATATTTAAATAAAATATTATTACTAAACATTATTTATTTAACGTTCATGTTTATTGCAATTTTTTATTGAAATTTTAATTTAAATTCATAAGTTTTTATCCTAATAAATCAAGATATAAATAATATATAAAATATAATATTGATTTTAAATAACTAAAGAAAATATGTAAGAAAATATGAAAATATTTTGTTTTAAAACTTCATTAATTTTTTATTAATAATTATTAATAATTATATTAAATATGAATATGATTATTTAATATATTTTTTCTCTTCATTCATTATAAAATTATTATTATTTAGTTTAGAAATCTGGTAATTTATATTGAATTTACCAAAATTGTACAATAAACATTAATTTTACTTTGTAAATTTAATTCTACTTTGTATATATTTTAGCAATGATTTTATTATTAATAATAAAATATACCTCAATAAATCATCATTTTAATATTTATTTTAAATAAATAATTAAATAATTGAATAATTTTTCTGATAAAATAAAATATTTCGAGCTATCAAGTATTTTTCGTTATACATTTGTTATTTACTACTTATAATTCTTTATTATTCATTATATAAAAAATATAATTCGTGATGAGTACTATTTATAAGTGTATACAAGTTTAAATTATACAACTCAAATAACTTGCTATTTTATTTTGTTGCATTATATATTAGATGTTTATACATTATGTTAAATTTTTTAGCATTATAAATTAATAAATAAATGCTATTATTGGAATATGGAAGATGGATATTGACACAAAAAGAATAGATTCCGAAACTGTTGTCAGATTTATAGTGGAAAATCAGTTTTACCTCATATTTAATCCATGGTGAGTCGAGTGAGTCGAGGTGAGATAAGAATAAATAAATAAATTTATTTCTAAACTATACTTACATTGAATACATTTATGTTGAATATAATTATGTGAATCATCTGACATTTTTTATATTATAGAATGAGGATTTACAAATTATATATTTATAAATTAGAATGAGGATCCGATACGAGTGCAATAAGAACAAAAATCGTCAACTTATGAGTTGTTCCTATCAAGGCTTAAAATAATTTTATAAAATTTAAATTATATAAAATGAAGTGTGTCATTCCGTAAATATTACACCATCTATAATTTATACAAATATACTTATTAATACTGAAAACATTGTTTATACACAATAAGGTTAGATAATTAAAAAATTAGATTATGTATATCTTTTCTCTTTTTAAATTTTGATGATAAATTATAAGTCTTTTAATTTTTCGGTAATTTTAATTAATCATCACATGAATTTATCATATCTAGAATTATTGACCATGAAAATAAGTATATCTTTTATGCTACGAAAATAGTTTTTAATAATTTTTAAAATAATTTTTCTTTTTTAATAATATTTAAGATAAATCATCTAATAGTAAATAAAATTTTAAAGATTTTATTATACAACGAATTTTCAAATAAAAAAATTGTTTAAATAATATGAATTGAAAACATTTTTTTTCAATTAATAATAAAAATATTTGTTGTATATATGAATATTATAAAATTATTATATTTAGTAAACTTAGTTTAATTTATTTTACCTAATGTAAACATACATGTATGTATATATATTTATTTCATCTTTAATATCCATTTTTTTATGTTGATTCACATTAAATAGTCGAATGTTTTAATAATTTAAATGGAATTAAATGTTTTTAAAGTATTTAATAAAAACAATATAATCTTAAAATTTGTAAAATCTTATTAAAAAAACGTTAACGATAAAATCAGGTTTTAATAATAAATTTTTTTATAAAATATTTCATTAACTTATATAGTAATAATATATTTGTGGTTTTAATAAATTATATTAAATTTCTATTTGATAATCTATACATTACCTATATAATATATTTATCATTTATTTACCAATATTACTATAGTAGATTTGAATACTGAAAATTTAATTTAAATCATTTCAAATGTATTCATTAAGTATTTAACTTAATACTTTATAAACGAAATTAATTAACGATATGAAATTGATATAAAATATTAATTTCATTAAAAAGAAGACTTATATATAAAAATATAATTTCGATCTTATAAGTAAGGATATACAAATTATATGTTAATGTTATTATAAGAAATATACCTTAATACTCTAGTAAACGTTAGCTCATTATTATCCTAATTACATTATTAATAATGCATAAATATGTATTACGGAAAATTTTCCAATAATTAAAAATAATTATGAATAAATATTTAAAAGTATATATTTCTCTATTTCGATTATTTTTACTTAATATCTTTCAATTATCTATTAAAATATAATATAAAAATTTAATTTAATTATTGAATGGAAAATTAACAAATATGATTTTCAAAGTTTTATTTATAAAATTAATTACCTAGATAGATTTTCTATTTATTTTCAGCGATACAATTGTTTTCAGCATTTATAAATATTGATATTACAGACTTTGTATTAATTATTTTTAAATATGTTAACTGTAGGTACATTATGTGTTTTTATGCATTTTTATTCCTGTATGTATTTCTTTGCATATTATTAAAATTATAATTTAATAAATTACTTATATATATGAAAAATAAAATTAAGAATAAAAATTTGTTTAACAAATATGGTTTTTAAAATATCTTAAATTAATTATTTCGATTGACCTTTCACTTATGTTAATGCAAAAATTAATAAAAAATAAATTATCTAGTAATAGATGGATCATTTGTTTAAAATAAAATTTTGTCATATATTAAAAAGAATAAAAATTTTAATTTTTCATAAAATTAATATTATAAATTATATTTAAAAATGATTTCCTCAAAGAGAAAAATGATCATTTGGTTTAAGATCATTATTTAATAAATAAGTAATGGTTAAAAAGATTTCAAAGGTATCAATCATGAATCATGTCTAAACATTACGTAAACAGTCTATTTTAATCGTATAAAAATATATTTTATAAATTTCTATAAAATCTTTTTTCTCAAATAAGAATCAACATTTATTTCTTTATTATTAAATGATATTTTTAATGTAGTTTTATTATTTAGTATAGGTCCATATTCTATAATATAATATTTTATAATATTAAATAAAACTTTATTAATAAAGCATGAATTAGTAAATAAAAAAAATATCATGTCAGATCGGACCCCCAACAATGCCTATCAATTAATAACACGTGATAATTACTTCCCAAGAAGATGAAGAGGTTATCAATACTACTTTTAGTCTGTCGATAAAAAATATGTAATACAATACTTTGAATATAATAAATTTCAGTTTTAAAATATTATACACAAATGTATTATAAATATTAATTTAAAAAAAATATATATATATTTTTTTAACTAAAACTCAAATTTGCTGTTAAAGAAATCATGAATCTGCTGACAGATAAAATTTTGTAATCTTGAATATATTTATTTCAATAAAATCTTGACTGTTTTTTCTACTTTCTCCTTTATCTTTCCACTTTTCGATGTACTGATTCATCTATGGTTATTAATTTAATTAAATTCAAATTGAACTTACTAAATAAAATTTTGAATTTTTGATTTAATTTTTTTAAATAAATAATTGTTTTAATTAAATTAAACCGATTTTTTATAACTAATAATTCTTTGCTATTATATTATATAAAATGATGCAAAATATATTATAAATAATATGAATACAAATTTTGTATATTTATAATAATTAATACATTACAATTTTAAATTATATACAAATTATAACTTGATATTTAAGGTATATAATTAATATCTATTATTAATATTTTGTTTATAAATATGCATTTTGAAAAAAGAATATTTTTGCAATAGGTAAATGAAACATTCTTTTTCGCAATTAATTTTTTATTAAGAAAATTTATTCAGGAACGAGAACGAGTTAGTAAAATTTATTCGCCTTAGACTCAATTTTTAAGATACAAGCACTTTTTTTTTAAAAAAACAGGAATTTTTTTGTTTATTGTGCATTTAAACAAATTTTCGCTACTAGTTATATTTCCGTTCAACGTTAATGTTTTTCTACGCATTGTAATTGATTGATTACAAAGAAAATCTTGTATGCTTTGTACAACTTATGGGTTTCAGCTAAAATAACTGACTAATTCAGTGTAGACGCATAGATTAACTGTGCTAAACCAAATCTGAAATACGCATCGAAACACACGAAATGGAAAGAAGTTGCATCTGCCAATCACTTTCTCAGTCGAGTGAATTATTTTTGTGTAAAAAATATTCGTAGAAAAATTTATAATAATTTCATTTATATAAAATAATTCAAAAATAATATTTATAATAGATTCTCAAAGTTTTTACATATTAAATATAAAATAGAAATTATTAATAATTTTGGTATGATTAAAAAATTGTACAAGTACTTGCATGAAACATTTAAGAGTTTCCACATTGTTCATAAGTAAAAGGAGAAAAAAAACATTTTTTTCTTCTATATGTACAATATAAAAGTTTTTTTGTAAAAATTATCACATAAAAGTCATGAAGTTGTATTTAAATCGAATTTAATAAACGATTTCTGTTTAAATTCACTTTGAACTACAAATAATTAATTATATTCATGTTAAAATAATGGAATAAATAATATTTCTTTTTATATCAGGCATCGCTGTATCATGATATCGTCGCATTAATGTTCTTATTCTTATCTTACTATGCATATTTTTCCATGATGCAACGCGTTTTTTTTTTTTTTTTGACCTTCATAGAACTGTTAAATTGCTTGTAACAAAATAAAATTTGTACAATGTGATTACGTAATATATTTCTAATCGAAAGCATGATCCAATGCCGCACATAATTTAGAGGTAATAATATTTGTAATTTTTTTTTTAATAATACAAATTATTTGATATATTTATCATTTATTATATATTATTTTATTACCTGAGTGAGTTTGTATTTATTAAAACAAATGCCAGTAACAGAAATAAAAATAAAAAATAAAAATAAAAACATAAAAAATTGCTGACCAAATGCTTGTTTTATAAACAGATGTATTGGATTGTTTTGTAAACTATAGTATTTGTTCAATGTGGTAATTTATATATTTCGAGCATCATCTACCGTTGTTATTATTATATTTTATTTGATTATTTATTTTTATTAACGTATGATAAATTGATGGTTTATTTAGTTTGAGAAAAAAATTACGCATAATTCTTCACTATAAAAGATTTATTAACAGTGGAAAAATAGTGAATAAAACATTTTAAATTAAATTGTAATTAATTTAAATTATCTTTAATTCAATTTTAAAATTTAAATGTAATTAAGAATTTATAGAATATTGTAATTAAAATTTAATGAAAATTAGGATAAAATATTAAAGTTAAAAAAAAAAAATAAATTAAATATTATGAATTATATGAATGTATCAGAGATATTTTCATGTTAGAATAAAAAATGTAAAAAAAGATTTAAAGAAAAAAAACATAAGAACATAAAAAAAGTCAAGTGATTTGATATAAGATGTTGATGGAGTTTTTTTTAAAAAACATCGGGATATGGATTAATTATTCTATATTTATATTTTTCTTTTATAATTTATTTGTGCAATGTCCAATGTAATAAAATAGGGTTAATAGCTAAACGATTACCCTCCTCATCGTAAATTTTGTAAAATAAAATAAGTCTTTAAGAGTATTTTGAGACTTTGGAAGTTTTTGTCTTTCTTTATTGTCATTCGTCTATTATATGTGATGGATTTATAACAAATAACTTTACCTAACCGATATTTATACATATAAAATTGTAGTTTTTGATCTAGTTGCACGTATCAACGGAACAATTTCTATATGTATGTTTTGTATGTGATTATTATCAATAATCCTCTTTGAGTTAAAAATTAGGAATACTACATATACATATGCTGTGTATTCATACGAGTATAATCTTTTGTCTAATTTATAGTTTAACAGTATTGTGCGATAAGCGATCTACAGTGCTACAAATCGACGTGCAAAAAAAAAAGTTTAAAGTAGTTAGCCTAAGTATTGAAATTATTATACTGGTATATTTTTGACGAGATACTGTCAGGCGTGATATTGTAAATATACAGTATTTGTTTTTTTTTGGGGTCATATACGATATCGGACATTATCTACCGATATATTGTCAGTATTAACAGGTTTTTTGTCTTTTATATTCAAGTGTCAAAAAAGCAACTAAGAAATACAGGATAATAATATCCGTTGTTAGCATAGTAATCTCTGCCTATAAAGCTTGAACAATAAAAATTATAAAACAGTTCAAGGAAACCTAATTTATTTTTAAATGGTGCAGAATTATAAAAAAGTTCAGAAACTATTTTATTATGGATACTTGGATAAGCCACGATTACATTCTAATTATATTTACCTCAAATCCAAGTGAATAACTCTCTTAATATCCAACTTCTGTACAACCACTTCCGGAGTTTTCGGAGAACATTTAATATCTCCGAGGACGGTCATTTCACCTGTAGTGACGTTCATGATTCGGTCAAGTCGTGTAGAACTATACTAATTAAAATGAAATAAGTTGAAAGTTCAATATGCACGTTGATAAAAAGAGAATACTCTGAAACTTTTTTTTTTTTTTTTTTGAAGAAAAACTTTCAATCGTTTGCTGAGTTTATTCCACTAAGAACGTTGGAACTAACAGGGCAATTTAAGGTTGATCAATTCAATTCATGTTCTCATATAGAATGGCTTGTACGCACAATAATACAGTTAATTATATAGATAAATCGCAATTAAAGAGGTTATTGATATCAGAATTTAAACCAATTATCATTCATGTATAAGAATTAAAACAAATCTGTAATAATGTTGAAAAAATGAATAAAAATGAAAGGCTCAAAATAAAGTTAAGTATTTAAATTACTTTACTGATTTGGCTTTAACGGTATATAGTGTGATGTGGTATTATAAATACGCAATATTGAGTGATTTATATAATAATCGAATGTAACTTCATTATCGATAATATTTCATAGACATTCGTCGTGTCTGACATCCTTCGTGCTCAAAATTTAATGCAAGAATATAATTACTCAGAGGATTTTTATATCTACGGAGTATTATGCAATGGAAATAAGGATTTTTTATTTAGTATGCACTGTAATTGATCTTTCTTGTTTGTAATCTGGCATGCTCACACAGTAACAAACTTTTTTAATTAAAGATGAGCTAACACCTTAATAGTAAGTTTACCATATCTTACAAACTCATGTCCATTAAAATGAGTTTACTAGAATCATTAATATTTTAATAATTTTCTTTTTTATTAAATATTTTTTCAAAGATTTAATACAAAAATATTTTAACAATATTGAGTACAGATCTTTATTATAAATTAAAAGATATTTATAAATTATTATTTATTAATCAAGAGTTATTTTCTCTTATATAATTTTTTTTTCAATTTAAGTTTATTTGTAAATAAAAATTTTATCGTATTATTTTTAACTAGCGATAAATTATTTATTAAATTCCAAAAAAAATTATTAGTATTTTATAGATAAAAGATTATTTTTTATATTTAAACAATCAATGAAAAATTAATAGAGATAATTTTATTCATTTTAAAAATTTATCTTACTTTTTAATATTTGATATTTTAATTGGATATAAGTTACAAATTTTTAAATACTCAAAGAAATATTTTTTACAATGTATAGAATAATATATATATAATTTTATATATATTATTTTAAAAATGGTTTAAAAAGATTTTTTTTTGAAACTATGATATTTTTATAGTTTGAATATTTGAAGAAAAAAATTTATTTTATTCGAAATGAAAATGAACCAAGTTATGTTAATATTGAGCATTATTCACCATATTTCAGTAAATTCCATCTTAAAATGTTTTAATATAATTTGAGGGAGTATCATTAAAATATGTTGATTTGTATTCAAATAATTAATTTCCACTTATAAGAAAATTAAACTAAACTGTAATAAGTACAATGTAGAAACTAGAGTGAAATTTTTATTTTTATTTATATATTATATATTATTTACATATTAATTTACTATAATAATAATACTTAAAAAATGAAATAGGAATGTTTCTTATAAATTCAATTAAATTAAATACGTTAGGTTATAATTAATTAGGTTATATATGCAATTATTATATATTATAAATTTCTTAAAAATCTTATCATGCTTAAGAATATAGTATTGTTCTATAAAATCATTACGAATCAGTTTGGTAGGTCTGAAAATCTTCTAACTGTAAGCGATACATAAATCAGTTTAGTCTAATCAAAATGAGTAGTTATCACAACTATCACCAAGACCTCTCGTCGTTGTTATGATAAACTCAATTTGATAGTTTTTTGATTCTTTTTTTTTATGAATAATCGTCTTCTTGACCACTTAAATTGTTTTTCCTAAGAGTAAACGATAAAAATTTAGTGATTAAGTTAGCAAAGTATGTCCTTCTGTTACTTATCATACGTGTTGCTGCGCATATAAAATAAATAAGTGAATAAAAAAATATGACCTAATCAGAATCTTATTCGAATTCTTTGTCAGCCTATTAAGCGTATTGCTTATTCTCTATGAAACAATATATAATTAGAAAAGATTTTATCTAGTATTATAAACTCTAGGTCCTGGCCTCTTGATCTTGCTTACTGCTTCAATCAACGATTCATAAGATGTATAACTATGTATATAATATAAAAATTTTACCATTGCTTTAATAGTTTATCGGTAGAGAATTAATTTATAATAAATTATAATAATGTTCTTAAATAGTCAAGATAACGATAATAATAGAGTAAAATTTATTATTTCATAAATATTTTTTTCAAAATGTTTATGTTGACTGAAATATAATAATTTGAATTCATTTTATCAAAATCTAAAAAAATAAGACAATATAGTTTCATAATTTCATTTAGTAATTTGACTATTTTATTACTTAATTAAAAATAGGACGTTATCAATATTATGAATTAATTTATAATGTTTTTTTTGACAGGTTTTCATCATTTTCTACGATATAATACTAAATAAGGTGCTTGAATAAAAAATTATAAAAATATAATCTGCACGCAGATTAATATGAAAAATTTAGTTTTTCAAATAAAGATTTATTTATCCATTCTAAAAGTGAGAGTAGGCATACATTCTTTTAAATTGATTTTATACCATATTGAATTGGAGTGTATAAAGTAGATTAAAATTGATTAAATGGTCCTAATTGGATATATTTTGGATGGAATTGTATTTATCTGCATCATTAAAATATTATGTAATTTGCTTTAATATTATCAATTATTATTTAAATTTTTTAAAAAAGTAATATTATAAGTATTCGAATATTTTATAATAAGTCAAACATTCTTTTGATATATTTGGAAAAATGAAGAAGAAACATAAAATGTTTAAACAAAATTTAAAACTTTTTCTTTAGTTTTTAATGTTTTTTAATTTATATTTTGTTGTTATCAATTATTTTAATTAATTTAATATAATATTTTAATGGTAAATCTTTTCTTTATCACGTGTAAAAAGTATATATTTAATAATAGTTAACGCAGCTATTTTTTAAGTACCAAAATTTTTCATATATTAAGTACTTAAAATGGAAATGAATATTAAAAAATACGAGGATTAAATTATTTAATGTACTAGATGAGATCAGAATAAAGATAAATTAATTTTCGTCCTTCAAGTTGTTTCCATTAACGATGGAGACTTTAAATATAGATGAAGATATTTAAACTATAAAAGTAGTGAATTATATTAATATTTAAAGAAATATAGAAGAAAGTTATTTTTGTTTGTTAAAGATGGAAAATTAGTTTTATCAAATAATTATTTTAATGTATTAATTTTTTTTTTAAAAAGATTATTATTTTCAGTTAGAACATATTAATCATAATAAACATTTTTGAATTATGGATTTAATCATTCAATAATAATATAATATAAATTATTAATAAGTAATATCGATCAAGAATAATCTTGTCATACTTAATTTATTTTAAAGCATATAGGCGTTATAAATTGTGTGTACCTGTAAGAATAAAGCTTAGAATACTAATGAAATTAAAAACTGTAATTAGTACGTTTTCATTAAAGAATTTTTCATTGTCTATCTGACTATATTTATTTTAATAATAAAAATCTTAATATTATATATATTGATTTAACAACAATGTTAATATAATATTAAAATTAGTATTTATTATTAAATAAAACATTGGTTATAATAAGTTCGTTTAAAATATTAGTTTTATCCACAAATACAACATCGGTAAGTAATAATTTAGCTTTTAGTACAAATTTAGAAGTGCTATTTAGAGTTTTATATAATTATACTGAAGATAATTTATTAAAATAATATTACAATATAAATTAAATCTTTCTATAATTAATAGACTTTCGAAAACCACTAGTTACTATTCGAAAGATGCTATCATATCATTCGTAATATATAAATGTATACTACTTATATATAAGACTCAGAATACAATTTATGTAAATATTTTTATCTTCCATAACTTTTTTAATTTACGTAACTTTTGAGCGATTTTTTCTACATATATTTTTTATGTATATGCAACATAGACCAGTATGCAGAGGAGCAATAATAAATGTGTAGGCATACTAAAATAATGGAAATCTGAAAAATATAATGTTTTTGTCTGAAATTAATACGTGTACATTACTGACACGTTTGTTTTACTTTTATTGTAAAATTTATTGTTCAATATTCACAATCAAAAAATATTTTTCTTATAAATCATTTATGTAATTCAACGTTTTAAAAATTGTAATAAACGATTCAATCATTTTAAAAATTATTTATATTAAACAAATATATTTATAAGGATTAGTATATTTCTAAAGACATTAAATAGTTATTTCGATATAGAGTGCTTTGAATATAATTTATTTAAATATTTTTTTCATGGGTAATTTCTTATTGAACTTATTTTAATTTAGTTTAAATTTTTGTAAAATTTACGTAAAATTTAGTATATATTTATTGTCAATAATGTAATTTTTCATTATTTTTCTGCTTTATTAATGTAATATTTTTGTATCTTCTGTATCTGAAATTTTAATAGTTATTAAAAAAATATTTTAAAAAATTACATATTATTTTATCTTTTTTCTTGTTTAAATCTTTTTTAACTTCATTACTTCGTATATGTGAATGAATATATTGTTCTTATTATTACATATAATATTTTTTTTCAATTTTTTGAATTATCTGAATGCCGAGATTATAGAATTTAACCGAGTTTTATTAAATTCAACACTAAAATAAATGAATAATTTGGAATATTGATTCAAAATTTGTTATTGAGTATAAACGGAAAATCAAGTAATTAATTCACTATAAAATGTATTCATAATTAATAGCCAATTAAAATTTTAATGAAATATAAATTTTTATTAATAAAATTGATAATAAGTAAAAGCAACTTTTATTTTACAATGTCAAAAAAAAAATTATTTAAGTTTTACTTTTATCAAATTAATAAATTCAATTAATTTGTATTTTATTGTAAGTATATAAAATATTTTTAATTTAACGCTTGAAATAACTTTTATCAAATAATTTTAGTTACAATAATTTTTATTAGTACATTTATTTGATTTTATCACATTATAATAATAACTTATTTATTTATATATAGTTTATCGATAGTATATTATTGTGCTTGATTTTTTTATTGTAGAGATTCTAAATTTTAAATTAATATTCGTAATAATTCAATTAATTTGCAAATATAATATAAATTTTCATTTACAGAAAATATAATTAAATTTTTATTACAGTGTATGAAATATTTAATCTATAATTTTAATCTACTATAATTTTATCAATTTAATGATATTTAATCTTATGTATCATTAAATATATAAAATATTTGTTGTACAACATTTACAAATATTTTTGTAAAATAATTTTCTATGTTATTTTATTATTTATGAGATTATTTATTATTTTATTACCTTTCCATATTTTTTTTAATTTATAGTTATTTAACATTTAAATTTTTTTTATTTATTTAATATATCAGAAAATCAATGCTTAATTATAATATTCAATGTGTTCATAACTATTTATATTATATTATAGTAAATTATTTTTGGATTTGTCAAAAAAATTGAAATGATGTTTGATTTCATAAAATTTGTTTATTATTTAATTTAATACTTTTATAAACTGTCTAAGCAATTCTACGAATAAGTTAAAAAAACTTGGTGGAAATTGATTAAGTTGTGACAAAGAAATATAAGTCTTATTTTACACACACAATTTTAATTATATCATTATTTAAATCTTGTATATAAGTAAAAAATAATAATATAAACAGTATTCCAATTTTATGATAGTATTTATATTTTTATTATTTTTTTTATTCAAAAATCTTAATATAGCTTTTTTACCAATACTTATTTATACAACTATTGGTAGTTAACATAATATAAAAAGTTACTAGAGCCTTAAAATCATAATGTATTAAGATAGAAGATGTTAATAAAAAATAATACTTTAATAGAGTTGAATATATTTACATTAAATATAATTTTTTACCTATTATTATTATTATTATTATTATTTTATTATTGTTATGATTATTATTATTATTAGTTTATTATTGTTATTGTTGTTGTCGTCGTCGTAGTCGTCGTAGTCATCATTGTTGCTGTTACAAAATTTGATTCCAATTTTATCAATGAGATTCTAATTAAATATAATTGGGACTTATTTATTAATTTATATTACTAATGTTTGGAAACAAACATTTATAAATTAATTGTTTATTTTATTCATTGAGTCAATCAAGAAATATAAAACTTTTAAATTGTTATTAATTTTTATAAATATTATAATTATATTACACAACTAAATATGGTTTTAACATTACATTTTCTTTAAATTATTATTTTATTTTCATCTGAATTTGATAATCATTAATTCTTAAAGATAAACATTATTTTTTTCTAAATAAATTATTTGATAAACTTCGAGTTCTTGTGTTTTATCACATAATATTTTTCTTCCTCTCTTAGCATATCTCTGGCTTTTTTTGAATAAAGAAATACGAGATTATTGAAACTCAAATAAATATCGCAAGCAATGTATTTAAAAAAAGGTAAATTTTTACATCTAAATATTTTTAAAGTATCTTCGAAACAACTAGCAAATTCTGAATAATGTAAAGAATATTATAGTTCTTAAATTATCATTATTATTTAATATTATTTTCAAATATATTCAAAATAAAAAAATAAAGAGTAATGAAAAATTTTTCATTGCTACAGTTGAAAAAGAACGATTCATTTTATTCAATATATTAAATATATTATCTATATGTTTCTAACAGAAATAGTTCCGCATTAAAATAATTATAATAATTGTAGTAACCTTTTATAATGCAATAAAAAATACATTTTTTTACATATTGGCACATGGAATACACAAGTTTTATTTTTTACCAAATATCAATATATCAAAATTAATTCAAAGTTTTCGGACCTTACTATATTTTTAACATTTATTCTTATAAAATTAATTACCTAGATTAATATGATTTTTAGCTCATATTCGGGGTTACTTAGTATTTGGAGGTTGTTTAATGTCCGATTGGGTTAGGAACCGATAACAGCCATCAGTTTCGTGGTACACATATAAGCGTGTAAAGACTTTGTTATCTTACGGAGTTGAGGAGCTTTGATGATTTATGTCAGCAAATGAATGCATCACACAGCACATCGTTATCGACTATTCACCTCGATTTTTTTTACATTGTATACCTTTCGACGCATTTCTCATCCTCGGCCCCTGTTTTTGAAAAGTGTACGCACTCACTATTATCTCAAATGCACAAGCTAAATACACTTTATTAAAAAAAAATAATCTTTAAACTATGATGATAAATTTGATTTTTGCATTTTTATTGGTGTTGAATAGTGGCACTTCTCTAGCAAGTTACCCACGATTCGTTTTAATTATATTTGAGAAAGAAAATTTACTCAATTTAATCATTCTGGACTTTAATAATGTGTGTGCAGTGCATAATAAATTTTTGAGCGCAAATAAATTACTTTTTTTTTTAATCCATCACATATATGTGAGACCACAATTACACTTATTAATAGAGATTATTTTTAAATTTTTGATTTGGAACAAATGTTTAGTTTGGAACATTGATTTAACATATTGAAGATATTTATCTGAAGGAGCATTAGCACGCGATATAAAATTTATATATAATTTTTATAAAGTTACTGTATAATTATTATTAGAATTAATAATTAAATATTATTAATTGCCGTGACTTTATTTATATTTAATACTAAATTACAATATATATATATATATATATATATATATATATCATATACATTATCAATTTCGTTTCATATATATATAACAAAATTTGAGAATAAAAACCGAATTAAATTAACATATATGCTAATTAGATAAACATATATAGCGATATTCAACATTTTTATACTTGTTATACTAATAAATAATTGAGAAAGTGTAGCTTAATTTTTTATTTAAAACTGCGAGTATTATTAATTTATTGGATTATTATGAATATTTAATAGACTCAATTAGATTAATATTATATTATATGAATTAACCTTACACAGTAATTAAAATACTTTACATTAAATATGAGAATTTAAAATTATTTTTCTGAATTAATAGTTCATTATTAAAAATATAAAAATATAGGATTTATATTTATAGATTATTATTGAATCTGTAGTCTACAATAGTTTTATTCTTAGGCAATTTTATCATTATAATTATATTTAAACATTATCTTTATCTGTACTTTTCATTTTTTTTAGTCTGATAAATTTTGAACTTTTCAATGAATTTATATACGTCAATGTGCAGTATTTGTAAGAAAGTTATTCATCTGAAATAAAAATATATACTTCAGAAAATAAATAATAATTATAAGAAACTATAAAATGGTAAAAAGATACGATGTTTATTAGTTGGATTAAAATACTTAATAATTAATTGTATAATTAAAAATATTATTCAAAAATATAAACACGAACATTTTAAATCATATTAAGTCAATTTGGAAGATAAGCCAATTAATAATATTGCTAATAATAGTGAAGCAACATTAAAAACATATAATTGATATAAGACAATACTAAGTTTATTTATAATGTTTATGCAAACATACTTTTCAAAAGTTATGAATAGCTTTATGTGGGAATCCTTTTATAATTACAATTAAGAAATATTTGATTTCTATGTAAACTATAGAAGACAGTAATTTAAAATATATTATTAAAATTAGTTAAACGAAGTTCAAATTAGTTTAAATTAGTTAATATGAATAAAAAATGAATTATAATTATATATTAAAATGTTTCAAATAATATTATTAATACGTTAAGATAAATTTCCGATCAGTATGACTTAGAGTACACTTAAAATTCAACGAAAAATAGCGAATAAAGATAAAAAATATATATTATTAAAATGTGTATTTTAAAATAGCCAAAATTAAAGTATTTTTTATGCAATGTAGTTCAGTCAAGTTTTCTGGCTTTCCCTACTTGTAAATTTTCTTCTGCGTTACGACTTTAAGATGAGAGAGAAAATTTTAAATGTAAACTGAAAACTGTTATCGAATGTAAAGTACATGTAATTAAAAAATAATAGACAAGTTTAATTTATACCTAAAAGTTACACGAGGATTGGACTAAATGAAAGCATTAAAATAATTGAAGTACCTCTGGAAGGAAATCTGCTATACAATTCATTAGAGCTTCTGAGTAATAAAATTCAGTATTTATCTTGGTTTTGGATATGTCATAAAGGAATGTAAAGAATTGATAAATAGTACTGCTACTAAAGATGATATTAGATAAACATTTGCAATGGATAAAAAAATGAACAAATAAAAAACAGTTTTGTACATTTTTTGTTGAAAAATGAGAAATAGGTACCAGTCAATATATCTGATATGATATCATATACTGTATTTAAATTACATCGATACATTTATACATTGCGTATAAGTTAAAATTAAGGCATTAGCATACTGAATTTTAAATGAATATTATAGTATGGGTGGTTTAAAATTAACATTATATATTATAATCTTAGTCATAGTTTACAGAAGAATTATCGTATGAAGTGACGTCAGGCGTATTAAAAAAAAACTGGATTTTAAGAAGTTTTTTAAAAAAAAAATTAAAATAAAATATTAATTATATTTAAAAAATGTATAATAAAATAATTTATTAGTATTATAATAATTTGTAAAGTAATAAAATGAAATTTTACAATTTCAATATATTGAGTTTGGATTAACAATCTAACACAAATTATTTTTTTAAATAATTGTAAATTCTATCTCAACGAAAATTATAAAAAATAGAAATATTAAAAAAAAACTTATGAGTTTTTGTATAAAATTAATTTGAATTAGTTCATTTTTATAAATACTATTGTAATCTAAATTCTATTTTATTTAATATTAATTATTTATAAATAACATTTTAAAAAAAATATAAAATATACTCAATATAGTTTATTAATAATCATAATAATAATAGCAGCAGCAATACCACCACCATTATCAACAAAAACAACAACAACAACAATAACAATAATAATAAATTTAGTAAATTAATAAACTTAAGACTATTTAGATTTTCAAGTCAGATGACTTTTCTGTGAACTTTCATATATAAATATAAAAGATTTTTTAAAATAAAATTTAAGGCAATTATTTGTATTATTTATTGAACTATAAGAAAAATATTTAGAGTTATCCAACGAATTTATTAAGTTATATTGCACAAAAATTAATTTTTTTCTTTTAAAGAAATACATACATAATCAGGTATTCTAATATGAGATAAAAAAAAATTTCAATGACATAATATGTTAATTCATTATTCATTTTATATTTATTTGCAATAAAGAATTTTATTTTGTATTTTAAATAAAAATTATTTGCTTCATATTTAATATTTCCTTATTATAATTATTGATATTATGCATGTAAAATATAATGATAATAAATAGGTATGATAAAATAAAATTAAATATTGTTTTAAAAATATTTACATACTATTTTATATTTATTAAATTATATATAATTCTTTTCAAATTTATAAATTATTTTAATTCACATGTAATAATTACATTTGAAATAAGGTTACTGGTTTAATACATATTTTTACACATTTGAATTAATAAATGATATAATAAAAGAAAAAGATTTTTATATAAATTTAATTGTAATATTGAATTATTTTTCTAAAATACATTAATATAATTTTTTAATATTATATTTTTGTGCAAAAGAATAATTCAATAATATGAAATATATTATATAGAAATGGAAGGACAGATATATTTATAATATAATATTTTATTTTAAAAAAATTTTATATTTGGTTTATTTTATAAAGTATGATCAATAGTTGTTTTTAACTTTTTTTTAAAAATGATGTTTTATAATGCTTCTACAATTTTATTTGATCAATTTGTAGTTTTAATACAATATTTATAAAAAAGTTACTTATTAATTAAAAAATGTATTTATAATAAGAATTTTTATACAATATATTATTATTCTTTAATATTTTTCATAGCGAGTAATTAATTTTTTACAATAAAAAATTGTATTAAATTTCCATTATATTAATTACTATTTAATATAATAAATTAATTGTAAGATAAGAAAAAAGGAAATACTGATCACATACTTTATTACAGATAAAGTAAATTTATAATATATTTAATTATTTCATTTTTTTTAAATTGGTGGAAACAGTTGTAATAAAGCCTTTAAAAAGACTTATTATTGCAGACAAGGCTGTACGTAAATAAATATTTTTTATTGAATATAAGAATTAAAAAAAGAATTCTTTTTCTTAAATCCAAAAAATATTTAAATCAAATATTTTTTCCCCAGTACGAATCATTTATAATAAATATATTAGTATTAAGTATTTTAATTAATAGTTACGTTTTTTCAGAGATGGCGCGACTAATATATTTCCAATATTGCACTTTCTGATATGCATTTTTTGTAAACCTGGTGTCATTAAGCATCGTTTAAAGTGTATTTTATTTAGATGAAATATTAATAATAATACTTTTAAATTTATCGTATGTGTTTTTCTTTATGCAGGATGAAATTCTACTTCATTGCATTAATATAAAAAGCATTACAGAAAGTCATTTTATTTTAATCGAAACTTATGGAGAATGTGTTTTAGTATATTCTATGAGTACACATATTAGAATTGATTTACTCGGGTTTAAATCAGTTATTTTTTAATCAAGAAACGATCTGAGTTTTAAAAATTCTATAATGAAGAATTTGTACTATTACACGATAAAAATTTTTTTTATCCAATAATAAGTGCAGATGAAGAAAGAATACATTATGGCAATTCAAAATGTAAAAAGTTAAGAGTTCAGTTGATAAAGCATCAATGTCAACGGTGAAGTTAAATACTGATGAATTCAAATTTATCTAATATATTTTTGGTGGAATATTTGGTGGGACAAGTGTGATATAATTGACTATAAGTTATTCAAACCTAATGAAATGATTACGGAAGAGCGTCACCGATTTCAACTGATGTATATAAATCGCAAATTAAAAGAAAAACAGCCGTAATATTTTAAACGGTAAATACAATAAAATCATTTTATTCCTTAAAAATATTTTTTGTGAATTGATGAAAATCTCTATCGAAGCAGCTAATTCTTATAGCAATGTCTTATTCCACCTAGCATATTCTTTAGATCTTTTTCTATTAAATTATCACTTTTTTTTAATTTATGGCCCATGAAATTTGAAAAATACTTCACTTCTGATGATATTAAAAAATTGTCGGGTTTTGGATTGTCTCTAAAAATGATTTATTTGCCGAGCTGAGATGCGTGAGCTGCCAGATAAATTTGAAATTTAATATTTTGAATAATCTATTTGTAAATATCACAATAATGCCATAATTCTCAGGGAAATACTGTATAAATTAATTCGAACGACTAATATAATGTAAATAAATCATTCATATTTATAAAAAGTACACACACATATACACACGAATGCGTACATTATTTATTTTTAATTTTGTTATAAATATCTTTAAACATTATCTTTATCTCAATTAATATATCAATATATATATATATATTGTTAAATTTGCAAATATATAAAATTTTAAAAAGTATTTATCTCATAATAAGCTATATTTATAGTATAGTATATTATTAATATTGAATTTATCTTTTAAAATATCATAAAGAAGAATTCTAAACATACAATATTATATGTATATTTTTATGAACTTACTTTAGATTTAAGATTATGAGCACTTGCATGATATATTTAATGTGAAATACTTTCAACTGGATACAAAGTTAAGGAAAATTATATTATTAAATGATTCGAGTAAATTTTTGACATAAAATGATCGTCATAATTATTTAATGATATGAAAAAGATTAACCGATTCTATACATCATATATAGCAAAAATATAAACTGTACTAAACAATAATTCAAGTAAACACTAATTATTATTTTTTCTTTCAGAAAACTATTAAACAAAGTCAATGTTATTGATATTATATTAGATTCGAGAACCAATCTTAATAAAGAAGAGGCTATTTAAAATAAATTGTTTAAATCGATTAATATTTTTCCAGTTTTGTTAATGATTTTTACCATCATCAGGCATTTATTAAATAATGCTACTGATAAAATAAGTTAAATCATATTTAATTTAATATTAAAGCACAATATAAAGATGTGTCGAAAAATTAGTGAGAGTAAATGAGATGAAATGAATACGAAAAGATAACTTGGATATTTTTATGAATTATCGTGAGTAATATTACCCACGTAATTTTTTTATATATAAAATATTTTTTAAATTAAAAATTTTTAAGATGCATTTTTAGACAAATTGAGAAATGACTCCATATTAACCTGTAGTTTTAATTTAAGAAGGAAAAAAAAAAGTTTCAAAATATAAAAAGTATTAATTGCTAAATATGTATGCGTGTGCCTGCGTATGTAAACACGTATGCATAGTTATAGTCGTTGATACACATGCACGCATGCATAGAGAGAGAGAGAGAGAGAGAGAGAGAGAGAGAGAGAGAGACGTAGTTTATTAAAACTAGTGGTCACACTCAGTCTTGCACGAGTGCTAGCAGTAACATGTTTATAATAATAATATTCAGACACACAACCAGAGAGGGGAAAAAGAGGGTCAATACGCGTAGGTATAACATCATGCTTGCAGACCGACGTCACTGTCCGTGCGAATCGAACTAGCAAATGATTATCATTTTATCGCGTTCGAAGCCTATACAGCCTTACACATGCGCATTTAAACATAAAGAATCAATCGATCGTAGGCACCGTGTCCTAGACTCTCCTTCGTGATCACTGTCTCTTTTCCTTTTTTTTGAATATAATATACCTCTGATTATTGGTGGGGGCTACCTCATATTTTTTTATATATTTATTCTTTTCCTCCTATTTGATCTTTGTAAATTATTAACGATTGCGTAATAGTTGATACTTTTAATAAGATTGACTAAGAAAATAATATAGATACGATGAAATCGATGAAATTTATATTATATGTTTTATAAATTTTCTTTTTTCTTTAATGATCAACTGTGGTTTAAAGATTTATATCAAATCGTACAACCATAAAAAATTTTCAATATATTCATTAAAATATCAGTTGTAATTATGTTAAAAATAGAAATCATTTATAAGTTACATATTAAGTATTTAGACATTTTTGGTGTTCAAATTTATAGTTAAAATATAAACAATTAATTTTTAATACTGATGCAAATGTTTTTTTTTTTTTAAATGATGAAAAGTTCAATTCGTGATCTAGAAGATACAAAGATGTATAATTTAAATATTAATGTTATCAATAATATTTAAACTGACATTTTTTAAATAGAAAAACTGATAGTTATTTATTTAAACAAATTATTGAAATGGAAAATGGCATTAAAGATGTAAAAACTAACTCAATAAAATCAATAGTTAATCAAGAGAAAAGGTTGCAATTCTAAAGTTTTAATTTTGTATTTTAAATAACACAATTAAAAAGAATAAAATTAAAAAGTTCGTTACGTATCATATTCTATTTTTTATAAATTATTAAAAAATAAAAGTGTATTTCTAGTATTCATAAAATATTACATGAGTAATAATTTTATGATTTTAAATAAATGTATGAGTATGCCTTTGATTGTAATAAAAATTTTAAATAAAACAAAAATATTTAATATTATTATTATACAAAAATAATTAAATTAAAAAATTAAAAATTAATAATTCTTTTATGAATGAAAAAAAAATAAATAGAAACTTTTAATATAATTCTACTTCAAATTATTTTCAATTATATCTGTAGCTGTAGATCAATTTTTTTGGAGTCATTTATTTCTTAAATTATTGTCTAGATTTAGATCTATAAGCTGTTTATAATATTTATTAAAGTGCACATTAACTGTATAATAAATAAATCTATTAAATAGTAAGCAATCTTCCATTGCAAAGGATTTAAATTTTATTAAATATAAATTGAATTTTACTCCAACAGTCATTTAAATTCCTAATAGGTTATTAATTTTCTTATATTTTGTAACAAAAAATGAAATATTATCTATAATATTATTATGTTTTGTTCTTTGAAATAATGAGTTTATTATAAGAAAATTAATATTCAGTTGAATAATAATTACATTTGTCGGATTTGCATTATTACAAAAACAAGAATTTAAAATAATTTTTTTATGGAATAGTTTATCCGATATATTGGATGGGAGCTAAGGATAAATAGCAAACGACATGATATTGCATATGAAATGAAAGCGAAATGATGGGGAAAAAGCGGATGCTCAATGTGTTATGATTATAATGTTACTATAAATGGTGCTCAATGTATAAATGAAGAATAAAAATATGATAGACATGGTTAAAGAGATAATTGTTTTTCTTTTAATATTTGCCGTAAGCAATGGCTGGAATTGTTATTCGATCGAGGAGTAGAGTTAAATTGGGTAGACCAATAAAAGTGATTGAATAAAACTGTGAAAGTGTGGTCGTAGCCGGAGGATGCATTGGGATTGTTTGTGCGAAGTAGTGTTGGGGCGAGGAGGTGCTGGTGTAACGATTGGGTGCAAGAAGGCTAGAAGGCAAGAAGGCAAGAAGGCAAGGAGGCAAGAGGGAACGTCAGGAACCCTCGTGGACCGAGTGCGTGTGCGGCGTGGCGGCGCGAATTGAATGAAGTGCGCGTGCGTGTGCGGGACGGTAATCAACTCTCGCTTACTCTTACTCTTACTACGCGTCACTACCCACGATTGGCTGGTCGGCGAAGCTTGCTAATGCACGAATGTCATAATCGCATTTCCCCGCGCGATTCGTGGGACTTCTACCCACCGGTACCAGTTTTCACGTCCTTGGCCTATATCCGAGCTCCCTGGCGCGGTCGCAGCCTCGCACACGCGGAATCTAAGAGCGCCGCTTGCTTTTCTATTCTATTCAATGCGCCGGTCTACGATGATTCCAGATAAGGTTTGGACGACGCTCTGGGCTTTAACATCGGCGGCTATCCCTCCCTCCCTTTCTTACCTCGCCCGTTACCCGCCTCCCCGTGCACCATCGCGGATCCTCTCCCCGCCCCGCCCCACGCCCTCGCCCTCGCCCTCGCCCTCACCTCTTTACATCCGTGCAATTTTACACGCTAATTTTTTGATTGACACATGGATTTTTGTTAAGCAATAGGAACTACCACGGACGCCCGCCATTGCTAACTCACTCCTCAACGAATACGGATATTCCAGATATCACTCATTTTTGCCACTCACAACACAATCATCCTATACACATATTTTACAAACATTTTTTATTCATCTGGAAAAGTATCATTAGCTACTTTTTTTGCTCCTCCACAAGAACTTGCAATACAATTGTTTTGGCACTTGTTACACTTGTTTTACACCGTTGTTTTAAATACGAAATTAAATTAATTCCTCGTTCGTATGGGCTTTTGTATTATATACTTTCCATAATTTTAACCAAATTATCCAATCAAGCTATCCAACTGGTTAAACTTTTTTCCCAAATAAAAATGAATTGTTTTATTTTTGCAACGAGATAATTTTATTTTCACTTCCATGATTTTACTGCTCGAGTCCGGCCAAGGACTTCATTTTCTCATTGTTGTTAACCATACCATCTCAATTAACACGTAAATAACTTTTTATACGATTTGGATAAATTTGGTAGAGAGGAGCTTAATAATAAAAAATTTGTAAATTTTTGTCGATTTTTAAAAGGAAAAATTAACATTTTTTAAATTGCAATATTGAATTTGTAAAATGTACGGAAAAATAAATATTTATCAAAGAAACGCTAACTTTTAATCAAATTACAGAGTTTTTTATTTTTCAATTTTATAATCAATATGATTAATTATTCAATTCGCGAAATACGTCCCCTCGTCGGGTTGTATGGATTTTATAATAATAATGAACAATGAAGATGGTATAGCCGATAAACTATACAAATGTTAAAATCGCTTCACTTTTGTGGTTTAACTCTATTGCGTGTAAACTATGAATACAAGGTGGTATATTTTCAAACATACTTAATCGTTAAATAAAGAATAATAATAATAGATGATCTGAAAAGGTAAACGAAATTTATTCGTTTGTACATTTCATCTCAATAAGCACAACATATTATTTACATGTATTACTTTTTTTAAAGAGACAAAATTTTGACGAAAATAAAAGACAATATTAATTAGTTGGGGAGATTGAAAGTGAATCAACAAAGCGAGTTAGGTAACATTAAAATGAATAGATCTTTTGCTGGACATTGGAGTGTATTCATTCGCTTGTTGGAGCCTTTGGAAATGAGTCGTCAGATCGCGCATCGATCGCAGGTGGGTTCTTCTTACGGTTATCGAGAAGGCAGGCAGGCAGGCAGGCGCCGACTTGGTTTGGGTAGTAGTACGGTGGAGCGACGATTTCCCTTTCCGCGGGAAACGCGCGCGGAAAATCGACGAAGCACGTCGTCCGTTGCCTAACTTCGAGTTACCGGCGCGAGTGCGGAGCTCTTAAAACTTTTACCGCGTTAATTCATAAGTATTAAAGAGGCATTATCGGCGCGACTGAGGGGAGATTACTTAATCGAAAGTGAGCAGCGCTACAAGCTCCGCCGAGCAACTGGGTCAAGAAGCCTAGTGTTCATTTGCGCACGCCGTCCAATTTTTTTCATTTTCATTACGCTTACTTTGCTTTATCCATGCCGTCTCCTCCCTCTCCCACCCTCCCTCTCGCCATCCGTCTCTATCTCTATTTCTATCTCTATCTCCATCTCCATTTCCATCTCCATCTCCATCTCCATCTCCATCTCCATCTCCATCTCCATCTCTCCTCTGCGCGCCCGTATTCTCTTTGCAACTACTCCTTCGTACCAAACCAACTTTTTCCATCTCCTCGGACACGACTTTTTCTCATTTTACCAGCTTTTTTCTCTATTAAAATTTTCTCTCTCCTTTCAATGATTTCTATTTTTTTCCCCCAATATTTCGACATACACATTCATGCTTTTATTTATATAAAATATTAATTTTAACAAAATTATACCATTTCAGAGAAAAGAAACAAGTATTATTTTCATTATTCATTAACCATTTTGTTTAAAAACAATAATAACAAAAAAAACAAAAAACAGCTAGAGAATGCTTAAGTTTGACACAGTTTTGTATGAAATGATTTATAATTAATTAATTAAATTATACAAAATATTATTAGCATATTTTTTCTCTTCCTTTCACCAAGTATCGATTTAACATGTACAAAATCTAATCATTTCAATTCATTGAATTTAAATATTTTTAATTTCAAAGTTAAAAAATATTTATTATTGGATATATTATTATTATTATTATTATTATTATTATTATTATTATCATCATCATCATCATCATCATTATTATTATTATTATTATTATTATTATCATCATCATCATCATTATTATTTGTATATTATTTGGATAAAATTTTATATCAATTAAATCGAAATAAAAATTCAAATTACATTTAAAATGTTAATTGATCTATAATACCATAATTGCGAATACCTCTGCTTATTTCATTCTTTAAAAAATTATGTTATTTATTTTATATTAAATTAAACTTATTTTTTTTTTTTTTTTTTTTATAGTACAAATTTCAAATAAATGAAATCTATGAAAAACTTTTAATAAATCGTAAATCATTTCTCACTGACAACTTTTAAAAGCAAATGCTTAATTAACATGGGCGGATTTTTTCAAATTTATATGAATTTAAATTGTATAGTTTAATATATATATAATTAAAAAATATGGTTATTTTAAACAATATAGTGCCTTAAAATACCTTCGCACTATTTAAACTTGTAGTTAGCATAGATGTGATATACAATAAGTATAAAGTTTTGAAAATATAAAGTTTCTGAACTAAAAGTCTTTATTTTTATTTGTTTTATTCTATTACTTATGATTATTTATTTATAATTTTTACGATATTATTTAGAATTCTTCTGATATAGGAACTAATAATATATTTTCTGTCGTTAATATGCAAATTTCGAAATTAAATTTAAAAAGCTGATAATTTAATTTTCATATAATATTTAACTTTTTAAATATTTTATATTACATTTTTGCATGGTATGATATTAATATGTACACATATATTAATTGAAGTTTCTTAAATTAGATTTATATATATACATAAATACTTGGTTCTTACCGATAATCATTAACTTTTCAAAGAAGCTTTCATTTTATTCTTTTTACGTAATATTTTTTATAATTATTTACAATTTTAAACAATCTGTGCTTATATATTTACTTATAACTATTTATTCAAATATTGAATTTATTCTTAAAGTCACGATATTAAAAAATATTTTGTAAAAAGAATGAAATAAAAGCTTCCTTTAACAGTTCGTGATTATTAATAAAAAATATGTTTTTATGTATAAGAAAATCTAATTTAAGAAATTTCAATTTATCCTTAAAGAAAAAACGAAAAACATTTATTTTAAACTGCTTACACTTGTAAGTAGCTAATAATATTGTGCTATTTTAATATGCAATTAAAATAATAATAACATTTAATGAAATCTAGCTTATCTAAAATATTGCTTACACTTGCTTAAACCAATGATAATACTCATGCATAGTTTGTGGAAATTAATGTGAATAAAAAACAACGCATATTAAAAAATTTCATGAGATCTAGAATGAGTTTTATCCGCAACCCTTATAGCTTATAGTTGGGTATAAAACAGAGCTTGTGGTGGGTTTGTGTCTGCTAGAATAACTGATCTGGTCAGTCACGACACCGATTGTATCTTTCTACATAAATGTTTCTAAATGGACGGAACTAATTCTGTCCGTTAATGTCTAGGTCACATGTATCAAGCGTACTATAATGCATTTGGTTAATCTTTTCCCTCGCGTGTATTGCAGTTTTTCTCTTTGACTATGAGCTAGGAACAAGATCAGGTGCCACTAGATTTTTCAAGCTCATACCTATTTTTTCGTCTAGGCTATTGTCAGCAGATATATACTTATAAGGGATCTGCTTACCATTGGTGAAAGTATTCCTATAGTTTTATCTTTTCTGATATTATTTATAATTAACAAAGACAGAATATAACCAAAGGATAGAAAGAGTGTATGCATTATATATGATATATTTACAATTAAAAGTTTAGAACTTGGCCTGCTAGTATAATAACTTGGACGTGTATGCATCGTTGTTTATTTACATATTTAATAAACAGATTTTAAAAAATTAATAATTGCTAATAAATTGCTGTATTAAATACATAATCTTTTATTTTGAAATATTTTTTAAAATAATTTATAAATGAAGTCAGATTAGCTACGAGTCAGATGAGCTGAATACTTTAACCAAACTAGAATCAAGAGTTTAGATTATAATTGATCAATTTATTTAACATGAGCATAGCAGAGTACCAACTGAATATGGCTTGTTATTTTTATGATCACTAAATAATATTCATATCTGCTTTACTTAAAATAGCCGAAGTGCAATTTAGTACCGATAGATGTTCTTCTCGATAATAAATCACAGACTAGAGGTGATACGATTGTTCATATGTTAATATTTTTACCATTCATATTTACATATTTTGAAAATATTAATATTTTAAGAAATAATAAAATATTTGGAAGCGTCATACAAAATAAAAATAAATTTTCATTGGTTCAATCTGGAATTTATTACAAATTGGATTATCACAAAATATAATCAAAATAATAAAAAAATAATAAAAACTTATGCACAAAATACGACTGCATTCTATGATTTTATCAATGCACTTTGTACTTACTTTACTATTATGTCAACTGTAGTTTGCTATAAATATTAGTGAAAAAAACGAAGGTACATAAGATAATACATATTGAAAATTTTGAACCTGTAAATCCGATAAATATTTTATTATTCGCATACAATATAATACATTTTATTAAACAATTTTTCCTCAAGTATTTATTTTAAATTGCAACTTTTTATTTTATCTCTAGGCTATTTATTCGTGTTGAGATAATTCTCAGGAAAAGTAAATGCCAAGGGATAGAAATTGAATATTCTGCTTTTGTAATTTTAAATTATAAGTCTGTGAAATTAAACGTTTAACTCGATTTTTACAATCGTGAATTCCGAGTCTTAAGTGATTTAAATTTTATTACAATTTATTTAAATATAAAAATAATTTTTTTAACAGCATATGAGGATTTTTTGAGTTAGTAACTTAATTACTCGACTTCTATCATGGAATTTCAATTAAAAAAATTAATCATTTACCAAAGTATCTACAAAGCTTTTATTCTTATTAAAAACTAAAATGTTTGAGAATTAACAGATATAAGAGGGTAAGTATTTTAAAAAAAAATCTACGTCAGTAGCATAATATATAAAACATAATTGTCTATTATTAAATCTAAGAATTAATACTAATATCAAATTAGTGCTATATAAATTACCATGAATGAAAATCCCAGACTATATGAGAAATTACTAAAATATTTTGGTAACGTTATAAATGTATAAATACTCCAAAAGAATCTATTAATACAAATATTTAACATATTCTGGTGCAATTTTAGACCGAAATGAATGTACAATTTAAAGAAATTTAATTTGTCAAATTAAAGAATATTGAATACTATATAAATCCTTTCATTTATTTTATTATATCACGGATATGGTAAAAATAGAATCTATTTCATCATGTGATCATTCAATATTGATTAACGACATAGTAGCCTAATATAAATTTTGAATATATTCTCTTACAATAATAATAAAATAACAATAATAATATTAAAAATATTATTAATATTATTCTGTTACAGTTGGTTTATGCACTAGACATTTCTCTAATCGTTCTAGTTTCTAAGCTGCAACTCTTTTGGTTGGTGAATTATCACTTCCTGTTAAGTTTCATATTTTTAAATGTTTCTTAGCAAAAATGTTGGAATAATTGAAGTGAATAATGTCAATATTATACAAACCGTATGAAGTAAAACGAGAAAATTGTCAGATGAATCATTTCTCTGATTCTTCAAGAGTATTGCTACATCCTGAACTATGGTACTCAGTAAATAGTCTATGTTATTCAGTTTTCTGAAATAAGCGATGAATCCTGATTTGTTGAGTGAACTCTTTTTAAGACCACTATTAATTTGTGATTTTTGCACTTGGATATTTATGGTCGAACCTCCTGAAAATTAGAGCTAAGAAGTTAAGTGGAAAATAAGTTATTTCTCGAAGACATTAATATTATTTTTAAGTAAAAATAAACAATTGGATAAGTAATGTCGGTATTCTTGATAATACAATTGACGTTGGTATTTTGTCTAAAAAAGAATTTGTAACATATTTTCAAGATTAAGAATACTTTTTAAGAATGTAGAAAAATCTTAATGCACTATGATTGTATAAATTTCTGAATAAAAACTGCAGTAATAAGAAGCGTCTATAATTGAAAATCGTTTTGTAGTTGAGAAGATAAAATGATACAAAAACCACTATAGAAGTTAAAAATGATTTCACAGAAATCTTTAACACGTTTCATATGACGCCTTATTATAAATTCATCAGTTGCAGTTCTAAGTATACATGTAGTGTATGCTTTTAAGGAGTTTTCAATGTGATAATTTTGAATAAAAAATTTTAAAATAATTGATTTTCCAAAGCACATTTATAATCGAATAATAAAAATTGATATAATTATTGTAAAAAGTAATGAAATGCATATTTTACGTAGTTGTATTGACGTTATTTTCATTCTTTTCTCATTGAAATCAATGAATAATGATTGAATGATTTTTAGATAATATTTATTGATAAAATTGTATTTAAAATTATTTTTGTTAATAATCCTTTATTATTCTTATATTATATATACGAATATCTGTAATATTCACTGATTAAATACGAGTTTCTAAAAATTTATGAAATTTCAGAAATTTCTGGAATGTCATTTAAGATAAATTGCTACTAAATGCTTTATTTTTGTTTCTATTAATGCTTGATACCACTATTCTGAGTAACAAATAAACTATCAAAATAAATTTTCATACTCAACCGGTAATTTTGAAATACAAAATTTGATGATTTGAGAGTTGTTTTTCAATAAAACAAATATTTATACATTAAGAAAAAACTCATTTAAAGTTTTAGGATGTATTTTGAGCCATAAAAATAAATTGGAATAAATTCAAGAAAATAGTTTAAAATAATAGGATTATTGTTCTCTTCGTAATATCTACAATATGTTATCTTCTTTAAGAATTTAATAGACATTTTTATTAAATTATTAATAATAAATTCCTGTTAATATATCAAGTATAAATTCTACCTTCTTATCATCAACAATTTTTACTGAGTGAAACATTATTTCATTTTTAAAAATAGATAAAAATTTACGGGTTTTAAATCTGTTAGGGCATACTTGGTAATAAATTTCAATAACAATTTAGAAATTTTAAAATGCTATATTTTATACTTCAATTTCCTTAAAATGTTTTATACCATATTTTTTATTATAATAATAATTATATAAATTGATTATATTTAATGTGTCATTGAAAGATTTTCATTTAAATAAAAAAAATGATTGCTTACAAGTTTAATCTCGTGTAACTTTCTATTAAACTGTTTACACGGAAATGGAGAAGACCACTGACTCTTATAATTAAGGTATAAACGTAATCGTTTTAACTATTTAATTAGACATTTAGTTTCCAATAACGGAATCGATTACATAAGAGAATAAATGAGATTAAAAAAAGTATCGAAAGAAAGAAAAGTAAGAATGGAATAACCTTGTCCTTCGTTACCAAGTGGTCGTTTATTACATACGCACGACACACTGTCATCCGTAGCAAAGTCTATACATATTTATTGATTCATATTTGCTGTTACTTAAAGAACTAATGAAAGTATTAATAAAAAAATCTAAGTAAATGCAAATCTATATAGGCGTCATAATTTTCATTATCTGTGTATTTTTTATGGAACAAAACGTGTGAGCGAACTGCAAAACAATACTATCAACCGTATCATTATAGTTGATTCATATAAATATTTATAAGGTAATTCGATAACTGTAATACTGATAGATTCTCGTGTTATGCGTACATACATTTCACCAAGAGAATGCCTTTTTTGGAATTTTCAAAATCAAATTTTATACAAAACTTTTTAGTAATAATTTAGAAACTTTTTCTATAAAATTATATTATATTTAAAAGATATGTCTTTTTTATAAATCCAAGTTTATTTAATTAATGTTCATGTAATTACATTTTTTTTTTAAATATATAAAGTATTTATTTCATATTCAATTGATATAAATTATATTTTATAATTTAAAAAAGACAAACAAAATAGTTAAGCTTACGAATTAAGCTTAGTGAAGGCAATACTTATTGGTATTACTGTACAAATATTAAAGCTCATTGTCTAAAAAAATTTATATTTTGTAATTTTAAGAATTATGTATTTTAATTGATGATATAATGTTATAATATTATTCACTATGAATCAGACTAATAAATTTTCAATTAACATAGAAAAATTAAGAAAAATGTTAATTTATAAAAACAGATCTTATTTATTAGAAGAAAATTTGTCTTCCAAAACTAATGAATATTAATTCGACACATATAAGATTTTCATAACATTTAATTTTATAATTTATATTTTTATTATTTTATTTTATTTTTATTTTATTTGTTTATTTTCATTGTTAGTCTTTGTTCTGTGAATTTTAAACATGTTTTCTATAATAGTATATTGTACGGTAATATATTAAAAATAATTAGTTAATTAATATGATATCATGTTTTCAATTCATATACTACAAAGTTAAGTAGTTAAAAAATGAAGATTTAATGCACAAATCTATGAATGAATTTTGGAATGTCATATTTTGAGAAAGTATAGTAATATATTTATTTCATCATAATCATGTATTAGATTCTAATTATTTATGAAAACAATGTCTTATTTTTTGTATATATACTTATATTTGTATTTTATGTGGACAATAATAACGAAAAATCTTTCATATTTTTAAAATAATTATTATAGCAATAAATTATTTATATTAAAAAAAAAAATAAAAATTGATAAATTAGTAAAAATTAGGAACGATTTCATGTAATGAAAATTGTACAATGTAACACGTTCACATTGTGATACATTGTAAAAATTGTGAAATACTTTTAAATTCACATTAATGCTTTTACACGTTTCATTGTATATTTGAAATAATTTACAATAAAAAATGATAGGTAGATTCATTCATTATAAAAAATTTACGCACAAAGAAAATAATTTCATTATTCAGAAAAAGATATCTACATAAATATATAAATTATCTCGAAAAAATTGTCATTATCGATCTATTCATAATACGTAAAAAGATTTTTTAAATAATATAATTATATTTATTAAAAAATAATATAAATTATAAATAAATTTTTATAAATAAATAAAATATAGACATCATTCATTAAGATAGAGTAATCAACGTGATAATAATAAAGAAATAAATATTATTAATCAAAATATATGTATGTATAAATTTTTACCCAAAAATATGTACATTATTTCAAATGCTTTTAATTTATATTGCAATAACTTCTCACGATTATTTTTAACTAATTATGCTTCATATGCTTATATTTAATTAAATTGCTACATTAAAAAAATTTAGTAAATATATTTAAAAACATTTTTAGTATTAAAAAAATATTCAAATTTATTCATTTTTTATACTAACATTGATTTTAAAAAATATTATTATGCATAAATTTGAGTTTATTAAAATATTCTTCCATGACAATTAAAAGGTTTATAAAAAATTAATATAATTAATATTAAAAAAATATAAAAATTCTTGAAATATATTACATATTTAAGAAAAAAAATAATAAAAGTGTATTTTATATCACGAGAAAACTTTTTATTAATTATAAAATATATTTATAAGAAATTTACTTGGTAAAAATACTACAATAAATATATTATATATATTATAAATACGATTATTATAGATTAAATTATTACTATTACTATTATTATTATTATATTATTAATTAAATATTTCGAATTTAAAAAGTTAATTGAAGTAATTTTAAGTTTTATATACTTGATTTTTAAAAAATATACTAATTGTCTTTGATGAATTTATATATATTGATTTAAACTTCATAGTTCATTTATTTTTTAAATAAAATATTTTGCTCTTAATATATTATAAAAAAGATATTTATATAACTGTTAAAATGTATTGGAAATTATATACATATTTATATATTTTTTTAAAGTTATTTTAATGTAATTTATATAAATAATCAATAACATAAAATGAAGCAGTAAAATAAATTGTCAGTAACTAGAAACTGTAAATATGATTAAAAATGTACTTAGAATATAAAAGTTATAAAAAAATATTTATTTTGAATATACAATTACATTAATTCTTTAAAAGTTTTACAATTATTACCCAAATGTACAACTAATAGCTGGTATTATAATGTAAAACTAAAGGAATGTTGCATTAGATATAAAGTACAATGCTATAGACAAATCAGAAGCAGAGGCCATTGTCGTTGTCATCATGAAGTTAGGTAATGAAATCTTTAACCCGTTCATTATTTTATAATTTTATAGCTTGTCTTTAAATATTTATCACATCGACGAGTAATTATGAACTTTTTTTTTATTTAATGTTTAAATTCTTGTATCTTATTTAATAATTTTTTTTCTTCTAACCTATACTTTTAAATAATTGGATGAAATAATAAAACATAGTAATTAGATTAGTTTTAAATTAAATATATTTTTTATATTTTAAGAAAAACCTTGATATATAAAAAATTTATTTTAATGCTTCAATTAACGGCAAAAGATTATACATGGTGCATCCACGAATTATTGAGTTTTTTTTTCATTTTGTGCCTATTCATCGTAGAAATTTGGGAGAGGTCTTAAAATATCGACAAACTCTTTCGGTATTTGTCCTTTTTTTTGTTTTGTTTTTCGATAATTAGGCGCGGCAGGATTTAACTTCGCGCGAAGGGTGTTTTTCCAATTTTTGACACGGCGCGCTGAAGCGATTAGCGGAAAACCACTAGGCGGGAATGTTTTGTTCAAAGATTATAAAAAAAAAATTTTTACCTTTTTTTTTTGAAAAATGATTTATTGGTGGACTTATAAACAAGGTAAATAAAAATTTTAAATTCTTCAAAATAATTTCCTCCTGTATCAATACATTTTTGAAGGCGTGTTTTTCAAATTTTAAATGCATCTTTAAACTCTTCAGGTTTGATATTTTTCAAAAATTTTCACATTTATAAATTTTTTTGTACTTTTATTGTACACTGTAGATCGCGTTAAATTCAGTTTTTTCTGAATTGTTTAATCTGTTAATCGACAGTCCAAATTTTAAATTTCTAACACGCGCCGGGTGTTTCTAGTCGTTCGAAAGCTTTTTGGACGCCCAAATTGAGGCTCGTCGATTATTCTTTCTTTGCCCTCTTTAAAAGCTCTGTGCCATTTTTCACTTTGCGATTTTGACATTCAATTATCTTTATAAGCCTCTTTTATCATTAAGCTTCCTTTGATGATTACAAGAAAACACAGGGTTGTAATCTTACGAGTTAATATTTATTTTTAATAATTTGTTTTGATTCCATAATAGATTTTTTTTTGTGATACAGAAAATAAAATTTATGAATAAAACATTGGATTAGATGAGGTTAAATAATTTTAACTCATTGAAAAGTTGTCTTTATTAACATTATTTATGTGTTTCTTTATTATAATATTTTACTTACAATTTAAAACTAATAATTTAAACCCATTAAACACTTCTTGTTTTATTATATAAAATATAAGTATTTATATTATACGTGTATAGATCCTTTTTTGGGAAAATTATTTTTTTTGTTTCGTAATGATGTTAAATAAAACAAAGAGTATTTTTACTCATTAGCGGGTCAAAGTTTTGATGCCTAATTCGGTACCCTTATGTGGTCTTTATTAAGAAAAATTAAATAACAGAACACAAATTTGAATTGCTTTAAAATCACCTGTCTTTGAAAATAATTCGAATTACATAGACATAAGGCCAAAGTAGATTTGTCAATTTATAAACATATGGTCTAATGACAATATGTGACGTAGTCAAAACTAAATCGTGAAATGATATTTAAAGCTAATTTAACGTTTCGCTTAACACTTTTTGTGTTTATTAAAAATGTGTTAATATTCATTATTTAAAAGTTGTATACCTCGTTGCGTGTTGAGTTTATTGTTATTAATTTTAATATAAAACATTTTTGAAATCAATTTTTTTTTTATAATTTGTTTCATGATCTAATATTATTACGTTATCCCAATCTCTTTTATGATTGCAGCTATTGGAATGTAATGAGACTATTGATTTGTTGTTATGTATCTTTTTATGTTCTTTAACATATTTAATTTTATTTAACATGTAGTGGTAAGCGTTTAATCTTACCGACATGCTTTGCATTGCAGCCATTAAGAATAAAGATTATTTTTTTATTAATTATATTGATATATATTTCTAAATATTTTTAGTAATAAATGTTTTGATAGTAAACATTTTTCTTATTCAGGTGAAATTATTTGTAATTATTAATTTTATTATTTACGAAAATTATTAATCTTCTAATTTTTATACAATTCAGTATAAACTATATATAAGTATTTTTAATGATGTATTAAAAATAGATACTTTTATCGTAAAATATTTTATAATATATGTTTAATATTTATAAAGTTAGTAAATTATGTAAAATTATGCAAACTTTTTAAAAGTTATGGGTTAAAGAAAAAAAATTTTTTAACCAATACATGAAGATTTGTAAAGTATTGCTAGTATTATATTTATTATTGACTAAATTCGGAATTTGTAAGTTATTTAAAATGTTTGATATTTTATGAATTATTTGAAGAATTTATTAAAATAATAACAAGTTAAAACTACCTTATTGGTTATATTTACATATATATATTATTTTTTAATTTATTGAAAATGTTTACATACTAGATAACACGATGAAGCGATTTTAAAAGTTAATCATATTGAAAATTTCGTACAGTTTGTTGAATAAAATTTGATAGAAGTGTAAATCGAGCTTCTTCTACATTTTCTACATATAATAATTTCATAAATTTAATATTTAAAAATTTTTTTAATATATATTTATTGTTTATTAATTTTTTAAGTATATTAACATTATTATTATGAATACTGTCAAATTGTCATGTGTATTACATTCAATTTAAAATATTTAAAAAAGGATTTTTTTTTTAAAAAATAAAATTTAAATTATTTCAGATAATTTTGGAATATTTTATTAATTTCATTTTATTCAACATTTTATACACAATGAATTATTTTATAAATAAGCAACGATAAGAATACAACATTTAAATAAGATGTATTAAATATTTATAGTTGATTAAAATATGTAAGTATTTAATCATTGTAAAAAATTGTTAAGAATAATTAAATATGTATAAAATAAAAAAGTAACTGTTATTTCTTAAAAATATACATATTACTTATTGAACAACATTAAGGATTTAATACTGTTAACAAAAATTAATTAATAATTTGCAATTCATAATTGATAAAATGGTTGATGAAACCTCAGTTCATAAAATTATTAAAAATTGAATGTAGGTTAATTTTGTTTCAATATACTGAAACATTACTTTATAATATATGTTTTACCAGTATGCTAATATATTACACATACGAAAAAAAAATTTCTAACATAATTAGATAATTTAAACATGAGTAGAATTATGGTAGAATAATAATTTACAAAAATATCTATAAAAAGGGAGATTGTATGTAATATATCAATTCAGAATATCCAAAAAATAATCTTTAAAACTACGTTTGGGTCTTAAAATTTATAGAAAATAATAGAGGAAGAATTATTATTCGAAGATTGTTACTCATCATCTCAGTCTTGGGTTCGCGTTATTTAAGAACGAAATAAGATGGTATTCCAATTAAAAGTATCCTTTCACCTATCACTTAAATAACTGCATTCAGACACTATAGATCTAATAAGCTTCTAAAAAAAAAGAGCTCCAACACATGACCCACAAACACTATTAAAAAAAAAAAATAAAAAAGGTGAACAAAAGTTGGAGGGTAAGAAAAGGATCGCAGTAAAATAGATAGCGCGGTTCAATTGTGTGGAGTGACGTAAGTTTCGCGTCGCGGCCGTACGGGAAAGTGTAACGCAAAGTCTGGAAAAATTAACGCGCGTGCACACAATCCGGTATTCTAATAATTTCTAAACTTGCGTGAGTTGTTTTCATTACGATGGCAAGGATAATTCACTAGAATTCCCTAATTTCGAATAATGTAAAGCTGCGTTGCATAATTTATGTCTTTCGTACTACTAGGCTCTGGGTTTTAGTTTTAGTTTTAATTTTAGTTTTAGTTTTAGTTTTAGTTTTAGTTTCTCTCAGGTGGAAACGATTTTAAACGATTTCTCGAAATTTAAACGCAAAATTAAATGCTCGAATATTTTTATTGTATTTTGCAATCACATTTATCCTTTACTTTTTGTATAAAAAATTCAAAAAAAAAATTAAATTTTTCTAATAACATGACTTTAACACTCGATCGTTAATTATTTCTTTGGACAATTAGATTCATAATTAAAATAAATGATTATTTTAAAGCAATGTATTTTTAAATATAATTTAAATATAATTTAATTTATAAAATAATTTAAACGGTAAATAATTATCTTATATTTTTGATTGTGAATATTAAAAGTTACTATTCAAAATTCTCACATTATCATGGAATGGGCGATATAAACTTTTAAAATTCAACACTTTCTACTTAGATATAAATTCAAGTTTGTATCATTTTCATAGTACACGAAAGACAGTTTATAGAGGAATCTTAATTATTCTTACATCTATCATATTTCAGTATTTATATACATTGTTTGTTACAAAGTGCATTAAATTTCAACATTGTAATATTATTTATTATATTTTAATTTATTTAACAATGCTATATTCATATTTTTTACTTTTATTTATTTATTATTATTTATAAATTTTAATTTATCTAATAAGTAAGGAACATATAATGAATTTAATGAAATTGTCTTCTAAAAATTAATAGGTCGAAGTATTTACAAGAAAGCTAAGGTTATTTAAATTTTAAGATACAGTATAGTATAATAAAATTGCACTGCATTATCCTTTTATAAAATAATATTTTTATTAATTGGGTCGCAATCTTTAATTAAAACTAACGTAGAATTTAAAGGGAAAACAAATCAGCGTCAAAAATCCAAAAATATAATACTCTTGTATATCACATTTCATATAAAATAAAAGTAATAAAATATAAAAGAAAATAAAGAAAAAAACAAAAAAAAAAACAAAAGAAAATGAAAAAAAGAACTAAGCAAAGGAATTAAGAATAACAGAGGCGGAAGGAAGATCACGTAAAGAGAAAATGAGTCAGTACGGTTGATTCTATTTTTTGCTGCCAATAACGGACATCAGAATAACAGACGCACGAACAAAAGTGAATGAAAGTGAGCGAAGAATCTCGGTCTCATGAAAGTGAAATCGAGGGCACCAGCTCTGCAATTGTGACATGCCTTACCCCACCACTACTAATATGAATGCAACAATCGACGAGAAGAGCTCGTGAGTATATCTTGCACGAACTCTTCATAACTGCGAATTAACAGAAAAAAAATCTTTCGCTTCTTGCATATGGCTTACCCGTTCAAGTTTCATCATTCTACTAACGAATAATCTCACGTACTTCCGGTTACCGAGTAATTTCTTTTTATAATCTTTGAGAGAAATTTATGAAAATGTGAGAATAATAACAAAGGGTTTTATATTTATTATGAATTATTGTAAAACAACAACAACAACAACAAAATAAAACTCTTTTGAATATTTACGTACAAAAAAATTCTCTAATATTTGTACATGTAAATTTATTGATAAAAAAAATTTCTTTTAAAATAATATTTATGCAGAGTATTTATATTCACTCATTCTAGTTTTGATTTCCATTTTTATTTACAAATAATTTAAATAATTATAGAGAAGTCAGATGAAACTATCTAATCAATAAAAATAATAGCTTAATTTTTATTTATTGTAATTCAAAATTAATTTAGTATAAAATTATCAGAATTAAATAAATAACTAAGGGCATATGTGTTAAGTCAAAGTCTCGATTCTAATAAAACAAAATAAAAATGAATAATCGGTAGATTTCACATGTAAATATATATAAAACGTATATATATATATATACATGAAATATTTCATGTTTATACATTTGAATTTAATTATCACATTTACATATTTTTTTTTTAATTATCAAAATTATAAATATTATTTTAAATATATTAAATTCATTACCTTTGATAACTATATAAATTCAGTTCTTTTATTTATTTATTTTTAAGCATTAAAAGCTTAAAAGACTCTTTAATTATGTGATTTTTATGGAAGTTTATTAAAATGATATTTAATATAACCAAATAAAATCATTTATAGTGTTTTAACATCATTTTGACTCTATATTTCCTGTTCAAATATTAAATTATTTTTGGAATTTGTTAATCTTCATATTAATATTATTTAACACTTTTATCATACTGGCTTGCTGATTGAATATATTCAAAAAGATTAATTTATAATGCGAAAAAAATAAATGTATATGAATTTAATTTAAAATATATAATCAAATTTACTTTGAAATAATTATGATTCAACGAGGTGCAAGACGAATAAAACATAAAGCTTATTATTTGTAAATGTGCCTATGTTTCGACAAAGAATCCTTTCTCTTTCTCAAGACTGTATATTAATAAATTACAAATATTATTATTTTACAAAAATATATAATATTATGCATTATAAAAGATTGGAAAAACTTGAATAATTATCAATGATTTTGATACAGGAATATTCATGATTATCGTAACGTTACAGTTAAGAGTGTAAAAAATATGTTCAGATATAATAAATCCTGTCTGTATAGTATAATACATATAAGGACATGCTCTGTCCACAAAGTATCGAGGCAAGATTTTGTTTCGTACGAAGGATTTTTTTCTCGATTTTTTAACATGTCGCGATGGAGCTACTAGTAGAACAACGCTATGTGGTAAAATTTTGGCTTACGGCTTAGAGATTTTTTAACGTTAAAAAAGTTTTTATGCATGTGTTGATAAATTCAGAGTGTCATCGATTACTCTAATTCTTAAATGGTGGTTTAAATTCAAAATTATGTGCCCACATTCGACATTAGTTTAGATTCAAGCAATTTTTTGATTCTGAGAACGGGAATAGTCGGTAACCTTCTTGAAAGCCTGATGCGATTTTTCTAATTATAATTTACTCGTAATTTTATCCTTGAAGGATTTTTTTTTATTATTTAAAAGTCTTTAAAACATTTTATTAAGCTGCAAACAAAATTTAAATGTAAATCTGTTCCAGCAATCGTTCCATCGCGCCGTGTTCAAAAACTAAAAAACATCCTTCGCGCTTCAAATTATCGAAAAAACAGAAAAAAAGGGACAAATAAAAAAAAAACTCCACCCTATATTTTAAGATCTCTTTCAAAATCCATTGGCAAATAACGGTTAAAAAAAAAAAAAAAACTTGATACTTTGTAAACAGACCATGTATAATAGGGATATCTAAAAAATCAACCGATATATTCATGGTTTACCTATTGGAATATTCGTAGGATGTTTAGGTAGTATCAATATTAAAATTTTTTTTTTTCAAACTTTATAATCTAAACATTATATAATTGAGAGCAAAAAACAAGAAAAGTAATGAACTAATGTGGGAGAACTATTTTTAAATAAATCATAAACTATTTTAACTATTGTAAGAGTAAAGGCGTTGGTTTTTTTGAATGCACATAAGATCATTTTAATTGATTGTTTTGAAAAATAAAATAAAAGAATGAGCATTAAAAGGTATCATTGCAGCATTTGAATGTTGAAATTAAGGGAAAATAATTTGTTTGTTTGTAGTACACTTGCTTATGCATGTGTTAAATTATTAATTACTTTTAAACATAACCTAATTTAAAATTTTGATCCCCTGGATTTTTTTTATCCAATTTTCAATATGAAAAATTATTTGAATATTTAAAAAATTGTTGAAAATAAGTAATTGGAATTGGTTGTTGATGGATATTTTAAGGAATTGGATAGTTTTTATTATAAATAAGTTTTTAAAATTCTTGAAAGCTATTGGGAAATGTGTATTGATCTAATCGAGCTCCTGTAAATTGTTTAATCACGGGATTCGCAGTGCAAGACTGTAAGCAATTCAAATAAAAAATTAATTAAATAATGTGGATGGCCTTGATTAGAGACGTACATTATTACATGTGTTTTTTATGTATTCATTTGCGCGCTCATGTACAAAACTTTCTATCTTATGTTTAGATAGTTTTTCAATATATTATTTATACAAAATTATTCATTTATTGCATGAATTGAGCACATATAAAAATATACATGTATATTAGTACAATAATGCCTCAAAATATATAAAAGTATATAAAAATAAAACATGTAAATTCATTAGTTTATATCAGTATGTAACATATGTATTTAAAATCAAACGTACAATTATGCTAATATCTAACAGATGTTTAAAGAATGTTTTTAATCCATTTATATTCTTGGTGAATCATGCAATTTTTTAAAGTCATTCTAATAAAATAGGTACAGATATTCTTTAATAATACAGTTTTAATATAATAAATCATTTTTCTATTAGGAGGTAATGATAAAATACATAAATTATAATTATTTTTAAAACTGAAAAAAAATTAATGGATATTTATACTAATTTTTTTAAATAAATTTATTAGTTTTATTTAGACATTTTATTTTTTGAAAACCGTAAGTTTATCTGAAACACAAAAATTATACTTAAGAGATATATAATTTCGTAAAGTTACCCATTATTGACTTATACGTTGAAACAATTTTTTTAATACATCTCTCTTATATCCAATACATAATCTTGCGATTTCAATACAATATAGGCATCGAATATTAATCTTGAAAAATTAATAGAATTACTTCTTATCGATTGATCTTTATTTATTGACCAAAAATAGTATAATTTTATAATTATATTGTTTTTCGTGTTTGATTTTCAATCAAAAGCAGATGTTTATTCGTAGTAATTTTTATTATTTGAAAATAAATATGTTAAATTTTGTTTGCATTTTATTTAAAACATGTACAAAGTAAGTAAATAAAAATAAGATATAATGCTTACTTTCTTGATTTTGCAAAAATATAATGATACAAGAAGCAAAAAATATTATACAATACGATTTTGTTTTAATAATTGCAGTTTTTTATTATTCTTTGTATGAATTTAAATATATTTTAAATATTATTTTTTGTTTTGATAAAATATCTATTGTTATATAAATAAAGATTTAATAGTTACAGATATTTTCATCAGAATCTGATAAAAATTGTACTAGTTAATCAAATATAAATTCACTATTCACTATCGTTAATTGGGTTGATTTATAAATTTAAAAAGTAGGATAAATTAACTTAAATTCATAACTTTTGTGAATAAAATAAATTAAATCGTTAAAACTTGATGTAAATAACTAATAACTAATTTCCATAATATGATATAACTTAATTTAAAATAAGTATGTAACTTTAAATATGGAGTTATGTATTTTAAGTTTCTTTTTATTTGTTTCGTATTTTAAAATTTTATTATTTCAAAAATAGTTAAAATTTTAACTTATTGAAGTAATTAGTTTTAAATATCAATTTTTATCTTAATTTAAATGAATAGAAGAAAATAATTGTTTATAACTAAAGATAAAAATAATGGTAGTATAAAAAATAATTATTTTTAAAATAATGCCATAAACAAGCTTAGAAAATTACTTGGTTTTGTCTATTATTTATGTACTAAGTTTAAATGAATTTTTTCAGTATACTTTATTATGATAATTGATATATTAGTGTTATTGATGACAAAACATCCTTTTTTTGTAAAATTTACGAAATCTTCATATTTTTTCTTTTATAAAGTTATTAAACAATTCAAATTTATTTTAATATTATTACTAGAAAGATATTTTTGATCTATTAAACAATAAATTAAAATATAATACATTATTTATAAATAAAATTAATCTATAAAGGAAATAAAAAATTTATTTGTAAATTATATGCTTGTAAAAATGTAAAATTAACATAATCTAATCGAATAAAAATAATAGTTATCATTCTTCTATCAAATTATAATAAATTTATAAATAGCGTTAATTCCTTTAATAATTATGTTTTTATAATAGTCACTAATCTTACAACATATATTGTCCAGTAAAAAGCTAAGTATTTTTACTCGTCGTTTGTTGGGCTTTGATATGTATAAGATGTTCGAGGAGATTCCAGAGTTTTTTCAGATGGTTTTTAATACGCGGCATTCCTGCAATACACAAGTAATTCCTAATCGCTTATCGCATAACATTTTTCTGCTAGTGTGCTCTTTTCTTCCGGTTCATTTCTTATTATTCTCTTTGTCTTGTCGATTTTGACAAATGTTCCGGAGCTAAACCTTCGTTCTTTTACGATGACTCTCTCAACGCTTATACATCGCAAGCGCTTTTTCATATCAGTGCTATGCGCAATTTTTCTATAACGTTATTCTAAATTTTTTGTTTAACTGCTATTGCATTTAATTTTCATTTTAAAAACATTGGTTATATTGCGGACGTTGGTTCTAGCTTTTTTCGCAAAAAGGAAAATGCCACATTTAATAACATAAAAATTTAATTATATTTATTACAAAAATGGTTTCATTTGCATTCCTCTTATTAGTCGCAAAGTTAGAAAATATTAATAAGAGTTTCTTATCAAAAAATTAGAAGTTTTTTGATTATATCATCGATAAATTTTAAGCATTGCATGGTTTGGCGCTTTTTTGCCCAATATATTAAATCATGTACAAACGAGAAGGATCTCCAAATTCTTCAAATTCTGCAGGTATGAAATGGAGCAATGCTTCGACTTAAAATACCTGTCGTCTCACCAGTTAACATTAGTGGTCTAATTTTGATCTAGTATAATTCATCAATTATTATCCACAAATTTCAATGAACTCTTTAATGGCTAAACATCATCAGAGCTCCAAATGAAATAGTTATAGAATGTATTATGCAATTAATGCATCGATGCTGTATCGATTATATCATCGTCGTCAGCATCGACATCATTATTTGCATTCATATTATTTTGTAAAAAAGTATTTCACTTATGAAAAAAAAATTTGATTGAATTAATTTTGAATCCTGTAAAGTATGTATTTCTTTTATCAAATAATCGAAATTAAAATTAAAATAGGTTTAGTCTACCTCAGTTTATATAATTGTTACATTAAAGACTACTTTTCAATCCAATAGAGCTATTTTGTTTGATGTTTATGTCACAGAATAAACTTGGTACATTGTATAATTACCTTATAATTATGTTTCCGCAGGACTGCTTTTCTTTCTATAAAAATGCTAATTCACATTTCGATTACCTAAAAGATTCGCATGTATTGACTTACTGTTTAACTGTGTATCGTTAAATCATTGAATTGATTTAAAAGAAAAAATATAAAACAAATTAACATTTTGATAAGAAGCCTGCTGATTTAATTTTTTCAATAAATGATGTCATTTATTTTGTCGATTAGTTTCGAGGTATAAAAGTATCGAAGGCTTTGTGAAATAGGTATCTAGCTATTGACAAGTGCACAATGTAGTTAGCTATTACTAATATAAATTATCAATTATCAATTTAACAATGTGGTAGTATTGTTAGTGTACACCTTAATCGATTCAGGTGTTCATTTCAATTTTAATCGCCAAAATCTTCAAAAGTCGTATTTGATAGATCGATTTACTCTCTCTCTCTCTCTCTCTCTCTCTTTTTACACTAATTTCTTTAACCTTTTTTGTACTTTAACATATATAGTTAGCGATCTATTTTATTTTTTACATTACATATAACATTTTTTAGTATGTATATAGCTTAATGTATTATTACTTGGATTATGCATCTGATTCTCTAATAAATTGTTTACTAATAAATACTTTATGAATGTCGAAATATTTTTGGATTTCTCCAATTATTTTGATCAATTTATTACCAATAATTCTTAGGTGTTAATGAATAATCAAAAAAATGTATACAAAACATAAAATTTAGTGTATGATATATCATAGAATGATTTTGTGCTTCGAATCTCTCTTCTTAAAATGAATTAAATATAATTATTTATTTTTATTAAAAATGATTTGTGTTTTTTAATTTTAATAATTGCTTTTATTTTCAATTGATACCATCCGAAAAAAGATATAATTTTATAAAATCGAAAATTTCTCTATTTATAAAATAATAGTCCACAAGTTTTTCGACATGTACAAATGAAAGAAATAAGACTTTTTTTATTTTATTATTTAAATAGGATTATTTCCTACTTCATAAAAATTTTTGTAAGAATATTTGATAAATGAAAGTAATGGGCAGATAATTTAAATAGCAATAGTATGATTTTAAAAAAAGTAGATAAATCACTCAGAATAAAATAATAATTTTTCTTAAATATATATAATTAAAAATATTATTTAAAATTAGATATCACAAAGAAACTGTTAAAAGCGGTATTGTGCTAAGGTATTAAATAATTATTTACGTTGGATAATTCATACTACTTCTTATTTTATAATTGTATTATTAATTATTTGTAAATGAATCATTTTAAAGATAATTTCCTTTCTTCCATCCAGATAAACCATTGCACACTCGTAAATTGAGTTTTAGCAAAATAAAATTTGTACCAAATATTATTTACTTATGATGCCTAAAATCTATTATTTAAAAACATATTTAATAAACTTGTAATGAATATATTTTAAATAAATTTCCACATATTTATTGAAAATTATTTATTATAATAACAGTAAAAGTATTATATTTAAATAAAAAAAAAAATAAAAATGATATAAATATAAATTAAGAATTTTTATACCATAATTAATAAGAAAATAGAAAAATTAATGTAAGAAAAATATTTCCAATTATTATATTTATATTAATCTTTAAAATGTCTATTATATATGGATATAAATTATAATTAATAATAAAAATTTAGATAATTAATTGCTATAAAACGAATTATTTTTCCATGTACTGTAATAAAAAATGATATTGTATAAAATAATGCATAAATTATCACTTATGAATTTCTAAATTTTATAAATTGATAAACAAAGTTTAATAGTTATATAAATTGATAAACAAAGTTTAATAGTTATAAAAATAGATAGATTGAATTAGATAAATATATAATATATGTTTGATATTTTATTGAAATTGAAATGTTTCTTAACAAAATTTATTTAAAATTTTAAATTATAGTTGAATTATTTATACATAAACAAGTATTAATTCATGATATAACGTTTTGTATTAATGTATATAAAAACAATTTTGTTGGATGCTTTAATTTATCTCTTCAATTAATAGTCAATTAACATTATTGAATTTCAAAAACTTTAATATGTTTTTAATGAGTTCATGAGAATGCCCAAATGAGAGCTAGCCTGTGTAAATAATTAAAAACAATACAAATGTTCAAATTATAAAGGAATTATTGTTATAGGCGCATATAATTAGTTCCATGAAATTTAAATTTATTTTAAGGATTACGTATAATGTGTATATGCACATGTTTTCTCCTTCATCATGTCAGTAAAGCCGAAAGACTTGTAAGTTATTGGAAATAATGATTTAAGAATATTTTTTTAAATATGAATAATAAGAAAGTGAAAATTGGAAAAAAGTGAAGATCATCGAAATATAGACATTTTACAGGACACCAAAAAAAAGACCAGGTTTACGTAACATTAGTATGTAATTTTTATTATTAATATTATTTACCATTCATGCTTATTCATTTTATCACGTAATTCCTTGTATATCTTAATATTATTAATATTGGTATTAGAAAGTAAAAATTATAAATTTGCGGTTATTCCGAGAAGGTGGGCAAGAAATTTATACGAAAATATTGAAATATATTTTTTATGTTGTTACTATTTCGAATTATATTCAATATGATATAAATAAACGCACGCACGCACGCAGGGAGGCAGGCACGCACACAAACAAACAAACTTATATCTTGCCTATGCTATACGCATGTAGATACATCATTGTTGCTATGGTAATTATCCCTAAGTATATAAATTAGTCGACACAGGCAGTATTTATATCTGTGGGCTTATCTGCAGATACAACTGTACATACTCAAGAAAGATAAGATTTATATCAATGTTTCCTAAATAATTTGTAAAGTCGGATTCTTTTATACGAGAAAAGTATGATTGTAGTTATAATTTGAATGGCTTTAATGACACATTTGATGCATACAATTTTATCGTAATTTGAAATTTTTGTTTCTTCTTAGAAGCTTTTAATGAAAAGCCTGAAGTTTTTATTAGTTTCAATGAATAATGTACCGAGAGATACAAAGGTCAAAAGTTTGTCCGTCATCTAGTTTGAGTTAGGATTTTGCAATTGTGCGCCGCGCACTCGTATCTTGGTGTTTGTTGTTTTAAACGGAAGTAGATCGAAATGCGCAGTTGTAACATCGGGGGCAAGCGCGCGGGAGTCAATTGACGGTCTAGGTTACGCTGCAGACACATGATGTTAATTTCTTATTAGCGCCAGGGGAGAACGAGTCTTGTGAAATTACGCTCGGAGCAATTGTATGTTTCAATGAAACCGAATCGCTTTTGTGGCTCGCGAAATCCGTTATCAGGGCACTTTTGAGAACGTTTCAAGCTCACTGTCGCGGTGATCAATTTATACCATTGCACAAGGCTTCTTTAACAAGGATCTTTGCTCCTTTCTTCATACCTCCATGAGGACTATTCATTTTGCATACATCATGTGCTCGCTACTAAATATTAATATATATAGAGTTAATTACGCTAATCCCAAGATTTATGAATTAATGGTGCATTATTATACATTACATACATATATGTATATATATATGAAAAAGTTTCCCATTTAAAACTTTGGAAACAATATTTTTACTCATCTGCTTCATCTATTCCACTCCATTTACTTTACTTTATATATAAACGAAATATAACGTTTTTTTTTTGTTTTTTGTTTGTTAAAACTCAAAAAATAAATAAATAACAAAAAGAAAAACTTTATTCCTCCGTATTAAACTCAGTTATTATATAAACAAATTATTATTTTCAAAAATACATGAATTTAATTTAATAGTAATTTAATTAAGTGTTCAGTGCTAAACATAAAACTTGGAAATATCGGTAAAAAATTTAAAATTTAAATTAAAATTTACAATTATATTTAAATTATTAATAATTTTATTTATTTCAATTAATTTTAAACCTATTACATACGTTCACTAATTAAATACAATTACAATTGATTGAATTCATTTTTTATATTATTAATTCTAATAAATAGTAACTTGAAATTAATTCAATATATCTTAAGAGAAAATTATTTCATTTTTAGATGGCATTCATTAAATATAACTTGGATAAAAAATTAGTAACTACAATACTGTAGGTCAATGACGTTCACTCATACTACTTCATCAACGACACATGCTGAGTACGTAACACATGCTGTTTCTCACCTATTCATTCGTATTGATTAGTTAAAAAAATTCCTAATATAAATCAAGTGCTTTATAACATATTTTTAATTTCATTAGCACAAAAAATTATTCGAAATAAATGTTATATTTTCATCTTATTATATATATATATATATATATATATATAAATATATTCTCACAGAGAATAATGAGAATTAATCTTAGGAAAAAAACAAAACCTATATAATAACGTATATATTACAATTTCATAAAGGAATTAAAATATTTTATTATAAAAATGAATTTTTTCAGTAGAAATATTTGTTATTTCTATCGAATAATGTATTTATTACAGAATATTTAATCACTTTGATTCTACAAGTATTTTAACATTGCCAATCATATAAAAAGATAAGAATTTTTATATTTAAATGTATTATTATAGATTCTTCTATTTTCTGATAGATTGTTGAATTATATTGTTAAAACTACGTGTACATGCATAAATTTATTAATCTTGTGAATAATTGTTACAGATTAAATCATGATCATGATCAAATTCTGTTTATTATTTTGTTATATTCACTCTTAGATACATCAATCTTTTAAAAAATACATGTATTTTTAAACTTACAAAATTATTATAAAAAAAAGTAAAAATTAAAATATATTATAGTATATTGTACTATGATGTATTTTTTTCCTTATTTTTAAATTTTATTTTAATTGTAATTTTTTAATACACACACACATACACACACACACACACACATTACTTCGGCTTATAAATTATACTTTATTATTCATATAATATTTACACTTGCGATTAGTATAATATTATCAACATAAAATTACTTTTAGGAGCAATTATTAAAATATTTTTTTCGATATACAATACTTGAAAATATTTTGAAAAATTATAAACATTGTACATTAAAATTAAAATTTATTTTTTATAAATTCTAAATTGAATATGTTTCATTGAAAATTTAAATTTACATAAAGCAATTTAATTATACAAAATTATTTTTATCATTCAAGAATTTATTTTATTTTAATGCTGATAAGACTTTTTAATGAAATAGAAATGTTGTTAGCTAATTTGGATAGAAATATAAACGGAAATTCATATTTATTATTTATGTTTTAAGAAAAAAAAACAAGATTACTAAGTAAAATACATATTTTTAGTAATCATCATTTATTAATAACAAAAAAATATAATATTTTATTCACTTTCAAATTATATTTACGTGATATTATAAGAGTTAATTTTAGTAATTATTAAATAAAAAAAATTTAATCAAATTTATGTAATGATACTACAAATTTTTGGCAGACATAATATATTTATAATTTAAAAATAAAAAGTTTTAATTATAATTTACGCACAATCTATTTCTTTTGTAAAACTTCTTTGATATAAAATAATTTATATATTTTTTAAGCTATTATATATATTTATTAATTTCTTATAATATTGTAATATTTATATGTGACTGTTTTTAAATTCAAAAATATTGAATCAATTTTATACTGTATATGACAAACATTTGAAGAATTTGATTATTCAATTATAAAATCAATTTAATAATGAATAAAGTAATATACAATTATTGCAAAACAATTATACAATAAATTAAATTAATATTAATATGATTAAAATCTATTAGAAAAAATGTTGTTTAATTCAATAATTTTTTTTTTTTAAATAATTAAAAATTTATATAAAATAAAAATTTTAAAACATTTGGCGATTTAAAATTTTTTAATGAGCTATAAAATGGATATATTGATCGTTAAAAAGTAAGAATATATATTAAAATATCCAAAAGACAAGATATTAGTGAAATATAACTCTATTCTCTTTTTAATGTTGTATTAGGATTTATATTTAATATATTTTTATTTTATATGTATCGATTTAATTTTTTAGATATTTTAGTTTCTTTCTCCTCTTATTTCTTTTTTGTTCTAGTCAGTTGAGAGCATCGACCTTTTTAGTGCCCTGAATTTGTCGGCAACGACCGACCAGTTTTCGGACCTATACATTGGCGGTTGAAGTAAAATATATATAATCTAAGAATATATATTACATCAATATTTTATACAATATTGAATTCATTTCGTTTTTAATTTTTCTACTTAAAATCATGAAGATTGGCTATTTAAATTTTATTTAAAAAATATAAATTTAGTGATATTTTCGTTACCCAGTAGAATGAATGTATTATTACAAAAACATATATGTCATTAGCCATTGAATATTTGTATAAAACTAGATTTTTTAATATTTAATATTAAAAAGTAAACGCTTTATAAGCAATGGTAAATACTAATATATAAAAGTACTAAACAAAATAATAAACAAAATAAAATAATATTCTTAATAAATTAATAATAATAAACAAAAAATACTTTTTGAGAAGAATAATTATTCTAATATTTAAAATTGTTAAACAGAATATGTATTTTTAAATAATAGGTTATTTCGGAGAATATAATTCACTTTTTAATTAAAAATATAGATTTAATGTTAAAATAACTAAATTTCTATTATTTAATATACATTAAAAAAATTATATGATAAATTATATTTGTGAAATATTACTGTAATTTAAAATCTTATGTTTTTCCCGATAAAAATTAAAAAATAGATGTTTGAAGATAACTATAAAATATACAAAATAAAGTAAAAAATTATAAAATATGAAATAAATTATATCATAACTTAATTTTTTTTATTTTCAAATTTTAAACATCTTCGCTGCAAATTGTAACTATAATTAATTGTGAATTATTTTTTAAATAAAAAAAAAATATGTGTATACTTTTTTAAAAATATATTTATATGTATTGTGATATGTCATGCACGATAAATTAAGAATTGTGAATTTTTTTTATATAAATACTTTAACAAATATCAAGTTCAATAACTTTTATCTCATCATCAACATTTTCAATATTAGCTTGAGTATTAATCATCAAATATTCTTAAATGTTTATATCAGGGAAACACACCTAAAATTTAAGAAATAAATTCAGTTGTATTAAAATAAATCTTCATCAAAGAATTAATTATTTCTCGAACCACAGTTATTACAGAAAAGCTTAGTTTTAAACTTTTAAGACGATACATTGAATAAAACTACGACTAAGCGCATCTTGTTTTTGACGTCACGACTTTGGGTCGTTAACCCTCAAACCTCTAAAGGAAGAAGAGTAGTAGTGTTGAATAGACATATAGACCCTCCAATAAATAAGAAAAAAAGAGAGATAGAGGTAGAAATGGATAGATAGATAGATAGATAGATAGATAGATAGATAGAGAGAGAGAGAGAGAGAGAGAGAGAGAGAGAGAGAGAGAGAGAGAGAGAGAGAGAAAATTTACGACACAACACTCTTGTCGATCGGAGGGAACACCTTCTCACCTGCACCAAATTCCTAGCTGACCCAGCAGCAGAGGTCGACGACCCCTTACTGTGTGAACCCATATCTAATGATGCACTTTATTTAAATAATCTATAATATTTAAATAATAACTATATACAATTTAAAGTTTTTAATTTTGTTTATATTATAGATTAAATAATTATGTGTATGAGTTATTGTTTTACAGTTCCATATTCAATTCATGTATAAAAATAATACTAATTATTATTATTATAAAAAAAAATTTTATTCTGTTCGGCAAAAAATACTTTGATTATATTGCCTTTCTATATTTTTCTAAGAGTATTTATTTTTTAATATATTTTAAGCAAATTTTATTTTAATACAAAGATTTATTTGTACTGTAAATATAAAATGACCAAAAAAAAATTTAGGAAAAATTAATATTTTGTTGAATAATAAGTTTTATAAAAAATAATACAAATATGTTTAAAATATTTATTAATTATGCATCACTTTCATGTTATACCAATTAATATTGTAAATAAAAATGTTTAACAAAATTTAAAAATTAAAAAATTGTTATTATATATTTATATATTTACAGTAATGTAGTAATACAATAATAAAATATATATATATTATATTTTTTATTTTGTTTTCTTTATAAAATAATTGAAATGAAATAAAAATAATGAAATTATTTTCATTTCAGCTAAAAATTAACTAAATTTTTTACAGTAAAAGCAAAATATCGTATGCTGCATGATTTTTTAATGAACAAAAACTTGATACTGACAGTGTATCGTGAATTTATTGTGTATACTTTTAAGTTACGAAATTAAAAACTACATTAAAAAAGTTATAATTCCTTGCTTTGTGTGATATTATATTTGTATATTATATTGTATAATTAATAAAAATGCATATTTGTAATCGAATTATTTCTGCATAATGTAAATCACGCATAAGAAAAAAAATTTACGTTAAATTTAAAGTGTTTTATGAAAATAGTTTTAGTTTTATTTTATTATGATACAATACAATATAATATAATACAATATAATATAATATAATATAATATAGATATAAAGATACTAGAATATAAATAAAATATAATAGATACATAATATATATATATAATATAATATAATATAATATAATACCCTAGAATGATAATCAAAGATACTAATACTACAATAGCATCTAATATAAGATAAGACAATATATACAATAGAATATAATTAATACAAGACAATATAAGACAATGATAATTAATACAATATAATATGAATATATATAAACAATATAAATACAATATAAGATAATATATAATCGCATATTAGAAGATAAGATAATATAATAGAAATGATCATATAATATACTAGGATAATAAATATACTATAAGATAAGATATCCGATGATATATATGTGAATATTTATAATGTAATATAAATAATTAATACAAATCCACGATATACAATAGCATCTAGATCTAATCTACGAAATATAATAAATCTAATACAATAATAATACGATGAATCCTCCCATATAATATCATACAAGTAATATCATCTCCTAATAGATACTTATCTAATATAAGTATAATATCATATACGAGAGCTAGCATATAAGAATAATCCCATGCTAAGATAATATCCGCCTATAACTAATACCTATACTCCACTCCCTACTAAACTGAATATAATATAATATAATGTAATATAATATAATATAATATAATACAATAAAATATAATATAATATAATAGAATATAATATAATAGAATTATTTGAATTAAAAAAATTATGTGATATAAATTTGTCATTAATTATACTAAGAATGCATTCTATTCAATTTTATTTTATTTTTAAAATTGATTATTTTGAAATTTAATAGAATTTTCGTTATAAAAAATCATTTTTTAATATTGTTTTCTACGAGTTTTAAAGTATTAAAATAAAAATATTAAAAATACGCATTTTATATTAATTATTAATTATATTAATAAACGAATTGATTGAACTGATCTAAAAAAAATATTCTGACTATTGAGAGAACATTAATATAAACTACATTATTATAATAATTGATTTATTATTAAATTAAATAATTGAAAAAATCAGTATAATTTTTAAAAAATTAAGGAATTAAAAATGAATATTTATTTCAATAAAATTTTTAAAGAAATGATAATTACAGAATATATATTATCACTTGTAAAATTTTAACAGATATCTGCAGTATGAATTATTTTAAAGTGATTAGATTTTTTTACATAGAATTTTTTAATTCTTTTATATAAAATAGCTTTTGTTTATACCAATAAATCAATTATAAAAAATAATATAGTATTAGTGACTATTGCGTGTAATATTGAAGTAGATTAAATGTTTTCTTTTTTATAAGCATACGACATGTATTGATATTTATACAGTTAAATCAAAAGTATTTTCTTCATCACTATAAATGAATTTTTAAAATATCTGAAAATGGACTATTAAGAATAAAATAGACTGACAAGAGCAACGTTATATTAATAATCCAGATATAAAAATAGTAAATTTTTATCATGATTATAACAGTGCGTAGATATAGAATATATAATGTTTTTCAACGAGATTGTCACACACAAAAAACTGTGGCACACCTGTATACTTACTTGAATTTATTTTATCTTTTTATTCCTTCATGCATACCTTTATACTATATTATTGATGAAAGACTGTAAAAGAAAAAAAATTTCTCTATTTGAGATGAAACTAAATCTCCATATACAAAAATAAATTTATAGTTATCAAATCTTATTGTTGTAACAAATATTACGAATTAATATTATGTTCAATATTCTTTGTACTGTTTTTGTTTAGTCATGTACGTGCTTCGGTATGCGTGCGAGATTATGTATCTATAGCTGATTAATTAAAACTAATAGTTTGTCCATCTGTATTTATACGGCTATCCATTTATCCATGTATATTTTTATCAAAATATATATCTTTCTTTATTTTTAACGTTTTCTATTCATACTTCTTAGTTATATATAAATAATTACTTAAGTGTAAGCTAATTTACAATATCTTTTATAAAGTTTTCACTGATATTTATATACTTAAACAATAGCATTTTATAATGGACATTAAAACTTCGTAAGAAGTTTTGAATTTTATAGTCATGCCATAGTTGCATTAGTTTGTAAAAATGGGAGTTTATTCAAATTCTTTCGTTTTTTAAATTTTTTGACATTTGAATCTATTATTTTTATTGATTTAAAATTTTCAATATGCACAATTATGTTTTAATTTTTATTAAAATTTGGAAACTTTTTTCCTTTTATAGAGATGCTTAAGCTAATTTACATGAAATCTTATTTTCAATTATATGTTCTATAAAAATTGATTTTAATTATTTCAGAAAATATTTCAGCTGATTATTTTAATTTTTTTTTATAAATTTTATACAACATTGTGTGTCCACGGAAAAGAGAAATTCACAATTTTAAATAGATTTATTTTTGTTTTAAAGTGACTTAATAAACAATAATGTCGTTATTTATATTTTTAAAAGAAATGATTATAAAATGTACTTAAAGTGTATTTATATGCAAGACGATTTAAAAACACTCCTCCAAAAAATTAATTTAACGAAAAGCATAGATTGAGCAATTTATTATTCTTTATAATTTTAAATAAAATAATTGCAAAGAATAAAAAGGGAAAAAAAGGTGAAAACCAAATTTAAAATTACAATTGATTAGTAAAAAATTAATATAAAAAAACCTGAGATACTAAGAGTATTTTTATGACTGCTTGGTTATTGCATACGAATATAAAATACGAGTATTTGATGAATTTTCAATATGTTCTGTTTAAAATGTGTTATAGTGGAATGATCCTGTTGAAAGAATTTATCTTTAACATGTCAGGAATGTAGAGTTGGCGAGTTGAAAAAAAGGCAAGGAAAGAAAACTGATTTCATGCGAATCATGCGCTCTCCTCTCTTTTTTCTGCTTTTGCCGTAGAGAAAGAGGAAAAAGGGCGTTAAACGAGAAAATCAACATTAATATGCAGGCTGCAAAGGAGTGAGAGGAATCAAGAAAGTTGCTTCGCCAAAAGCCAAGTAGTCTCGTGCATTTACACGCAGGCACGCACGTCCCTTATTGCTCGACGATCTAGCCTATTACATAAACGCGGGACGCGACGCAAATTGTACATGTACATCTACACTGACTAATGCATAAATAATTTTTCTCGGGTAACGGCGAGACTGTTAAAGAGGGAAAGTAACTACCAGAATATTTTGTTCGACTAATTATTTATTAGTTATTCGCGCTCAAGCCATCGTAATTATTTCTCATTGCAACGAATACGCACACATCATTCTAGTGCTGAAAGTCGGATGTGTCATCGACTTGTGCTACTATGTACAAGTTATCTAATTCATTCAAAAATAGTCAAATATATTTCTTGTTTTTACGCACACATATAACTTTAATTCTTAATTCTTAATGTGGAAATATTTTACTTCGACATGCTTTTGATTTTCATGATCAAGATATTAATTCTGAAAATAAATATTTAAGACCAAAAAAAAAGAGCTTTATATAGAAACCGATTCATTTTAAAAATAAATTCTTTATGGTTGGGTTTTTAAGTAAATAAAATAAATAAATGTAATAATCGTTTAAAATTTAATTTCAATAATTATAAATTATAAATAAATTATTGCAAATATTTATATTTTTACAAAAAATGTCTTCTAATATTGACCGATATGATAAATGCAACCAAAAACAAAAAAAAGTTGTTCAAATTGCAATATTTGAAAGAACAATGAATGAATTGTTTATAATAATTTTACCAATGCATTAGAGGTTATATTTTTGCTTAATATTAGAAAAAAAATTAGTTTGAACAATAATAATAATTTAAATTGAAATTTTTTAAATAAATATATATATATATATGTATATACAGGCATAAACCTATGAATATATTGTGCTTTCAAATTTATTATATAAAAGAGAAAGATTATAATTCAGTATAGTTATTTGTATAATTTTAATTATTGTTTATGAAGTGTTATGCGAATATAAATATAAATAAAAATAGAAAATTCATTTATTACTGAAGTAATGAATTTACAATGTATAAACTAACAATAGATAATAAATGTTATTTAAAAGAATATAAGTTTATAAATTTTTTTAACTTAATAGTAAAAAAAATAAAAGATAAAAAAAGTTAGATGGTATATTATAAATATAGTATGAAATTAATGCCAATTTAATTAATATAAAACTTAATGACCAATTTAATAATATAAAACTTATTAATTACAGAATCAATGACTTTTTTTAATAAAAATAAATGACTTCGGTTTTATGATATAGTTTAAATAATTGAACAAGTTGGAGTTGATTAATATTTTCACAAAGCTTCTCTTCTTTATAGGTATATTATAAAGATAATTTATAAAATTCAAAAATGTTAAAAAATATATGCAATTAAATTCTACAAAAATATGCCTTATAACTAACTTATTTAGAATTCAATTAATATTATTTTAATATGTACCTTTACGGCAAAAAATGGGAATAAATATAAATAATATTTATTTATTACTATTGTAATGAGTAAATAAATGAATTAAAATATATTAAATATTATCAATAAAAATATTTTATTACAGAAGTATTAAAAATGGTGTTTGGAATAATTACGAATATGTTGATATTTTAGATTAATAAAATAATACTCTATAAATAATTTAATTTTTTTAAAAGAATTTTAAGATTTGTAGATTGTTGTAGTTTTTTAATGCATATTTTCAATGTATAGTTACATGAGTGTAGAATACTATAAAAGCTATTTTAATAATATAGAAAATTCATATGATAATAATTAATATTCAAAAGACAATGTATTTTACTAACATTCCTAAAATAAAATACTGTACAATAATAATAAAAGTAGTATAAAATTAATATTTGAAACGTATAAAAGATTTTCATAAATTTTTAGATACATATATCTCGATGCATAACCTCCAAAATTAGGTATATCGTTACAAAATAGTAAAATTCCTGTGAATCTCTAAATCAATAAAGAATTGTGATTCATTTTATTCCATTTAATACTAAAAATTTCATATTAAAATAAATTATATTATAATTATTTCTTGAAGAATAAATAAATAATACTTTTAATTAATTTTTCAGTGTTATAAAAATAAAAAAAGGAAATTAATCAATAATCCCAAAAACAATATACATGAATACATTGGAGATTTGTATCTAATTCGACGAAATAATTGAGTTTGCATAAAATTATTATTAATTTGCATGTCAACTAGGTACTGAATATATTATTGTTAATATTATATCGGAAATATCGGAAATTACGGGTCTTACTAATTAAGGATAATCCGAAATAGTAAATTATAAGGATAGATAAAATGAAATTTTGAAGAAAAAAAAATAATGAAATGGAAATAAATAATTAATATAATAAGCATAATAATGGAAGAAATAAAAAGAAAAAGAAAATATAATCTTTTAAAACCATAATTCAATTAAAACGCAGTAATTCTTAGTTTTTTAAGTATCAATCATTGATTATTTCGCTTCTTCGTATTGGTTCCAAATTATATCACCTTTAAACTTTTGATAGTAAAATGGATTTATTCGATTTATTTTTTAACGTCAAAAGAATAAGAGCAAACATCGTACAGTCGTTTGTATATTATAAAACTTTTGTTCCATGAGAATCACTGGCAGAGTTGTTATCACTGAAGCTTCCTAAACAATACTTCAACTTACTTTCACTTTTCTATCCCCTCCTATCGGCACTATTGCGGCAGTAAACCTTCTTCAAAGCGTGTCTGCGATCAGAGCAGAGAATTACTGTCTCTTGCAACTCATTTTATATGTGAATAAATACACCAGCCTTTCCGAATATTTAATACATACGTAGAGACGCACATCTTCACGTACATACAAATCTAGATATATTTATTGTACATCCAGTATAAAGGCAAAAAATTTTTTACTACACAACTATTAACGTGGTATTTACGTTTATGCTGATGTTTAACTGACTTATATTGTAAAATAATGTCGAAATTAAAATAAAAATTTGTTTTATGCTCAAAAGAGGTAAAAGTTAAAATATTTATTTATGATTTAATTGTTAAATTTTAATATAGAAATTTTTTTATTATGAAAGGCAATTTTTTGTTAATATTTTTGTCCAAATAAATTAATATTAATATAATTGACAAAAAATATACATTCTAAAGATATCATTCCTTCCATGTATTAAACATAATTTAGTCTTAATAGGTAATAAACATAAAAAATACTAATCTATAGAAATAAGATTAAATTCAATATTAATTGAAATTAAATATATTAATTGAAAAAGTAAATCTAATAGGAAATATTAAAAAGGTTGTAAAATATTTAAATTTTTAAGAATCATTTCTTAATAATTTTTTGAATTAAATAACATTTTTCAAAGAATGAAGAAATTTCAAAAGTTCAAATTTATATAGTTTCCTCCGAGAGAAATAAATTTTAATTTATAAATAAAATATTTTCTATATATTGCGTGTTTATATTTGAAAAATTTATATTTAGTTTTATGGGATAAAAGTATTTATATCATAATAAATAATGTGAAGCTCTAATTTAAAATAAATTTTATAAACGTGTAATTTATATAATATACATAAAAGTTTAAAGTTATTATGTTATAAATTAAAAAAACTATTACTTGAATCTGTCTTAAAAATTATAATTTGTTATACTCAATTTATATTGAGTGGTAGGTTTTTAATCCTATACATATTAATACAAAAGTAATGTTGAATACAAAACAGCTTTAGATTATTTTTTATTGAAATATATTTATTAGAGTAACTGGTAAGTAAAGGGTATTTGTACTAAATTCGTCAAATATATCCAGTAAAATTATTCAGTTTCAATAATTCTCGAATAATGAGTAAACATTAAGTAACAGAAAATAAAGACTGTTGCAATTTCAACGCTCAAATTTATTTATATAAATTATTTATAATTAATATAAATACATTTGTATAAATACAAATAAATTATTTATATAAATATATTATATAAAAAAAAAACGTAAGAACACAAGCAGATAACCGGTTTTTTTTTGAAGTGCCAATCGTCTGATGATTTTTCAATGAAAAGGAAAAAACTATATCATTTTTATGAATTTAATTTCAATATTAACTTCAAAGCGCCTAAAACTAACGAGATTGTTATCGATAAAATCAAAGAAATTTTTGTTTATTATTACTTATCTTAACTGTTACTTATAATTATATGTAATTACACTTTGTCCAGGTGACGTGTATTAAATAAATTAAACAAGATATGTTTATTTAAAAATTTTTAAGCAGTTTTATTTTTCACTCACCTAAGTCATTGTTATTATTTAGAATGACTTTTTCCGACGACCTTAGTAATCTTTTTTTCACCAGGTAGAGTTGTAAATTGGACATGTGGAAACATTTACTACGTCGATGTATGTCGATAACGTAAATCAGCGATTTAATGTTACATTTTTTTAAAATCTTCAAATATTTTCTTATTTCCAACGATCGAGTGTCTAGTCTTTTCTACATTATTATTAATAAAGCTTCTAAGCATCACTCTAGAATAAGTTTTTTTGGCAGTAATATTAGCTTTAAACAAAAAGTATCTATTTTTCAAAAAAGATCTATTACAGAATACTATGGGAAGAAATCATCATAATAATTCTGAATTACAACTAAGAAAGTTTAGTATTGATAAAAAAGAAAAGTTCATAAGCGTGGAAAAATGAGGAGATAACTATTAGTAAGGGGATTTTTATCAAAAATAGAAAAAAAAGATATCAAAACTAAAGTTTAAGCACGGAGGAAGGACAACCTTGTCGAACAATTTGGAAATTATTGTAATTATTGTAACTATTATAAAATTGAGATATTCTACTAAAAACTATATGATATTCTAGGCAAATGATTATATATGTATGTTGTTTTTATATTTTAATCCTTTATTTTATAAAGACCACACAGTGTTTCAAACAGAAACATACAGATTTTTGTTTTAAAAATATACTCATTGAAAGATTCTTTTTGAAAAGGAGCTGTAACTATATTGTCAAATATGATCAGATGTTATGTTTTTAATCAGTGGGGTTTAAATTTTTTCCAAAAATATTTGTAACAATTTTTAATCTCTACGTAAAAAAATAATACCTGGAGATACATAGGAATTATTATAAACTGTAACTTTAATTTTAGAAATAATTTTCATAGAATTAAATAAAGACCACCCAAACTTTAAGAGTATTTACAATAATTTATTTTTTTAAAAGATATCGTCAAATGTAATTAGTTTATTTTTGTAGAGCAGATTCGGATGAAATAAACAAAATATCAAATGCTACTAAAAGATATTTCAAAGAAAATATTTGAAAGGCCAATTAATGATGAAGCATATAAAATTAGGAATAGCAGGAATTATTATTTATGCTTGGATGAATCAAAATAAAAAAATAGAGATATTGAGATATTTGTTTAAATAAATAATAAGAAGGGTTTTAGATCTATAATAACATTATTTAAAAAAAGCATATAAAATTAGAAAATATGAATATGTATCATTAAAAAATAGTAAAAAAAAATAAAATCAAGCAATACTGAATATATTGTTGTAAGTATAAATAATAAGTATAAATTTTTAACCAATCGGTGCTCTACTAATAAACTCATTATATTATATCACAAGTTTATCAGTCTTTCTTTGGCAGTTTCAATGGTTTTCTTAGGTGTAAATACATGTATATCATCGATAGATTCTGTAATTTAAATTAAAAATCGACGAATTTATAGTCTTTTGTTGATAATAAATAAAAATTTATTAAAAATTATAAGATTTCATATACATTATATTATTGCAATAAAAATAAAAATTACCATTAAGCAAAATAATCTGAAAAAATACTTTTCTTGATTTACGAAAGCACTCATTAACTATAACTTATCACAAGTTTAAAAAAAAGAATATGATTACTATTATGAAATCAATTATAATACGTATGTATCTCTTGGTTTAGAAAATAATCTTCTTTTTCATTTAATTTTTTTATTATCTTTTATAATATCATCTAAATTACTACATCATCAAACAGTTATGAATGAATTTTATTTTTAGAGGGAAAACAGTCATATTTTTATTTTTATTCTTCTATTTTCATTCAATGTTTTCTTTTGAAACAAAAGTTTAATTATAAAAATTTATTCTGATATTTTAAGAAAAAATTTACACACCTTTTATAATTGCAATAAGATATCAATCCCTCTATAGCTGATCGGTAGAATATTCAACTTTTTGGATTTTAAAAAGATAAATAGAAAATCTAAATGTTTTTAAGAATAAAGTTTTTAAATATAATTTTTTATAGATATAAAAAGTGTTGCAATGTATAGTCATCAAAGTGCGATGTCGGGAAAGTTAGCTGGTGATGTGAATGGAAGATAGAAAAAAGTAAATTTCGCAAATAAAGTAAAATTTCAGAAAATATTTTTAATAAAAAAATCTAAATATTCCTCAGGTTTGTTAAATTACTATTTTCATTGATGTGACAGCAGTTTTAGAATACTTGATAAATTGTTTTAAAATCATTGCAATAATGACAATTTTTTGATGAGAGTATTAATATAGGCAGAAAAATGAGTGGAGAAACTGCATTAGGATAATAAAAATATTTATAGAAATTTTTTAATGTTTTTATACATTCAGAAGTTTCCAGTAATTACCATATTTATAAAATATATATCCACAAAAAGTTATTTAAAAATAAAATACAGAATAATTTATCTATTCGTATAAAACTTAACTTGTTTCAGTATCATAAATTCATATATTTATGTTACTCACAGCTTTTGTAAGAAGACTCTATTTAATAATAATAAGGTTTTCACAGTTTTCGCATAATGAGTAAAACTTTAACTTTTGTTAAATACAAACTTGTTCACAATATGAAATGTATACTATATTAACTATTATTTAAATAGAATGTTTGTACGTTTTATGAATGATAAATAGAATTTAGAATATATTTTAGTTGAAAGGTTCGTTTAAAAATATTTTACACATGTAAATTATGAAATATATATTCTGTAAGACTTTAAAATATTGATAAAATAAGAACATTAAAAAGTTTTATTATGAACATTTTACAAAAAAATATTGACAGTATAAATATAAAAGGAAAATAATTTGCAAAATTTATTAATTTAAAATTAAATTTTAATAATAACATTGTTAATTTAATTTATGATTTCTTAATCTACTTAGCTAGCAGATCCAATTGAAAATATATCAATGAAATTAAATGTGTCAAAGCTTAATAAATTAGTAGTAAATATTTAAAATAAATTATCTTATAACTGTATAAGATTTTATAGTTGAAAAAAGTAGATTTATTAAAATTTTCTGGAATTAAAAATAAAAAAAAATATTTTAATATAGAAAAAGGATTTTTGTTAAAAACAATTTAATGCAATTTACTATAAGTAACCATCTTAAGTTTAGTTTTAAACCATGGACCTTGAAATAATTCAAATAATTGAGCATTTGCTGTAGAACGAGTCTATATTGGCAGGTAAAATAACTTTTGTTAAATATTGTACAAGAAATTAAACAATTTTAATTACTGAATCTTGTGCCACAATGTTTATGCATTACATTCAACTTTATTTATCTACTTTTTTTCCGTTTTATGCGACAGAAAAAAAAATAGAAACCGAAATTCGGAATAAATGTAGAAACAATGAAGTTATTATAAATATTATTATTAGAAATTAATTTTGAGCTTAAAGATTAAGAGTTGGAAAAGCATGAATAAATGATTGGATATTGAGTGTTAAGAGTGTAATGGCATGGGAGGGGTTTTATTTGTTGTTCCATTTAAAATGCAAAGTGAATTGAATTGAAGAAAAATGTAAATTAAAGTCAATCTGAATGAGAATACTTCCGCGAGATCTCACTTCCAAATACGCGTACTCACGTACAATCTTACAGGCACCAATTTGAGCAAGTGAGCGAGTGTGCGGTGAGTAGGTGAAAGAGAGAAACGGTAATTGGTGTTACAGCATACAGCGATGGACTTAATACGTGTACACTAGTGTAAATTCTTAGTGGTTTTATTATGTAGTTGTATAAGCAGCCGGCCTTGATCCTTGGCGCTGCAATCGCCCGGAGCATACACAGGGCACACGTATAAGCCAGCATCGCTACTTTCACTAAGTATATCCCGAGACTCTGTTTTTCCTACGCGCGTTATGTTTTTGCTCGTCGTCATCGACTTAAACACTCATTTCTATCTACGCCAGTACTAACAGCCAGTGCTCTTTCTAATAGCCTTTCGCATTATACTTAGAGGAGTTTAGAGCTGGAGACGACGAGAACACACTTACCGAGTTTCAAGGGGCTCTCAATCCGGCTCTTAATCCTCTCCTCACTTCTGTTGCTGGTCCACTTTATCCTCTCTCCAATACTAGAAATCTTTTTATATTTTTCAGTTTTTTTTTTTTTACTTTTTATTTTTTATTCTTTATTCTTTATTTTTTACTTCTTATTTTCTACTTCTACATAATTACATATTCATCTCGACAAACTCTTGCTGCTGCTTCTTCTTCTTCTTCTTCTTCTTCTTTGTCTTCCTCTTCTTCATTTTCATCTTCTTCATCTTCATCTTCATCTTCTTCTTCTTCTTCTTCTTCTTCTTCTCCTTCTCCTTCTTCTTCTTCATCTTCTTCTTTTTCTTCTTCTTCTTCTTCTTCTTCTTCTTCTTCATCTTCTTCTTTTTCTTCTTCTTCTTCTTCTTCTTCTTCTTCTTCATGATCATCTGTTTCTGCTTGTTCCTTTGTAAAAAAAAATCCACCCGAAGCAAAACCTTTAAACGTATCCTGTTTCAAAAGTTTAAACTTAAGAAAGAGGAAGGATAGAAATCTCTACAACATAATTAATTATTCTTACGTATTGCTTTAGACATTACGAGTACAATTCTGTAAAGAGTATTAAAAAAACGAAATGAATATTTTAAATAGATATATATATATATAACATTACACGCAATATATGTTCAATATATTGTTCAAAATTATTATCAGGCATATTAGAATAATTTTTTAATATGCTTTAATATGGAATATAAGTGACTGATGTCAAATATTTTTTACATAAACGTGTGCTTCATTTAGATTTTCTGATTATTGGATCGAAAATATTTAATAATGTCAAAAGGGTTTCCGTAATTAATTAATTAATTTTTAAAGAAATTTATATTTTTAAAAATAAAAAATTTTTAAACTTATAATTGCCAGCTATAAAATATGCATATAAAATGTGATTTATAAATGTCAATTTATTCTTACATAAAAGAAAAATATATATATTATAAGTATTGTTTCATTTAAAAATTATTACTAATGATAGAAATTGTTTCAGTTAATTTAGAAAATATTAAATTAAATTTGATTTCTTTTAACAAAATTATATTCATTTAAGTGTAAACTACAAAACTGTTATTAAATTGAAAAACAAAATATAAAACTTATTTTTTTTTATTTATAGATAATTATCCGTTTGAGAAAAGTACACTGTGGTATTTTAATATTAATTGTAAGTAGTTCATTTAAAAATATTTAATTGTTTTTTTCATATTATAATATACTTAAATGATTTTATCTTTATGTATTATCGTATAATCTGGATAAGTATAAAGGAATTAACTCAATTTATTCCAATGATTAATTGATTATATTTCTAAAAATTATTACCACGATTCATGAACATTGTAGAAATGTGAAAATAATCGACGGTCTAAAAAATAAATTTAAAGGCATAAATCATGAAATTCATTTAAAAAAACTCAAAAATATTTTTTTATTTAAAAAGCGTATAATTTATATAATTTTATAAATACTGTTTTATAGACAATACTTTTCAATAATGTTGTGTTAATGGAATTATTTATTTGTTTAAAATATATAAATTATTATCTATAAAATAAGAGCGTGTATTCATGAAATATACGAGTATTTTAATACAAACGATTGTTTGTGATTCACTAACCAATTGGGAAATTTGAAAAAAAAAAAAGAAAAAAAAGAAAGAAAAAATACTCTTAAATATGTAGGTTACTAAATTTTTTCAAATAGAAGCAATCATTTTTCTTTCTTTTTTTTTTCAGGCAATAATAGCGCATAAAAAGTCGATTTTATAAGATTTGTATGTTGGAAAGGAAAAGGTCCATCAGCTGATTCTTGTGTAAAGAGTCAACTGCATGACGTAGTCAGGCAAAAATTTACCGTGCATCGTGTCTCTCCTTCGCAGTCGCATAGCGAAAGGGACACAAAACAAAACGTGTTCAAATTGGAAAAATAAATTGTGCAAATTATATAAGAGTGGTCGGACGAGAGTAAAAAACATGGGAAATCGAGTTAAAGAGCACGAAAAAAGTACGAAAAAAAATATGGAATGAAATGCAATGGATAATGTGCGAGAGGAGGAGAGAGAAATTAGAAGACTACGGGCGGTAAAAGTTTTGATTGTATCGCGTAACGCGAAGATAGAGAGAGAGAGGGTTGGGGGGGAGGGAGGGGGGGTGGAAGGAGACGGAGAGTTACGAAGGAAGGCAGGCAGGCAGGCAGGCAGGCAGCCGGGCAGTCAACGGGCAGGTTGAGCACCACTTCAACCATTTCTAGGTTACACGCGCAGCCGAGCCGCGAGCCGAACCGAGTTTCACTTTTTCTACCGATCTCAGTCGGCGACGCGACACGACATACCCCGTATACATCCAACTGTTAACACACTGTTGTCTCCATAATATCCTCATCTGTATTTTACGCTCACACACTCGTCCGCACAAAGGTGTTATTAATGTTTCTTTTTTCCTTTTTTTCCCTTTTTTTTACTTTTTCTTTTTCTTTTTTCGCTCTTTTTTCTAATTAAGAAATATGCGTGAATAATTTTATGCACCACCAGTGAATCACATCACTCGATCGTACTTTTACTTTTGCAACACTTGTATGGTATATCGAGTATATTCTATAATATTCCATGGAGCACAACTTCAAATGATGATTAACGACAAAATTTTATTTTATTAATTATTATGGACGCTACGTTGATCTAGTTTTTCAATATTAAATTAAATTTTCCTACATTATTCAAGACAATGCGCTTAAATGTCTTTTAATAAATTATTTGTATTTTCCAGTACAATTTATTTTAATCGCGGACATCGACGGAATTATTTTTATAAATATTATAAAAATTTAAAAGAATTATTATTTACTATTAGCGAAACTTTCGATATTTCACCAATATCTTTGCTAAACTAATTAATGTAATTATATTTTTTGAATTATACATTAATATATAGCACACAATAATTACTTTTAAACAATTTATTTTCTAAAATTGAAAATTCATTTCAAAATCAAAAGTAATTGTAAATTTTTAGTGCCAAAAAAAAAAAGTTGTAGTTATTAAATAAAAATTACTCTTCAATTAATATAGAAAAATGTCATTTAATTAAAATTAATTTTATATTTACTATAGTTATTATTTATGCTAAATTTATTAAAACATACTGATGTTGATATTTTTTTGCACAATGCAATTTACTTTTATTTTTAAAATATCTTATTATTTTGTATATAGTATTGTATATTATTAGTTTTTCATCCAAAACTATTTGTTAAAAATGGAACTTAAAAATATCTGCTTTATAATCTTATAATCTTATATTCTATCAATTTTTTTTATTAAATCTCTATTATTTTTTTAATTTTATAACTATTACACACATATAAGAAAATTTATTTAAATGATTATTTTTATAATACATTGTTTCATAATTTTTAAATAAAAAATTGAGTTTATTTTTAAAAAAATTATTTTCTTCTGAAGAAATATTTTAAGAAATAATAATATTTTCTTTATATTTCAACCTAAAATAATATGTAATTATTACAAATTATTATAAACATGAATTATAAACTTATTATGCTAGATCTAATATAAATATTATTAAATGTTACGAATTTTCTTGATATATAAATGAGATTTGCTTATGTTTTAAATATTTATTTATATTTTTTTACTCTTAGATTTGTCTAAATGATTAAAATTTAAATTATTTTATAATATATTTATTATATGATTAAAATAATAGAAAATTTGAAGCTAATGGATTATTCATTTTTCTATTCTAAATATATACATATATTATTCAAATAACTGTTATTTAAAAGCAGGTTCATAAAAATAGATAACAGGTAAATCCATTAAATGTTTATATTATGAAAAATATGATAAAATATTGCGTTTTAATTTTTTTTATTACTGTCTAATTGCGGATTAAATTTGACAATGCTTTAAATTATATTATTTATCTTATTTTGAATGATAAAACCTATACAAGTTTTAAAGGGCTTGTTTGGTCAGTGTTTGACAGTGAAATCATAATTATTAATCATAAACATATAAAATCTAAAAAGTATTTTTTTTTAATTAAAAATTAAAAATTAAAGCATATTTATTCATCATTTAGATTACAATAATTATAATACTTTTAAATAAAGCTTTATAACAATTTTTTTCAAAGTAAAGTGTTTAAAATTATTGAAACAAAAGAGAAAAGTTTAATAATCAGCAAAGGTTATTGTTTTTGAATGCTAGATTATATGATTTTTGAGAAACATGATATAAACATTATTTAATTTCATAGAGCAATATTCTTTTATTATTACTGAAAATTATTGATTGCTAAGTTATTCATATGTCATAACAAAATATATATTTCTTAAATGAAATTTATATGAAACTCTTAATCTTATTTATGAATAATAATTTTTTGAACAAATTATTGAAAATTATAAAAAATGAATTGTAATTATTAACAGTTTGTACATTGTCTGTATATGTATCCTTGTAATATTAATTGTTTTATATTTTTATGAAATTAATAAAAATTTTTTTGTGCGTATTTATTTGTGAATATTTGATAAAAGATTTAACATTAGACATGACACCTTATTGTTATATAAATATTTTTTATTTAAATAAAGTGCAAATGATATTACTACAAGTTTTTAAAGTAGAAAGAAGTTAAATTTAGTCAGACTTATCTATTTTACGTGCAGTATTAAAACTTATAATGTTAAATATATCAGTGGTGTAAGTTTTATATCTTGCTATAAATTATAAATTAAATAATTATAATGAATGAATTATTTATTTATGAATAAATTAATGAAATAAATAATAATTAAAGGATAATATTTATAATATAATGATAATTATTTTATTCTTAAGATTGTAATTTTGTCATTTATTAAATTTTGAAATCTAATGTATTTTCATAGAAAAATAAAATATAAATTTACAATACTCACAAATTTAAACTTTAGTGTAATATTAAAAAAATGAAAAATAAATTTTTTAAATAATTAAAAACCTTCATTAATCATTTCAAAAATAACCAAGTCACATGTAAAAAATATCCATCTAAGGTCAGAGAAATTATCGATAAAAAACTGCAATGGTCAGCTTGAAGTTGATAGATGCAAAAAGACTTTCGCTCTTACTGGCAAATTCACACCGTGCACAATCGAAAGAAAAATAGCTAAAGCACCTTCTTCTTTATAGAGTTTAGTTGTTCTCACTCTTGTGCATAGACGAAAGCGAATCTCTTTACTGTTCTTTCCGCGTAACGTTATTGACATAATAGCTCGTTAAGCTCTACTGACACACTTACAGCTTTGTTTGTAGTATATTAAGACATTTCATCGATGAAAGGAAGAAGCAGAAAGGCATTGGTATACTATTATATATAAGATAAAAAAAAAGAAAACTTGAGAAAATAATGTACCAAAAAATGAGGAAGAGAGAGAGAGAGAGAGAGAGAGAGAGAAAGAGAAAGACAGGTTAAAAAATAAAGATGGAATTAAAGAAAAAAAAAGAAGAAAGTTTGTGGTTATTACCATTGAGGCAAAATGAAACTTCTCGTTTTCAGTCTCAATGGACTCCACTCAATGTTACTTTCAACTTCCAACTCAGAATTCTTCATAGTTTGTGATATTCATCTGCTATATAATATGATTATGTTATTATTATATTGTATTAAAAAAAATAATCTAAATTATTATAAAAATTTAAAGAAATACTTGGATATTTAAAAGAACATAATTATTATATATGAATTATAACATTGATTCAATTGTAATTTGTCTAAAAAATTTTTCATTATTATTATTATTATTGGTTGATTGGATTTATCTATAACCACTAATTAATATCCAAATCCTAATGAATTATTTCTTTGTTGTAATTAAAGGTGAAGTTGAAAAGAAATTAATTAGATATCTTTAAAATATACATTTTAAAAATGTTTAATAATAATTATTTATTAATTATATATACTTTTTGATTTAAAATTTAATAAATAACATATTAAAATTTTTATAAAATACAATATGTAAGGTAATTATATTTTTTTTAGTATTTTATTAATGTTTTACCAATATATTAAATTAAATTTAGATAATTTTAACTTTTTTAATACATAAAAAACAAACAATAGAATAAAAATCTCATAAAATGATTTTATTAAAATAATTAATGTAAAAAGTAAATTGATATATTTAAAAAATGATGTCATATATTAATATTATGATCTGTTTTACGAGATAATTTTTAAACAATATATATTACGATCAATTTTTTATTTTTCATTCAGTCTTATTTATATTTTGTCTGTGTGACCTTAAAATACATATTTAAGAAACAAATATACTTGAAAAATTTGTTATTACTTTTTGTTAAATATTATAATGCTTATTGTGCATATTTACCCTACTGCAATCAGTCAATGTTACAATTGACTTTATACGTACAACAATAAATTATATTTTCAAAATAATGATGATTTATTATCTTTTGTTTATAAATTTCATCATTGTTACTTTAATAATTTTAATTTAAGTTAAATGTATATCAATGTGTATTTCATAATATACAGGAAATTAGCACTCAATGTCTTTCAATCTATATATTATTTTCTTAAAATTAAGATTAATAATTAAGATTAATTAATTTTTTGCAAAAAAGTATTAAGATATTTATTTATAATTTTAACTAACCTTAATAAAATTTCTTTTTATTCAAAATTATATTAGTAACATCAAATATTGCGTCTATTTCTGACTCAATTAAAAATGTTCGTATGTGTCTATAGTAATGGTGACAATGATCATGATATATTTAGTAAATTTAAAAAAAAGAATATTTATACATTAATTTTTTAGGTTATCGAATTTTAATTAATAATTCAGTCTTTCGTAAAATAATTATTAAAATAATGATTGAGTCCTTAGTATTAGATGAATGAAATAAAATATGTAATTCAATATATTAAGAAATTCATTTTGTTATTTATAAATTAGAAATGATCAGTTTTAAATGCAGTATATTAGGATTTAATACATAATTATAACTTTATAATAATAATTATTATATAAATATAATACATAATTATAACTTTATATTATTTGTCATCTGTTATTAAAAATATTGAAAATTACAGGTAGAGTGAGCGCGCACGTGTGCATTCAAAATGTAATTTTTTGATATCCTATTAAAAAAATTACGTTGAATAATGAAATTTGATGAAATACATTAGAATTCATTTTAACGATAATTTTATTTACCAACTATGCTTACTTCAAATGAGAATAAATTTATATTAGTCCAATTAATATTTAAAAATGTTTAGTGAAAAAAAAAGAAAAAAGCGCGTATAGCTCGAAAATACGCAAGAAAATCGCAATGGTTTATATTTCACACAGTATAGTTATAGTTGTAGAATGAGTAACATTTCTCTTCTTCTAATTTTTCCTTTCAAATTTTATTGCGGCCTTAAGCGATCAGATATAGTCTTGGATCCTGCGAATAGATAACGTAACTTTACTGTAATTCCGTCGTAACTTTGTCGTTTTTCCTGCAATCCTCGTCACTTTCGCCACTGCTCCTTTCTCACTTCATGCACCGAAAGTATGTCATTGGGTCTGGAGATGTATGAGAGTAAGATAATCATCGTTCTGGCAGATCTGGGTATGTGCTGAAGGAGGATGTGCTGAAAATATTTAGTTTGCAAGATTAACAGATCGGATAATTGCGGTTGCGTAATGTTGCGCGCAAGCGCAGTAGAACACCATCGTATTCAAAGAGTGAACGCATTTTATTGAGGATATTAGCGTAGTGGTGCACGATTCATTATATGTGCTTTATCAGCTTTTTATTCAAATGGAGAGGCGGTCTTATGTAAGACTCGATATGGGCTGCGGGTTTTTTGACGCTGGAAAATAAGCGTGGGCAACAAGCGAGAAATGTGTCAACACACACACAAAAATCTTAATGCTTAATAAAATGTAAATAAGTAAATTCAAATAATTTTGTTCCGAATTCCCTTGGGTTGTTAAAATATTTTTTTTCCCATTCATGGCTAATGTATAAAGGTATAAACTATTAAAATCATAATTTTATAAACTGGCATTTCATTGCTTATCTTCTAATTAAATTTTCTTTTAATAAAACGGAATTCTCTATACTTATTGTCCATAGATATACTAATTCATTCATTTCAGTGCTCGATTTCATGTATTATTTGCAATATGTATGTTATATTTAAGAATTTATATGCATTAAATATATTAAAAAATAAACTTATAATATTGTCTAGCATAATGATTATTATAAACAAATTTAATATTAATGCTAAATTACATTTTTTTCTAACAGAAAGTAATAAATTTTTATTTCCAAAAGAAAAAAGAAAAATTTATGATAATAAAAGAATATATAATTATTTCCACCATAAATTTACAATGCAATAAGATTAAATCCAAAATTTTATCCCTTAATGTTGTTAAAATATGTACAAGGTATTCAGATTTATATCAATGTTTAAAATAATTATAATTACCTCGCATATTACATTTTTCTCCTAAATGCAATAAAAGAAGAAACTTTTGCAGATTACTATTTTACATTTAAACAAAATGTAAATAAAAAACTATTCAAATATTATTATACGTTGAATTATACAAGACATAAACATCTTAAATTTTTGCTAATTTTTTACATATAAATATTTATACATGAAATAACGTATTCAATAATCTGTTATACGTTCATTAAGTATCCTCATGAATAATTTTAAAAATAAATAATACAGAATATTACAAAATACGGTTTTGTAATATTAATCTGTTTGCATAATAAAATTTACAAAAAAATGAAATAAAATATGTAAATTTCTTACTAATATTTAAATTTTTTAAATAATATTCATAATATAAAATACAAAACTAACAAACTATTATTTGCTAAAAAGAAGGCAGAAAATTTTTTTTTAAATTGTAAGACGCATCTCACCGTTACAAGCTTCCTTGTTCTTTTGTCATCGACATCCTTTTTGCAGGATAAGTCGACAGAACCGGTTTTGCAATGCGATCGCTACATCGTGACTAGGCGAGTGAAACCCAGTTATGCTAAGTCATAAGTCTCGCACTATCTTGTCTACTTATGCAGGCGCCATCTTTTCTTCACTCAAAGAAAGAGTGAAAGAAAGAGGAAGAAAAAGAGATAGTCAGAGAGAGAGAGAGAGAGAGAGAGAGAGAGAGAGAGAGAGAGAGAGAGTAAGGGAGAGAAAACATACAAGCATGATTATTTAAAAAATATTAGTGCCCTCTACAATTTTAAATATTACCAAAAAATTTTTAATACTTTTAACTTTACCTTTTTGATAAATATGGCTCAAGATATTTAATTTTCACTACATTCATTTTATTTTTAAATATTTTTAAGTATCTGAATTATTATATAAAGAATTTTTAAATATAAAAAAGTTTATAATTATTATTGACAATTTTTAAACGAAAATAAGGAAAAAAATTTATTTTATTTTTAATCAAATATGTATAATTAATAAATTACCTAAAAATATATTTTTATTAAATTTAATGTATTCAATATTAACAATTATATAAAACAGAATATATGCATTTAAAAAAGTATTGTGATTTATAAGAAGGTACTTTGATTTTGTGCATATAAATATAAAAAATATTTCGATTGTTAAGATGTATGGGGTTCTTTTTTCATGAGCTATTTCTTAAAAAATTATGAATGAAGCCTCAACAAAATCAAAATTCACTCACAGATACTTTCTTGACTAATCATCCTTCATTTTTTAATTGAAAAATAGATACGTTGAGAAAAAGAATATACGTCAAATAAATGTCATGTAAATAATAAAAATAACTTTAAATGATAATTACTATCAAAATTCGTTTTAAATATTTCCATTTGTCGATTTATTAAACAATTTTTATAATTTTCTTTGAATATTAATAAATATATACAAAATTAATTATAAAAATATATGATACGTCATCCATTATTATTTAAAACAAGTTGATTTTAGTCAACCTAAGTGTGGTTTTTATTTTTTAATTTTTTAATAATTATTTTTCTTTCTTTTAAGTCATATTCTTGATAAATGTTCTTTTTTGTAATTCAAATGCTCCCTTTACCAATTTATTTTTATTGCACTAATATTTCGTACTTTTTATTGCAATCTTTATGTTAATAATAATGTTACTGAATTTACTTATTTTATACATTCTAGTTTTTTAAATAATTTATAAAACTTTTTATATATTTATATTTTTATCACTGTAAAAAAAGTGCAACGTCCACGCAATAAAATTTATAATATTAATTATTTTATTTACTGTGTAATTTTTTTGTAGTATTTATAACATTCTGAACGAAAATTAATTATAATATCAGAAATTAATTAATTTTTATATCTTTTTTTTTAATATTCTCTCTCTTTCTCTCCTGTTTTACTAACCCTCTTTTCCTGTGTATTTATTATTTTTTAAAATAAATATTGTCTTTTATAGACTATCGACATGTATAAAAATTAAATTTTGTAAATTTCATGTAAAAAAAAGAATAATTATTTGTTTTTGAACGCACGATATTATCACAAGTGAAACAATAAAATGTAGCGTTGATGAAATAGCGATATAACAGTTGCTATTTTAGAAGAACTTAAGACTGTCGAGAGGAAAATGAAAGGAAAAAGAAGTAGAGGGGGGAAGAAAAATTGCGGTGGTGTACTTGTCTGATGTTGTTGCTCGTTGTCGAGTGATGGTTTTGTGCTGTACAAGAGGTTTGGAGGTAAGCTGCTTTTTCTTATGCCCACAGAAGTGAACGTGGATGAGATAAAGAAAGAGAGAAAGCGATATATATACATATAGTGAGAGAGAGAGAGAGAGAGAGAGAAAGTTGAGAGACTCACAGAAGACGTCAGCAATATCAAATTGACATGTTATGCATGCATTTCAATATGATATTTGAAGCTGCTATAAATTTCTTTATCATCATAAATGACAATGTTGAATTGATTTCCCGGTGACATCAAAAACTATATATAGTAAATCTTTAAGTAGAAAAATGAAATGAAGAATATTTAAAGAAGAAAAGATAGAAAATTAGATAGATAGAGAGAAAGATGAAAACGATAGAGAAAAATCGACTACGTAATATCGTGGATTTCTTGACAGTTGACCCTGGCAATCGCATTCAATATATGGAATGTTTTATGATTGTTTTGAGGAAAGTATGTACACATCGGGTGTATCACAGTGACCTTCTTCAAAGACCTCATGTACGCCGCTATAACTGGTATTATTTAACCGACAATATTTATAAAAATAGCCACGTGCTTCAGGACGATAACACAAAAATAATCATTATGATTTATTGGTAATAGTTACAGCTTAGAACTTAAGAAATGAAGATGTTTTAGTTTATACTTTAAATATTTCAGACCTTAGAAATATTCCATAATAGACATAGTTGTAACAAATAAAGTAATTTTCGGATCTTGTACAAACTGTAGCTTATGAACTGAGTTTTACATAGATAAACTAGTATATGCGTATATAAAAACTTCACTAAAAATAAAATAATTAAATAAATTTCGTTTCAATTATCATTTTATATTATTCCTTATTTATGTAATTTTATTTTATTTTGAATTTTATGAAACATTTTATAATCATTCTGCTAATAAATTTTTCCAATAAAAATATTATTAAAATTTTTTTAGTATTTTAATAATTGAAGCAGCATTTATATTTAAATACATTTTACTTACGCTTGAATGTATATTTAGAAATGAATAGTTTGTTCAATAGTTTTCAATAGTACACATCGTTCGTATTAAAAAATTTGGTTTATTTAAAATTTTTTTTTTTATATATACGATATATGCCTTTTAATAATAAGAATGATGATTATAATAAAATATATATTATTTAACATTTAAAAAAATTCATATATTAAAGTAATTTCTACATATATCTTAATGTTATTATTACTGAATATTTGTTTTAAATTTATCGATTTTAAGACGATTTAATAATAAAGAATATAAAATTGTATTTCATCTTATGATCAAGAATTATAGTGTTACTGTTATACATATTATTATTTATTATTGTAAGGTATTACTGTATGGTATTATAAGAACTGTATTAATGTAAGTGTATCATAAAAAAATTTTAGAACTCAAATTTAGAATTGATAAAGGACAAAGGATTGTACCACCAACCTTTAGTTGCTTCTAGGTTTTTTTAGCCTGTTTCTCAATAACATTTATCCTGAACTGGTTCATTCCTATCATGTATCTCAAGTTTTAAGAGATATCAATCTTATCTTCACCATCCGGGGACCTTTCTTTGAATAATGAAAATCTCCCGTTCTATTTTTTTGAGAAAAATAGCTTTTACGAGATAAAAGTGATATTTTGTGCTGATATTGATCCTTCCTTACTTGTGCATATTGACGTATTTGTTTTTGTAAACTTCTTTGATTTTATTAAAATTATAGTTATATTGTAGTTGATTTTATTAAAAATATACACAACCTAAACTTATTGTGTATACTAATATTATGTTACCTTCCGTATCACTTAGCACTTTTGGTAATCTTACATAATTTTAAGTATTGCTTTTGCATAATAAATATATATTATATACCATCAAATATTTTACGGAAAAATTCTTTGTCAGCTTCAAATTTCTGGAGAATCTCTCTTATTAAGTAACACTTCTATTTTCCTTTACAAAAAATGTATTATATTATATTAGTGAATCAGATTTTTCTTTTACATAGACCACAAATATGTTTTTCTTGAAAGAGAATTATCTACATTTCGTTAACATGGATTGTCCTCGCTTTTTCTTTCATAATGCTAACCTTCATATAAGCTAGTATTATTTCTACTCTTTATGTTATCGTTTCGGACAAAAAAAATCCTGCAGGTTCCCTGGATCTCTCTGTAATATTTTGTGCCGTATGTTTAATCTAATAAAAAAAGCAATGTATTGTTGATTTATAATGTTATGATTATGTTCTAGTCATGATAGTGGTATTTTTAAAATTTATGTAGTCACTAGCTATTACAATCAAACGGCTTTTTGATTGTGTAAAATTCGGGGATGTGTAAAAAATTATTCATCTTTATCCGTTATCATAGATCATAAGAAGTAGAGTTAATACAAGTAGATTTTTTGGCTAAAATAAATTTTCTATCACTAACATGGTCGAGAAATTATTTAAATAGATTTTTGACAACATCGAAAGCCATATAAGTAACTAGGTTCCATTTATACGTATTTATTCAGAATTTTTAGAACAACCAGTCTATTCCGTCAACACTAAGCCATCGCGCACTAGACGTCGCACGATGAGTTGGAGATCACCCATACCGTGTTCTTGATAAATTAGCTCATGGTGATTCCAATCGTAATTAGACTATAACCAGCGCGACCATAGTATATACCATATGATGAACTATTTCTGAATTCGCGCCGAAAAGCGTGGACTAATAAAATTAAACAGAACGAACGATGTCATGACAACTTTACCAAAAATAGTAGAATGTGTATTCTTGCTATGAAAAAATGTTGGCGTCAACAGCCTGCAAACACCTGATCCTGTTAAACCATCTAACTCATTATCAACGACTGACGAGTGCACATATGCATTTAGAAATCGGAAAGTTGCCAAAAAAGATGGCGTCAGATTACTGACCGATATCAGCGTCAAGACGTCTCCTGCAATGGAATTCTTTTGTGCATCGGTGAGAAATCAGCCGTAACGGATATCTATCTTTTTAATGTGATTACTCCATTAAGACTTGTGCATGTGTATTGCCAGATGTCCTTAACAATGTTTACAAGATAACCTGAGCGAGGGTGTGCCCATGCTGTCTCTTTGTTGAAATCGGTAATTATACACCATCTGATCTGTCACCTACAATCGTACCTTATCATGTTAATGTAAGACCTCATACAACACTTTATTATCACAGGGTTTCTTTGTAAATAATTTGACTGACTGAGCTTTATAATCGTGAACAAAACATCCTGAAAGGTAATTTTTCATTCTTTAACACCATACAACCGAGCGTATTCCGCGAGCACAAAATACGTACAGCCTTGGATAGCTTCTGAAACAAGCCCACCTGCCCTCATGACGACATATAGTAATACTGCCATTATCATCACTCGACTGGAGAACCCATCGCTCCTATATTGCCGAATTCTCAACCGCTCCGATACTTTTATAATACACACAAGCACACGACATTAGTGTCTGTGTTACGTCTCCAAATTGTACTCTGCCATCCCTGACAAACTAAAGGATGGCAATAATGATATAATAATCAGTCCTATACCCAGGCCTAGTCCATTACCAACATCTCGTTAGAGTAGTGAACTTACTCAACTCGAGCTTACCGATCTAGTGGAACTATCCTCTAGAGGCGATGCATCCACCAAACTATCCACTGCTAAGATCGAGTGGTACTATGTGAAAATAATTAATCGATTGATCAATCTGCAGTGTGCCTACTTTTTGAAAATCGAAATTTCATCTGACGATGTTCTGCTGTCTATGCTCGCTAAATTATTTCTCCAAGAGTACGAATGACTTCTCCACTATCTATCCAGTACATAATTGATTAAGGGATAGAAGTAATTACTGGCATATATCTGCATAACTACTTTTCTGATATTCAACATTTTGAAGCTGATATTACATTATATATCGCGGGTTAGTTATTTTCTATAGTAAGTACCTAGATTCTGCACGGAATTACTAAACACCACCACAGTACGAAAATATTTAACGAAAAACATCGAAGAACAGCGAAAAACCCAAAGCAATCTCGTCAAAGACCTTCCGCTGATGTTCAAACACGCGACTGTGATGTTTGGTTTAAATTTATACTTTGAACTCGTTATTTGTTCGGGCGGGCTTCTCACTAAGGGAAGTTTGATCCGGGTATGTTGTCCGTTCGAGAGAATAACGTCCAAGCATAACAGTTATGACCCACATAGGTGTTTGAGTATGCAGTTTCTTAGTTGATTATCCATAAACTCGGATGATTCTATAATATTTGGGTTACCACTTCGCATGAAATAGAGTAGAGCGCATGAATATGTGGGTGGACCTATTTCACGATTAAAAGTGATAGGAATATGGAGAAAGAAATGAATGAGCGTCATACCATCCGATGAAGTTCTCTACTTCATGACGTATATCTTGAATCCTCTATCTCCTATACTTGATCCAACTACATAGGTCTATACTTTAAATCCACTTAAGGACTGAAAAAAGCCATACCATCTATGGTAACGAACCTCCAACAGCTACAAGCTACCAGGAACCTCTTGTGGGCGAAGACAAAGAGGAAAAAAGGACCTGAGAAGGCACCCAAACAGGTGAGTGAGATGGAGGCTAACGTGCAGAACCAAAGCCCAGTCCAAAAGGCAGCAATATTACCCTGGATGATAGGTACATGGCTTTCATCCTCTGCAAAAGAAGAAAATTTACCGTCTTCTACGATGCTTTGACGAGATCCTAACACTGACAAGTCCATTATAACTAGGATGGAAATAAATTACAAAGTAAAATAGACGTTGGTCAAATAACAGACATAGTCTATACTATAAAACTGCCTAAAAAAGTCTAACACGTGAAGAGTTCTAGTATTGAAAGAAACATAACTCGTATCACTCAACTCGTTAAACCAATAATTCGGCGGTATAGCCCAACACAACAACTATGCAAATTTCTTCGTTATTGAATTTAATGAGAAAATGTGAAAGTTTTTAATGTATCATACAAAAGAGAATGAATACGTATCTAAATGAGTTCATGTACGTATATTGAGTATATATCTGTACCTACCTCAGAGTTTTTTCTTTTTATTTTTGGTTCTTGGCTTTTGCTACAGACGGACAAATTTTCGAGAAGACTTCCGGACCTTTTAACAGAATAATCCCGGTAAAAAGTTCCCGGAATATACTGGGTTGACCCAATGACCCCTGCGGTTCGACTGTCTAAAACTTTTCCATGAAAAATAGATAGGTCACCAACCACAAAGATTATAGATCCTGACTAAAAAGAAGAAGAAAAAAGGAACTAGCTCAGTCACGAAGCACTTGTATTTAATTTAATTTTTTTGCATGAAGAAAGTCAAAACTCGGTAGTTGGCCACCAAGTGCCTAAGTACGACATATGATGTTCAAACTGTAGACACTCTAGGTATAAGTAAAATTCGATTCAATAGTATATTCTGATATCGCTTGTACTGTAAATAAGTTAAGTACTTTTAAAAGAATTTTTCACTTGATATCTATTAGTGTTTTTGAGATGTTATGGTTTTTACTGTCAATTTAAATACCACTTTTAAGAGGCTTTAACGTTTATATTATGGTTCTGGTTCCTCTTGATATATTCTATTTCTAGATACAATTTAATATAGACTAGCTACAATACGCAAGACGAGATAATACGACAAAAGTGTTAAGAAAAATCGTTTGGGTAGAGGAAAAAGAAACAGACAAACTTAGTTAATTTTAAGTTTAGAATTGATAAGATATGAGGAGTGAAGATAATAATCACATGTTACTTGCTTCTAGGTAATCTACAACCTCATTTTCTAACTAATTTATAGATGCCGTATGCCTTAAATTTAATCGAATATCGATGTTTTACCTACTATTTATGGAATTTTTCATTAAATGACTAAAATTTTGACTTTCAATTTCTCGAGAAAAATAATTTATTCAAGACGAAAAAGAGATTCTATGCAAACGTCAAATCGATTTCAATGCATTATACATGTTGATTTATTTAAATTGGAATATAAACAATTAGTTAATGTAATAAATGTTAATTATTTATTAATTATATAACAAAATATATTTTTAATAAAAATACATACACTAATAATATTTGTAATTATTAATAGAATTTGAGTGAAAAAAATATTTGCCTCAAATTGTAATGAACAATTATTTTTTCTATTAAAAAATTAATTGGTAAATATAAAAATAGTATCATTAATTTAAAATTAAGAAATTTCTGAATTTAAATATTCAGATAAGATTTAGTGTATTGAGTATAAATTTAATTATATATATACATATACATATGCAATGATTATGAACATTTCTTAAAAGGCTTTACTATTATATTTTAATAAAAAAATGAGACTTAATAATACAATAATAATATTAAATATAATATTAATAAAGAAATTAAACTTGTAGAAAAAGATACCACGTCTCCTTTATTAATAGATTTTGATGCTTATGTATATAATTTTCATATATGTTTGAAAATAAATGTTTTTAAATGCAGTAATTATAAATAAAAAAAAAAATAATAATAAAAAGTAATTATAAGCAAGAATTATATTAAAAGACAGTAAGAATTGATATTATATACGCATATGCATTGTTCGAATCATTTATAATTCGAGTTTTCTTTTTCAGCTTACACGTGTTCATGTAATGGGACGAGTATATCTTATAACTATTGAAGTGAGGAATGACCTGGTAATTTTCATTAGGAAGTGAAATATCAAATATTAAGGAAGACCAGCTCACAAAAATAGAGCTCAAGTAAATCGGGACTCAATTGAAAGTATTTGGAAAGTTACGCTGAATATTTTGAATGAGAAAAGTGACATATTTCTGACTCTTAGGTTGTTAGAATCAATATATCTATTTGTTATTAATCTGCATGTTTCGGATAATGACTTTCGATATCATATTTATCATTTTCCTTAAAACCACTATAGCTTTATCGGTAGATAAAATAAATTTTAAATAATATAAATTAAAAATATAAAAGAAGAATGAAGAGTTCTTTAGGCGTGTGCAAATATTTCAATAAAGTGGACGCTCATTTTTTGTTTAATTATGTATATAAAATGTGCATGTGGAAGATTTAGGAATTGGGAATGTGTGGTGCTGCAGATTCGTTCGTCACTTCAACTCGAGCGTTCGGATGTTAAAGAAGTTGCAAAATGAAAAGGGTATAAAACATTGATGGATCAATAATAGCTAATGATATTTTAAGCAGGAAACTTTTAATAATTTAATAAATTTAATAAATTTAATAAATTGAAAATTAGATGGAGGGAGGAGTATATTATAGCAACAGCATCTTCCTAGTATTCCGTGCAGCATTTTAGGCGTACACGTGTACGAGTGCGCACATAAGTTTCTCGGACCTTGAGTCTTGGCAACCTCGGCGCGTTTCACATTCTAATGCTCGTGAAGCCCACTTATACGAGTATAGTCATACAGAGAATGATATCTTACCGAGTTCGAGCAGCCCGAAAGAGACTATGGCCCTGGGTGATCGAGTGTTATTGGAGAATGTAGAAGTGAAATTGCACGCACGAAAAATCGAAAGTTTCGGAGGTAGAGAAGCCCGTGGTCACAACTTTATATTTGAGAAAGCGACGCATCGTAGTTTTGGAAGTGCTTTGGTATGCTTTTAATTCCGATAATTTATACTTTGAATTTAAACTCCGATTTCTTCCGTTAACGTTTAGATTCATTTTTAATATTTTTCATTAACAAATTGAATCGATAGTTAAATAAAGTAATGCTAAGTAATGGCAACTTTAGTTTCCTTGTTCAATATAACTGTTTTAAAAATTAAATTTTATTATTAATATATTTGATTTAGAAATACAAAACAAATGTATTTAATCAATGTAGAATAAATTATATTAAATCATGTAACCTTAATGCAAATGAAAGAAAATGTAAAAAATCCAAGCAAACGTAAAATTACAATTAAACAGGCATAGCATTTATTTATAAACTAAAACATAGAATTTAAATGACTTTTATTAATAATTTAATGTTAGTTAATAAATCTTATTAAAAAAATAGTTGATTACATTATAGAACTTTATAAATAGTTTTCATGAGTAATATGAACTTGTTTGGGGCAACATTATAATTTGTAAGAAAATAATAGATATTGATATGTTGATTACTATATTTCAGGTTCTATTCAATTTAAATTAAATTGTAATAGTTATGGACTATTTACAATAAATTTCTAGCAACATTATTGTAAATATACTTATTCATATTAAACGGAAATTTTTATACCAATGAAAATTATAATTTAACTGTTTAATATTTACATTTAGCAAATTAAATTTATCTTCATATTTTCGTAGATATAAATAATACTTTTCCTATTAATAATAATAATTATTTCTTTCTACTAATATTTAATAAAAAATAATTTAATAAATATCATGAATAAATAAAAAATAATTCTTTTTCATTCAACTACCTATAATAGAGTTATCAAAATATATCTCTGCTACAAATTGTTTTTGAAGTATTAATATATTATAGAACAAATTAAATTTATTGTAAGTTTATAACAAAATATTTAAATTCAATAGTTAATTGCTCAAATTCAACAGGTCCAATTGGCAATGATACAGATTATTTTATTACTTTTTATATTAAAAGAGAATTAATGACACACTATTTTTATTCGGTAAACTTCATTTAATTAAATGATACAAAAAGTTTGTGCATGTAAATGATTATCCCCGAAAAAATATCTCCAATTTTCTATATTTTTATGTGTATTTAGTGTATTATGAAATTTTTGTAAAAGAGAGCTGTTGCATAGTTATAATAAATATTTTACCAATAAAAAATTGTCAAATCTATTCTATTTAATAAATAAAAATAATAAGCAAATAAACTTAAATCTAACATTATACTAAATATATTTTATAAATAATTATTAAAGTTAAATTATGAATGTTAGTATTAAATTCTATAAACGAGAAATGTGATTAAAAATACTTTAGGCAGTTCATGATGCATCTAAGTAGAAACACATATTTGTTCATATAAATGTTTAAATCCATTTAAACTATATATATAAGCAAATACTATAATTAAAGTAAATTATATTTTTAAAAGTACAAATTTTATTTTATACATTCAATATCGTTATAATTTATAATAAAAATTTTCCGCTGTAAAATAAAAAAAACTTTACACAATGTTCCTTGAATTAATATAAATAAATTATAAATTTATAATCAAATAAATGAATAATTTACCATCTAAACATATTTATTTTTTAATTTTCTTCATCATATATAAAAATGATATTTTATAAACACTAAAAAAATAAAACAATTTCATATTCTCTATTAAATATAAATCTTAAAATGTGTTAATGAACTAAAAAATGAGTCAAAATCTGTCTATATAAAGACAAAATATGAAAAATTCTCTATATAAAATTAATAAAGAATTCTCGAATATTTTAATTGAAAATTTTTTTTTTTTAAATATAACAACTATAAAAAATAATAATATTTAAATATTACGATTGAACCTGTTTCTAGAAAAAAGTAATTTATTTGTTCCTATATATTCTGTAAAAACAATAAAGCACCCATACACCAGCGCATCACAAAGTATAAAATAGTTTCATAAAATTGATTAAGATGATTCGGAAAATAAAAATCACCTTACGAATTCCTTAGAGAATACAACATAAAATCACCCTTTTCTTGCTTCAAAGGATTTGATTTACATATATAAGTAATCTTATAATTTTAAGGAGTGCTACAAAAAATCCAAGATCGATATACTTAAAAGAACACAAGGTAAGGCCACCCTGTCAATATTAATAATAAATAATTTATTTTTTACAAATTTTCACTGGTAAAATAAGATAATATTTATAAAGTCAATATTTTAATGCTTATAATTTTTTCTTATTCTAATAAAATATAATGTACGAATGTCTGTTAAACTATTCCAAGTGAGAATATGAAATTCGCAAAACAATAAAAAGATTCAAATTTTATCAAATTTATTAAAGTACCTCTATTATATAAATATTATCTTATAAGTTTACATCGTTAATTTAAAATTGAATGTTTACGAATTTTTGAGTTCGTGCAACACATTATTCGTAATCAAATTTTTCCACAATTAAAAAAATAATATAAAAATAATATTTACACTTTCAGTTAAGTTTGCAATTAAAAATTGTAACAAAATATTTATTTATAATTATTAAAGTAGAATTTTTGATTTTTATTCCATTAATGTTCCCGAAATTTTATAAAAATTGAGACGCACGACTTGCATGTACATTAGATTTAACGAAAATGGCTTTGTCTGCTCTTTCGACCACCACTATCGAATTTAATGCCAATGGGAAAAATCGAGAATTTCCATTCTCGTTTAAAGCCGAGCACCACCGATACAAACCTACAATCCGTGACGCTTCTTGATTTCGGATCTAGGACGAATTGTATAATGCTAGCCAGTTCCATTATTTCGCTAAAATTGTTAAATAACAGCCTTTATTACCCTACACACGGTCGATTTGACTGTCTCACCGATACGCAGTAGCGATCGGTTATTTTTACCTCTCGACCGTTCACCGTGTTTTTGCCACCTGTTGCTCGATTGTCTTACCATTATTTCTACTATTTTCTCTATTACTCGATCTCCATCGCATAATACACAGTTTGCAATTTTTAATAAAAAGAAAAAAACAACAAAAAAAAGGCCTATCCGAGAAAAGGTATTCTGCGCAATGTTTTAAAATTTTCATCCTGGTCTTAATCTCATCCAGTAATATATAATGATCAGTGGGCGCGAATTAAAAACTTAAATACAACAACGGAATTAATTACAAAATCATTGCAGTAACACCAAAAACGCACAAATCCACAATATATGTATGTATGCATGAATGATTTTTTTTTGTTTTTTGGTACTCCTCGTTCAGGACGTAATTTAGCTGTGCAACAATATTTTTAATGCAATTTTGTAAATAAGTAAGCAAAGAATTTTTATTCAATTAAAAGAATCTAAAATTATTGTTAAATATAAATATATAATCATAACATGATTGCCTATAAATACTTATTATGTCATGCTATTATATTGGTTATTAAATTTTATTAATTTATTGATCTATAGAAATTTTATAAATTAAATTATCCGTAAAAAATTAAATTTTCTTTGATTTTTTTAAAATTTAATAATTTTATTTCATTTACCAAATTATATTCGTATTATTATTAATAAATAAGTCCTATACGATATAGTAAGTATTCATTGATCACTAAAATAATAACATTTTATTTTATAATAACTAAATTTCAATATGAAATTAACTTTATTTATACATGAAATTATTTTTTTATTTGTAAATGCATTTATCCAACGTTTTAAATGCAAGGCATTAAAATACAAAAAAAAATGTATTAAAAAACTCTGTTAATTATTATTTGACAGTAACATCGTATGACTGATACTCCATGACTTAGATTAGAACACTGTATTTCAAAGTGAATTTAAAGGTAAATAAATTTCTTCAAACTTGCTGATAACTCTTAATATTCGTGAATTCAATGTCAAAAGTTTCATTGTAAAGGGCTAGTTACGAGTTTTTCTTGAGTAAATCTTCAATTGTATGCAGTATTATGCTTACATTATCTCCTTTATTGTAAAAATTCTCCCCTCCCATTCAAGGCACCATCTTCTGTTGGAGCTAAATTCAAATTTTTTAAATCTGATGGCTGCTGTAAATTAATGAAAAATTAAGAATAATATTGATTTATATTGTATATGAATATACATATACATATATTTTATTTATTTTAGTTAATTATTCGTAAAAGTGATAGATATTTTGAAAAGAAGTGGCGCGTAATGTTTTAAATATGATCTTTTATAAATTCGAATTTAATAGCTACTACTTTCGATTTACTGCAATCATTGATTTTCATTTTTTTTATTTTTTACATTTACAATGGATTGGTATTCTAAAATAATATTTCTTCTTTACTTATTAACTTTTTATTTTAATTTATTAATTTTTATTATTAAATTGAATAAAAATGATCATTTTTCTTATATTTGAATTAGATTTATCACATTTTATTTCATTTTATTTTTATTTTATATGTGAATTTTTATAAAAACTAATCTAAGTTACTATAAAATATTTGAATAATTTTATAACATATGTTTTAATATTAAATAATTTAAAATGAAATTGATAAAAAAAATTTACTTTAAATAACCTTTACCTAAATTAAAAATAAATCAAGACATTCTTCATAAAGTTTAATAATTAATCAGAATTAAAACTATATTTATTATAAGTTTTTCTTTTTTTTTTGCTTTTTCAAAGAACATGAGCAATTATTAAAGTAGCAAAATTTAAGATTAAAATTAATATTTAAGGAATAAAACTTAAGATTAAAAATATTACTATATAAATAATATCAGTTGAGTATTAAATGAGAAATATAAGCATTTTAGTTGCTATTATCTAATATTAATAAATTTTCAAAACTTTTAAGATACAGCAATGAAAATCAAGTCACTGTCTTTTGCTTTTAAATTAATTATTATCACGTTTGACTGTATTATTAAGGCTATGAAAATTGTAAAATACAAAATACTTAAACATCCTATTGCTACATCCAAAGTTTCATTTTTTTTTCTTCGTCTCAAGTACCGAACGTTGTCGGTACCCAACTTTCTAATTGTTCCCGAGGCAGTCTTTTGAAAGTGAGAGTTTAACTGCCGGTCATTGTTATTATTCACACGTTCGCGCTATATATATGCACACCTGTATTATTAACAGAATAATTTTGTGATCCATGAAGTTTTGATGACCCATTAGAGGAAGTTATAAACTCTTCTTTTTAATCGTACAAGTTCTATATGATGGAAGGAACAATTAAATTTATCATAATATTGTTAAACTAACTGCTTTTATATTTTAAATAATTTTTCAAAATTCTTATTAAATTACACGAATAGATAGATAAATATGAATACTTTAATGAGTTTAAGAAAAATAAATGACATTCGAATTGAAGTTTAATGTATTATATAAAATTGAACATTATTTAATTTTATTATTTCTTGAAAGTTCTTATACTACTTACATAAATAAATATTTTTGAAAATTATTTTTTTATTCTAAAATGTAACTTCCAGAAAATTTTTTTGCGAATCTGAAGAGTTTTTTATTTTCTAAATTTCAATATATTGAATATAATTTATTCTTTTAGATTTAAAGTATATACTTTAAATAATATATTACTCATGTATAAACAATAATATATTAATATTAATGAAAAATGATATGGATAATTACTTCAATAATTAGTTTGCATTTTTAATATAATTTTTAGAATTATATACTCATATGTATAATTAAGTATCATACATATGTAAATGAACATATAGTACAATATTTAGAATATGAATATTCATTTATAAGTTGAATTAAATTTATTAACTGTTGTTAATAAAAAAAATAATATATCATAATTTTCTCTAAAAATATTTCTTTTATACATTATATTAATAATTTAAATGAATTGTAAAAAAATAATAAAAATTTCTTAAAATGAATTGCTTTAACGTAATTTTCAAATAAATTTAATTTATTTTTTTAAAAAATATTTTATATTAAAAACTTTAATAATTCAAGTAATTACTATTGTTCTTTATATTCCATATTTAATAATAATAATTTTTTTTATTTACAATCAATGAATAAACGTACACTTAATTTATAAATATATTATGATATAAGTACGTTATGTAATAAATTAATTGTTATTTATAATAAAAAGAAAATAATTGTCTACATTTATACTTCAAGTAATGTTGCTCGTTAATAACAATTTATGAATAAAAAGTATTTAATTTGTTTTAATATTATTTAATCAATTATTAATTTTTTTTTAATGGAATTGAAAAGATCTATCTGGTACTATTATAGAATAATTCATTCATTTATAAAATAAAAGTGAAATTATAATTTTTCTTTGAAAATGTAATTTAAGATAAAACCAATGAAATCATAGAAAGATAATAGCCCAAATAATGATCAAGGCAGAAAAAGTATTATATTATATAATTGTGTTCACCAGACAGTGAATGTGAGAGTAACTGTGGGAGTAAGTTATTGATTCATTGAGTAGATGAAAGAAAGGGTGAGAAACAGAGAGAAAGAGAGAGAGAGAGAGAGAGAGAGAGAAAGTGAAAAAAAATTACAATTAGTGTATAGCAACTGAGCTATTGCACTTTGGCCACACCGTTTTCTTGTGGAGGCGCACGAGGTTCGAAAGTGCCTTCACCGAGACAATACTTCTTGAAAATGGGCCAAAGTAATTAAACTGTTATATAACAATTCGAAACTTCAGTCCATATACGTATACATCTATGCTTTTCCATATCTGAAGAAACACACGTACATATGATCATAGGTACACATACTTATAATATTCCAACTGCCTATTGCTTTCATCCTCTTTATGTATTCTTCAAAAAAAAAAATTTAAAAACCACGAGTAAAGTAAAAATGCGTCTTATATTCTGCCAATTATTTTTTATTTATTTTGCCATAAACAGATTTATAATTTTTTATAGATAAACACATTTAATACAATAAATATTAAACGTATTAAACAAATATTACATGTATGAAAAATTGTCGTTTTTGTCATATCAACATTTTCAAGTCATCAAAACATTTTATTATATTTTGTTAATATATCTACTGTATATACTGTTCAAGAATTTATATTAATATTTATTTTTATATTATATCAATGTTATTTCGATATTTATTATTATTAAGTAATAAATATTTAAAACAAAATATTTCTATTTAGAATCAGTTTATAAAATTAGACTATATTTTTATTTTAAGTTATTATTGATATAGCAATGTTTCTAATTCAAATTATTTCCATATTATTAATTAATATATTTAAACTATATTTTTTATTTCATAAATTTATTAAAAAAATTATTTTATATTAGATTCAATAGTTGACATTTCTTTGACTATTTTGTTAATAATTAATAGATTCAAAAGAATTTTCTTGTAATATTTTGAAGTTTTTTCGCAAATTCATGTAACATTAATTTTAAATATAAATCCCAATTAAAAATAAAAATATTTTCTTATTATATTCTTTTAATTGAAGAAAATTTAAACATATATTTATAAAATTAAAATATTTAAAATATAATCTCGTTGGTGCAAAATATCATTGAAAATAAATTTTATAACAGGAAATCTTTTATTTTATTTGATTAAAATTATATTTAATAATATATGTAAGATGTTTTACATGGAAAAACAATTTTAATATATATTTTTTTATAAATTGCATATTTGAAAAACATAAACTTGATAGATTTGATTAGTTTCAGCGGTTATTTCATGATTTTATTGAAATTCTGGTTAATAATACACTGCGCACATTTATTTTTGTCCCTATATTTCTAGTTAATTTTGTTTTTAAAATATTATAAAATAGAAAATTCAAAGATTCAATGGTTCGAAGATTTGTTTATGTAATAAAATGAACTTGTTATCAAGAAGCAATAAATGAAATGAATATTTTTAAATGAAAAATATTTTATATAAATTTTTAAAATCTTAATATATAATGTGTGTGGTAACATGTACACAGGCGTTTATATGCGTGTGTATAAATTTATAACAGTAAATATACTTATTTATTCAATGGTGATTCAATTAAAAAATATTATTCAATTCTTGAGCTTTGGGCCAATCAGAAATCTATTTTACATGTGGAGAGCAAGAGACACCACCGACAAAATGCATATCTAATCGCGTAATCAACCTTTCCCTTTTTCTTGCGTTCTTACGACAAAATAACAAATTCCTTTCCCTCTCAAAAGCCATAGTGCGCTTACTCGTGGTTCTTAGTAACCTGCATACATCTCGATAACCAATCAAGCTAAACCGACAAGAAAAGCGCCTTCCGTACCGCCATCGATTCTTTATAGCTTGAATGATAAATCTAGTGATTCTGCACGATCAATGATTTCTCAGTTAATACAGCACATATACAGTATTAATAATCATTCGTTGGGTTTAAATTTGTAATTCTCATTTTGCTTGGCGTTATTATTAAGTATTATGATTGTGGAAGAATTTAAGGAAAAGAGAAAAACTTGAAGTGAATCGATTTTTATATTGGCAGCTGCCAACTTGTAAACTTACTTGCAGCAATCACGGAAAAGAAAGACAAAAAAAGGATTCGCAGCATAAGTAAAGAATTTTTTAAAAGAATTTTTTTTGAAAGAACATTTCGATTAAAAAAAAAAACCTATTTTTCGGCTGTACTTGAAAATAAAATGTATTTTCTGCATTTTCAATTTTAATATAAATTATTTTTATTGTTAAATGTTAAGAACAAAATGAGAAAGAAAAAAAAAATGTAATTATTGAGTTTGAAGATTTATCTTCTTTGTTGTTGTTGTTGTTGTTGTTGTTGTTGTTACTTTACTTTTTTACTCAAAACGATTGGGTTAGAAGTGGAGAGCGATTGGCGAGGTTATAATATACTCAAATATTATCTCCCATTTGAAGCAGTACTTTTCTTTGATTTTGAAGAGAAATACTGCCTTCACATTAGATTAGTCCACATTAGATGGGTGGTTAAAGCTGAAGAATGATTGGGATTGAATTGATAGGGAAAGAGGGCATAGCTTAAATAAATGAATAAATTAGGAAAATGAATAAATTTGAACTGGTAAGAGAGCTCGAGATTGTAAGGCTGGAAGATTCTCATTTGAAGCGTATCTAGGCTGAGGGTACACGCAACCGGTGGTTTGGTCTGGCGGCCAGTTGAGCGTTGACGTCTGGTACACGGTATACTCTCGGTACTGTGCCACTTTCACTTGCTTACATAACTCGAGTAAGCGAACCAATAACCGAGCGAGAAACTGGGTAATTGGAAGAAACACGATCTATACGTCGTTCACCCGGGAGACAGTTCACTAGTTTTCGCGCACTGGAGCATAGTACCAGAGACTCGCACCAGGATAACCCAATGAATCAGCAACCACTGAAAACATTGTCCTCCACATCTATTCCAGTCCACATCCTCACCCTCTTTTTCGCTGCCTATTATTATTGCTTTTACTATTATTCTCATTTAATCCTCATTTTTATTCATTTCTAATACATAACTAAGCTTTATACTACTTATCTCTTGGTCATTATTTTACAATTTTACGCAAACCAAGTAGAGAGGGCTCCTTCGGATATTTTTAATATTATTTAATGTTATTTGGTCGATAAAAAATCTACAGGGCACTACGCAAAACTTCGATTTACAAATTAAATACCATTAAATTAACTGTATTAGTTTAAACAAATTTATCTAAGTAAAATTAATTTTTTTTAATAATTTAATCATGATATTTATTTTTAAAATTATTTTTAAGCTTTTTACTCATTTCATCCTTTTCATTTTTTACAATCTACCTTTCCTATTCCTTGCTTTAAGTTTTGACTACTTTGTGTCGTTTTCATTTCAATCTATTGTTTTACATTTTATTGCTAAATAATGATGATTTTATAATTTTAAGTTTAATTTGATAAAAAAAAGGTATTTTATTATACATATTTTATAAGATTTAATATTTCCTTTTTATTATTTTACATTAATATTTACATTAAAAGTCACATCTTAAAACATCTTGATTTACTCATTAATATTCTTCAATACAACTTATAAAAAAAAACTTAATATATAACTGTTATTATATACTTATTATGTATAATTATTACATTATATATTTTATTATATATACGTAATAAATTAATTTGAATATTTATATTAAAAAAAAGTGAAATAAGTAATAATAATGAACAATAGAAAATAACAATAATATTAACAATAATAATAATAATAATAATAATAATAATAATAATAATAATAACAATAATAGTAGTAATAGTAATAGTAATATCAACTGTACATAAATTATAAATAACAATTGTTTTATACATATGTAGTAAGTAATGATATAAAATAAAATTAAAATTTTTTTAAAATGAATTAATTAACAATATTAAACATTATTTTAGACATTTATACAATTAATTAATATTAGATATGTGTATAAAATCAAGAAATAATTCTTACATCGAGAATTTTACTTTAAATATATAAGAATAATAGTTGATATGAAAGCGTGAAAAAATGAGATGCTGCAATCAATGTACAGTAATATTCTCAGAGATGTCGCGTGCCGTACTTAAGCGAAAGTAGACTCAAGGTCGTATATAGCATTAAATATTTAAAAATGAAAAAATATCTTTACGACTGATAGTATGATTATTATCATGATTATAGAAAAGTTCAATTTGTGAAAAAAAACAAAGTAGAAATATGCAACAATTTGTAAGGAAATTTTTTAATAAATCATAGCATTTAATTAGCTTAAATAGTAAAGTATCTATAGTTTAAATGATGTTGTTGAACTAATTATATTTAATAGTGCCAAAAAAAGTAATTCATTTTTACTTCAATTACCAATATTTAAATTAATTACAAAAATTTAATCGTGAATATAATTTGTTTCAATAATATGAAAGAGTCTATAATACAAAATCAATATTGTTTTAAATAATAAAATAATTTTTATATTAATATATTTTTTATAATTATATTAAATCATAATATATTTGAAACATATAAAATATTTAGAGTTCAAACATATAAGAAAGAAATTTTAAATTTCAAGTCTAATTTTAAAAATATAAATTGAAACAAAATTATTAAATTAATATTAATAATATTTCATTAATAATTTAAATTATTATTCAAATCTTGTTAATAATTTTTAAATTCAAAAAATAATTACAACATGTATTTTAATTTTATATAATTGTAGTAGGAATTCTTCATTGATTATTTTAAAAACAATTCAATTTTATCATTCTGTAAATATTTTATATTTTTAATAACTAAAAAATATTATTTATTTTAAAGAAGCGTCACATAAATATAAAAATATAATGAGAAATAGAATTTAGTGTAACACCCTCCATGTAAAAATATAATAATTGTTTTTAAATCTTTAATATTCATAAAGATTACTTTTAACTTGAGCAAAATAACGTCAAATATTATTTCCAATTTCTTCACCAAATAATAGGTTAAACAATATAATTAAACATATACTATATATTTTCCAGAAATTTTTTAAAATAACATAATTAAATATACTATTCATATTTCATTAATAATATAACAACTGAATAAATATTCATTAAATTTTATAATTATTTGCACACATTATAAGTAAATGTTGTTAAAAATTTATAGAATTATTTAACATTTTTTAATGAAATGTTTCAAATAAATTCAATCCAATTTTTTATTATGAACATTATAAAAATTTTTATTGAAATTTTATGAAAATATTATGGAATATTTTATATTTTGAAATTACAATAAAAATATTACAATTTATTCTTTTCTTTCTGCTTTTATATATTACTCAAATAAAAAAGTACTGTATCTAAGAAAGATTTTTTAATTGATATAAAATTAATAATGGATAAGATTAATTTAGAATCTAATATATTAATTATCTTTTCGATTAATTATTTACTGAATTCAATTTTCATTAATATATTATTACTTTATTTTATATCTTATATATATTATATTATAAGGTATGAAATAAATTTAATATTTAATATTAATTAATAGTGTTATATCAATAAAAGCAAGATTACATAACTTTGAATAAATGATATAAATTTTTATAAAAATTATAATTCTAAACATATCTATACGCATCATACATTTATGCTAAAGTAATAAAATTCTAAAAAATAAATTGTATTGATAAAAACTAACTAATACATATAAATAAATACTTTAGATTCAAGTACACATAAATCAAGCTAGTGAATAAGCAAATAATCAAATATAGGTTTTCATTGTATACAGTTCTGTAGCTTATAAAGATGCGCTATTAAAAAAAAATTTATTAAAATTTATTAAATTTTTTTTTTATAAGTACATCTTTTTTGTTAATAGTATTTGATGCTGGTTATTTTAAAACTTTTCATTTGTATCGTATGCATGATACTTGTTAAAAAAAGCGAAAGTATTGAAAGAAATAATACATGTATAGAGTGAAAATGTGTGAAAGGTTTTTTAAATGACTAAAATGTTTCAATTAATCGCCTCCACCAACATATGGCATTTTTAATAACACATTGAACAATACTGAAAACAATTGAAAGCAAAATTTATCAAGACAAAAAATAACAAATATAAGAAAAAAGAATATCCAAAAAATGTCAAAAGAAGTCATCCCTGTAGTCGTCGATACGATGACCTAAATTTAGAGTAGTGAAAGTGGCACGCCGGTCAGTAATGATCCATTCCAGTGCTCTACACGCAGCTCTACGAACACTCGCACACGCACACACACACACAAGCGCAACATCATTTCTATTTCTTATAAATACAAACGAATTTTTTTTTTATGAATATCAATTTCGTGCTCTATCGATTTAAAATTAAAAACTCAATGTTTATGTGGTAAAATAATGAAACATTTACACAATATAATTGTAAAGCTGTTATGTATAATATATATATTTCTATAAAAAAAGTTTTTGGTTTATGAAATTAATAATAAAAATTATAAATTTAAGAAAATAAGTAAAAAAAACACAAGAATTTAAAAAATGATAACTATTCAGAGTAAATTTTCATAAGTATTCAAATGCGTGATAAATTCAAACATTTAACCATACATCTTTTGTAGTTTATTTCAAATAATACAGTGATACGTCTCGAATATTAAAGACTTATTTATTTTTCAAGTGAGGGGAATTAGAATTTAATAAAATAGAATAATATGTGAAAAATAAAAGATAGATACAAATGTAACGAAACAGATATTTTATTTAAAAAATTCGTATATATAATGTAGTTTTTCTATGAAGCTATTTAATATTTTAATATTTTCATTTCGTGTGAAATTAATTCAATGATTTTTATAATTTTTATGAACAAATAAAATGATAATTTAAAAAATAGTAGACAAAACAAATATATAAATAAAAGAAAAAAATACACAATTATAAATTACTGTAATATTTATGTTAGATTTATGTATATATATAATTTAAATGGTATAGATTAAAGAAAAATAAAGAAGTATAAATAAGAAAAATATAGGAATAAAAATAAAGATTTATGTTCATAGAATTGAATAAAAATTTTTATACTAAAATTGTGTTTTGTAAAAAACAGATACTTTGAAGCAGTTGAGTCATACATGTATTTTACCTTTTTAAAAAATATTTTTATCAGGGCTTTAATTTTATATGTTAAATTAATTTTAATTTTTTTAATATTATTTGTCATGATATAATTATAAATGTTTATGAATGTTTATAAATTTTAATATTTTTTGTTTTAATTAATTAATTAAAATAAATAATATACGAAATAAAAAGGTGTAATTAAGTAATACATATAATAAAGATAAATATAATTAGAATCACTTAAAATTTTATTCATTTGAATTATATTTTGTAATAATTTTTTTTATTATTTGTATTTGACATGGGATAAAAATGTTTATCATTTATTAATTTTGAATTAAAAATGAAAAATATGCTTATTAATTAAAATTACGTAATGTTTCTCATTTTTATTTAAAATCATTAATCATAATTGTTGATAGAATTTTGAATGAAACTAACCAAGAAAAAAAATTTTAAATAAAATTGTGTATCAAAGTCTTAATATTACGTAATATTTTAATATAATTATTTATATGAAAATTGCCTGTGATTTCTGCAAATTCGATAAAATTACGATAAAACTATTTAAAGCTTTTTTATTAGAATAAAATAATTGCATGTGTGTACAATGTGTGATGTGTGAGATGTGTGTATGTGGGTGTGTATGTGTTAAATATTGAAATGACGTTATTATTGGACATAGTGTAGAGGATGAATTTATCAAGACGTAGGTATGTCTGGAGTTGTACAGGCCACATAACACCCAAAAACACAAGGTAAAAGCATGAATCTGAGGTCCTTTTAAATTTAAAGAAATGGCCATACGAAGAGAACGATTCGAGAGAGAGAGAGGGGGAGAGAGGGGGGAGGAGAGAGAAGACGGTGGTACCGGTGTCCACGCCATCCATGCTATTCACGCTATCCATCCTATCCATCCCAAGTTTGTCCTTCACTCTCCCAATATGGAGCCCTTCTCTCGGCGATTCAAAGCGCCTGTGTGAAGAGACGCTCACAATTCCTATCGCGAGAATACGCGATGACGCGGACTTCATGGACCTCTCTCCTACTCACTCCCAACTGAACTCATACGAGCTACCAGATAGATCGAGAAGTGGGTCATGCGCGCCGGGTCCACTGAGAGAAAGAGAGGATCATTTAATTCCTACACTCTCGCTTCCTGCTCAACTGGAGAACGGCTTTACCTCTACTTTTCTTTTTCATGATTTCCTCACGACCTCTTTGCCTTACCTTTTTTATGTCTGTTCCACGTAAGAAGCTTCAATGCCTCGTTTAAATATTCCTCTTTCTTACAAATGCATCCGCTGTAGCTTTTTTATTTTTCATTTTCTCCTCGCGTCCTTTCCTTCTTCCATTCCCCCGACTCTCTTTCTCTCTTTCGCTTATACATGCACTTATTATAATCATTGCTAACTGCTAACTTCTTATCAAAATTACTCGGTCAAATCCACATGATTTTCTACAGTTCACGTATATCTATGGGAAAATAAATAGCGTTACGATATTCTAAGTGAATATTACGTAATACTTGTTGAGCGTACATATTCTGAAGCTTAGAATTTTAATTTAATATTCCTAGATGCAATCCTAAAACATTATTATATTATATATGCATATTAATTTTTATTCTCTAAATAATTAAATAGCACTTCCTACTTCCTGTACTATATTTCATGACTGCTCGGCTGATCTTTTTCCCCAATATTTCTGATATTCAAAAAAAATATTTTACTTATTAAATAAATTTTAATATTTATATAATTAATAATTTTTTTTTTTTATTGTTCGTGCAATTTAATTATCAATTACAATAAAATGAAGAAAAAATCTTTATTAAAATTTAAATGATAAAAATTGTTTTAGTTTTTTTCTTATTGTCAATAAAAATTTAACAATTATAAATTTATCGCTCGGTTTCTTTAATGTATATTGTATTCTTAAAATATGTAAAAAATATTATAAACTTTAATTATACAAATATTTTTTTTCTCTCCTAATTGTTGTATTAACATTATTTCAATTCAACAAAAAATTTTCTTTATATATTAAAATTAATGTGTCTATCATTTTATCATGTAACTTTGAAACTTTTTTACCACTTTCTTTTAATACAAATTTTATCAACATGTATTAGTATGATATAATATAGTATGAAACTTTTTTTTAAATATTTTTTAACGACATTTTATTTATGAAATACTTCTTCGTATTTTCTTTTTGTTTAAATCAAATTAAATTTTTGATTATTTCCGTAAGCGGGTGAATCACTCTTTTGTACTTTCCTTGTGCTTTTCTTTGTACTTTTCGATAAAAAAATTTGAAGCAATTTTTAATATCAATAATTGAACATTATTTAAAAAGTTTGTTTTTAAAATTTCATTTTTAAAGATACACAATATGTAGAACTCAATATTAACGATTTACTGATCTACAATTGCTACTTATTATGAGTATATGGATATTGATTAATTATAATATCAATTAAAGTAAAAATTTAACACTTTCTTAATATAAGTTTCATAAGACTTTGTAGTTAGATAATTAAATCTTATATTATTTATATTATTTATTATTATTATTATTAGGAGTTTTAGTTGAATATAAATCTTTTTTAAAAATGTTGAAGCATCTTTAGTTTTTATTACAATTATGGTAGCGTATATTATAATAATGTGCAAAACCGCAACCTCACAAAGTCGTTTACTTGAAAACTTAGCAGTAGTGACATCACAATTTTAGAAACGCGAGTCAATAATTTACTGCTTCATGTTCAAATCTAGGTTCCAAGTGTAATGAAACGAGTCACAAGCCACGTTACCCATGTTATCCCGCGAATCTTTCGGCTGCAGTTTTGATTTGGCTTAATAACAATCGTTACTTAGTTTCTTTCTGGTGTCATTGGGTTATTTAATTCATTTCCATGAGGATTTTGCAGATTATATGATGCCTATAAAAACGAGAGCATTTATTCTTTGGGAAATACTCTTTTGGTGTTTAGTTTTTTAAACGATGTGCAGTGTCTCTCGTCTTTCTTTTTTTAATCCTTCGATAGTAGTAAGCTTTCGTTACGGACAGAGTCTACCTTTTCTGATCTATCCTTATTTGTTCTTGTTGCTAAGTCAATTAGTGATAGTTAGTATTGGGGAGCTACACCTTAGCTTTAGCTTCCTGATCTCCCTTCTCTTTTTTGTAAATTTCTTGTTGCGTGGTTGCGAATTGAGTGGAAAAAGGCTGTCACAAGTTTAAAAAATGTTTATAGTCAAATATTTTTGCTTTATCATTGTATCAATTGTCTATTTATTTATTAAATTTCATTGCTTTATTAGAGTATTCTTATTGTATTTGCTTAATAATTACCTAAAAAAGTATGACTTGGTTCGTATCAGAATCGATGTGTATGTCACAGAGAATTTAATAGTACGGTATGCATCGAAAAAACAAATGGTTAATACAGTAATTTAGTCCCGGATATGGTATCGAGTGCTACCGCCGGAACTACTGCAGCGTTTGCCTCATCAGTAAATTTATCGTTGACCACTAAATTCATGATGCTCTACGTGGATTATTCGCGCCACCAAATCGATAACAAATCACTCTAAACATTCCTAACCCTACAAAAATAAATTCATATCAGCTGGGTGCGTTTGCTATCAAATTGTTCTTTAGCGCCAAGTTGATTGTATTGTGGTTCAAATTCTTCATTCCGTCTACTCGCGTTATGCGGAATTAATTCCAATCATTCACGTTAAAATTACAATAATACCCCATGCTCAAGAAAATTATTTTCGAATTATAGAATGAATAAACAAAACAAGAAATCAACAAACGCGAGCTACTGATATTAAAATGCAATATCTTCCCCGGACGTTTCTGTCCGACAATATTAGGGCATTTTTGTTTTATATGCCAACCAACATTGCAATTTAATCACCATTTTACCAAGGCTTACTTTTTTGCTGCCCTTAAATAAATTTCGTCACAAATACAATTACATCCATTGTAATTACACCCAAATACTAATGTAATCCATCCATGAAGAATCCTATTAAACTTAAATACATAGAGCACCTGCGTATTTCTATCCTTATTACACCCCCCCACACACATATATATATATATATACATATATATGTGTTACATATATATATATATATATATATATATATATTTGTAATTGTTTTAACATTTAAGTTATAAACATATATACGTACAAATATTTTATTTATACAATACAATTTACAGTACAATTTTTTATATAGTTTGTAAATACTTTGTATTTTATTGATACGCTGCACATTTATTATTTTTGAAAATACTTAAACAGATTGTAAAAGAAAGTTATATTTTGTTTGAATTTTTTTAATTTTTTTTTAATATATATATACATACATTCAATTTTGTTACACAAAAGTTAAAAATAAAAGACAAATAAAATTCTTCTGTTGTAACTGACGAAATAACTAAACAACTTTAGACATCGTTTAATATTAAATTTTTTTTTTTACATTTGCATTAAAAATATATTTGATCTTTATTTTTTACTTGTAATTATTTTTTGTGTATTTCTATTAATAATATTATTTAAAGAATGTTACCGCGCATATATAAACTGATTTATTTTTTCCAATTATACATTTCTTTATTCCACATTCTAAATAATCTCCTATATTCAAGAGAAAATTCTAATTACTTATTTGTCATTTTTCAAAGTAGAAATTGTATTTTATTATAAACTTCATATTTTATGTATACATTATAAAAAAATAAATACCAAGAGATCCTAAAACTGGGAAAAATTTGGTTGGGAATCATCAATTTATTGATAAAAGGCTCCGTGTGAAGTTACCATACATGTGTGTATAAAAAATGACGAATCAATAGAGTAAAAATAATTTACAAAGTTTAAATTTTTAATTTGTAGTTTAATGAAAATACAAATATACTTAAGGCGGGGCTTGATGTTCTAAGCAATAAAAAAGAGAATGTCACTCAGCTGAAAATCTTGCCCTTTAATATTAGGACCTTCCCCCTCTCCATAATCTTCCTTCGTGATTGTGACTCGTGGCGGAGGCTGGATCGTGTTTCGCTCCACCAGTCTTCTTACTTTGAGAAACGATTCCAGGTCGTAGTCCGGCCACTCCGGATCGTTTTCAAAAACAAATCGATCCAATTATGAGAGTAAAAATAATTTTGCGTCTTTCCTCGCCACCTCTATATATTTGAAATATATATAATTTTAATAGATCAAATTTCTTTCGGACGTCCTCAAAACTTCAAATCGTTTGAGTTGCAATCATAATAAACAATTTTCCTATTACATTTAATGATACCAAGAGCCACGTTTTACAAATCTGTTTAATTTTTATAATACATAAATCTTTAAGAAAATATATTTAATACAATTAGCATTCAATAAAAATTTCAATACAAAAACGAAATCTCGCTTAAATTCTGAGAACGCAATCTTATTATAAACATAAAACTTTATATTTAGTTACATATAATGTCGTGAATTTGATCTTAAATTAATGCAAATACATATGAAATATTTTATCAGGATTCTTTATATCAATTCTTGTCGTTAACAATGTATGACAACCTTATCATGCAAAAATTCTCAGTAGTAATGTCAGATAAATAAGTACTTTTTTAATGAAATGAATTGAATTTTTGATCAAAAACTCTATCGTTTTAACGATTTTGTGAACTAATTCATTATTGTAATCTAGTCTAAAATTCATAAAAAATTATTCTCTAAGGAATGTATTTTTTAACAAGCATTCAACCACTCATAGCATGTTATGGAAAAATAATATTTATTATTGGCTATTTTACTTTCAAGAAGAAATTTCAAATATACAATACCATTACATGAAAAAAGTTAATAAGATAGTCTTGATTTTGTTTAACTTGGGTATAATTTTTTCAAAAATGAATCATTAAAAAATTTTAATGTAACAATTATTGATTAGTTAGATTATTAAATACCGAACATATGCTCAATTTTAATCATTGATTATAATTTATTTTATTTTATGATTTATTCGACCATATTTCAATTATTCAAAATTGGTTTTAGAAATAAATTTTCGTTATTATTTGTTAAAGAAAATTCAAGTTTTTTAAATCCAAACGAATTGGTATACGTTTAATAATTAGAATGTAAACTAAAATTGTGTGAATAACTTCATAATGTATGTTTACTCTTCTAGTTATCTCTGGCAAGATTTAATGGTAATTTTATAATATTATTCCTTCATTTTTTTAAAAATATTTTAACCAATATCGGAACAAGATAAGTTAACCAAGAATAAGTCTGCAATCACTTCATAACTGCTTTTTATCTTCTTATACTCTTCATACATGTATTCATGCATTTTTTACGTGAAATTCTCACCTTTTTTTAAACATAATAAATCACTCTATAAACAAAATTTTGTTTGAAACTAAAATTTAAAATAATTTGTCTGATCGATATTCTAATTTGAAAAATCTGTGCATGGATTCAGAATAATTTACAAAAATACGCCTTCTAAACAAAATAATTAAAGATGGTATTCAAAGTATTATGGATTTATAGTTACCAAGAGTATCTTATATATAATGAAAACTAATAACCCGATTAAGCTAAAATTTTTTACATATAAATTTTTCACTTTAATTTCCTAAAAATAAAGTTTTAAATATTAAAAAACAAAAAGGTTAAAAAATTCTTAATTAATTCCAAAATTTTCCGGTTTTTGGAAAATTTTTGTTTTTCTAATTTTTATAAAAATGAATATATAAAATGAATGTTTTATATAAAAATGAATTTTCTTCAGAATTTTACTAGTTACAAATTATTCATTGACATTAAGACTTTTCATTTTATAATAAAAAAAAGTAAAAAAATATGTATTTTTTTTCGTTAAAATTTTTTTAAAAAAAATCCTGAATTGAATGAGGAGCATTTTAGGAAACAAGAATCTACTGATTTTTTTTATGAATTTTGATATGCATCGCTGCCTTTTTCACGACCTAAAAATGCTCTACAACTTGGTCTAATTTATAATATAGAAATTTAACATATAAATCAAATTATTTGCAGAATTTCTGTGATCAAAAAGGCAAACCATATTCATAATTTATAAATAATAATGATATTTTAATATAGAAACATATATAACTAATCTTTGATCAACCAATTATACTCTAATAATAGGTTTAACTTGAACATTTAATGTATATGAACACATATGCATAACCTTTCTAAAAAATCTTTTTGTAAATGATAGTAGTTGTAAATGATGACGTACAGCTGAAGTGAGGTAAATTTACACTAATTTATATTAATTATTTTTTTATAATAAATGTATTTATATTTATATTTTGTCTACACATGTATTCTTAATCAGCACTGCAAATTTTATTATAAAAAAATTTTTTTTTTTTCATTTTTAATATATGATAAAGTTATGAGTCAAATAATTTATAATTCACTTTAAAATTTATTCGTGATTATTAGATTAAAATCATAGATATATTATATTTTAGATTAGCAAACTATGATATATTATAAATTATTACATAAGATTATTGTACTATAAAAATTGTGAATATTTTACTATTATTGTGTAACGAGACGGCTCTATTCCTTCTTCACGAGTAAAGGAGAGAGTTGAGTGCTCGTTAAAAAAAAAGAGATGGAATTATCGCCGGGATAAGCGGCACCCGATGTATCAACGAGTTGGAACGTTGTTTACAGGGTGTAGTTAATGATAATACTAAATTTTATATTAAATAAATATCACTGGGAGGTACCCTATAATTTCGTTCAGCTTTTTTTAATAAATACATATCAAATTATAGATATTAGCATGAATAAATTACAAGATTTATTTAAATTATATTTAAATCGTAAGCCAACAAGTAAAGCAGATAAATCCTGGATCAGAGCAATATAAAGTTGATTTGCGTATTTGTTTACTGTTTTAAATTCAATTAAAATTAAAGAGAGAAAGATAGAAAGGATATAACAATACAAAAATAATAGCCAAAAGAGAAAAAATAATAAAATGAATTAGCCGTTTCTTGGGATGAGCATAAGAATGAAGGTGACTGGGGTAAAAAATGCAAGTAAAGGCAGGTTATTTCGTTGTTGAATATATATATAATAAGTTTATTTAATAGGTATACTCACGCACGCAGGCATAAGAAAACCTCCTTGGAGGAAAAAAGCCAAATACAAAATTTCCGGGTGTACTTCGGATCGCTTACGTAAAGGCGGGGGGCGGATTGGAGACCGACGGTGGCCGCTCTGGAAGCCAGCAGACTCGTCGGTTGGGCGGTCGCGTACTACGCGAAACAGGCCCTCGTGGATCCGCGTCCAGATCCCAAAACCAGAAATTAATTGCTCCTTACGGCCCGCACTCCCGCTTACAATAAATATAACAATTTCAAACACAGATACAGATGAATCGACAAAATCAAAAATGTTGTCAATTTGGAGCTCAAGGCAGAAGTGATATCCCAGGCGACGCTTGAGCGTGGGTAACCCGCCTGACCGCACCACAGGCCCAGGTACCCGGTACTCCTTGCCGAGAAGGAGTCATAAACCGGGGACGCTCGGACGAGCTTTCGGGGTTGCCCCAAACAACATATGTGCGGGCCTTCCCGAAGAAACAATGTCCTTGGGAAAACCCAAAGAAGAAGAAAAACGAGTAATAAATATAAAAGATTGCAAACCCGAACATTTACAGTGACATCTAATCGTCACGGTGATCGACAGGCAGGTGACGGACAAACAACAAGAAGCAACTGGAACACACAAGTTCGTGTAACTTTCTGAATTTCGAGTAATTATTTCGAAATAATTACTTTACAATATTTTTGTACGCGATGGAATTTAGATAGTTATTTAAACCTTAGAGTATTTACGAATTCAGAAAGTAAATTTAAATGACGGTAAACCTAGCCAAAAGAAAATCGAAAGGAAACATGTATAAACCGGAAATATGAAAATGGTGACGGTTTTATCGGTGACGATTATGGAGGCAAGAGAGGAACGGTACTCTAAGGGTGTTTAATGAAAACCTTGAGAGCGAAGGGAGGCTCAACTAGGGCCAAGGCAGCGAACGGCCAATGCAGGTACAAAATTACTACGAATACAATTTTACACCTGTAGCAGAATACCTCCAACTAAAAGTCACGGAATATTTAGCCGTAAATGGATAAACCCTTACGATTGGATTAACATGAAAACGCGAGTGGTCCGAGGGAGGTACTGGCAGGAAAATGTGAGTATCAGAGAAAAAGATGATGAAGAAACGAGGTGGTCAAAAAAAGAAGCAGTAGGCGTTCTGAAATCTAGGCTCTAGCACTCGGTGTATTATATAGCCTGGGTTCATCGGTTTATATTATGCGCGGTAGCTGGTGCGTTCCTCGTCAAGTGCTACTATTGAAGAACTTAAGGAATTCGGGATAAAGATTGGACGCGCGTCAATAGTCTTTGCGTAATGATGGTACTAACGCGTAGACTACTGTGGCAGACTGCTAGTATGGGCAACCAGGTTGGTCAAACACCCGCGTTAGATCCGTCGTGTGCCTCGACAAGTGCTGGCATAAGAGCCAACATGGCTGTTCATATGCGATAGAATTTCCAGGCGGCAAAACTATTAGCAACGAATATGTCTTGCCTCTGCTAAAGAGAGCGTTACATACACCTAAAAAACTTAACCGGGCGAACAATAACCGTCGTCGCCAGGGTCCAGTGTAGACCGAATACTCCCTGTTACCTCGAGGAACCCGGACTATGTTCCATCCGGAAGTCGGATTTGCTAGGTATCCAGATCATACTCTGGGTTCAGGGAGGCAGTATCTGGGTTTAAAATGGGTGCACCCACGAGGCTCCTGTTGATAGTGGTTGTGCCAATGACAATAGTAATTACCCCTTGAGATGAAACCAATACGGCAATCTAGCATGGTAAAATTACGGTAGGGTCACTACTAGGAGGAGCTGATTACTGACTTGGAACTACAAAAGGCAGCGATACTAGGCTGGGGAATATTAAAAAGCACCTTGGTTGGAGAGCACAGAGTTCGCATCACTATAAATAGCTTGTGTGTTGCTTCATACTTGATATTCGTGAGCATAATACGGTTTTGGTCAAAGCTGGGAACCAAGACCTCAACTGACTGTTCGCATGACTCAAAAGTTACTTGAGGTCTTAACATTTCTCATTCAACCTTAGATGTCAACGTTGAGGGAACTTCATAAATCTTAGTCAGTTCATACGTTATTGTAGAAAGAGGAGGTGAAAGACCATTGTGCCTTGTTATATTTTTTGGAATCTTTCAAATATGGACCATACTTTGCCGAGTACATGTTGACTCTAACGTGAGCCATGATGTTCGCTAACTTCATATTATCACTATTGAGATCAAGACAATACTTAAAGTGATCCTCATGTAATGAAGAAGGAGGATCACGCAAATGATGGTACTTATCCTCTCTCTATCGCGAAACACTCCCACACCAAGTGTCAGAGGGGCATCTCTTTTCCCTGTCAGAAAATCAAGCTCATCCTCGTGGATCCTATAGAATAGTTCCTCGTCAGCAATTCTCCTTTCCGAATTAGCTTTTTTATTCATTCTGATAATGAGTCAACAAATAAAAACCAGCCTTAAGTGACTTCACTCTCTGTCACCTTCATAGACGACCCTGACATGCCTTCTAAAGTAGAGTTTAAAGACTTTGTCTTTTCAAACACTTGCAAAATGCTGATCCTGGTTTGCAGTTTCGAGGAATTTTCAATAGTGTTCTGGGGTGGCCCTATCTGCTCTTAGGTAGCATCAAGGATGGGTCAATATCCCCATGATCAGGGGTCGTAAATTTCGTCCCTGCTCTATTAATTTGATCATTTATGAAGTCTGAATCTTTAGATTTAGTGACAATGGTTAGGTAATAGGTACTTAGAGATTTAATATTAATCTACGAGTTTTCTTTATGTCATTTTATCTTCGCTACTTCCATATCCATAATTTTTGCATAGCCGCATTATGGGGATGGTAAAGTTGATAATTAATTTAATGGGGTTGTGTTCGTGAGTCAGATGTGGTACTCTGCCAAGTGTATCGGGGTTTAGATGGATTTCATTTTTATTTTGGTACTTTTAACAATGTGAGACAGCTGCTACTCGTGTTATACTCAGCTGTCTCAGGCCCACATTGCACACTTGCGAGAAAGTGGTACCCTTCCCTATTTGTAACAACCATTCGGTGGTTATTAACACATCTACATCGAGTAGCAGCTTACAGGTGAAGTCGGTCATCAACGTGATGATTACGAGCGGGTGTCTATTGCTCAGATGGGGGTGACGGAGCAGCTCTGTCTCCGTGCTTCCTCCAAATTTCCCTGTGGTACTCCATGACAGTTCCTAGTATAGACTCCGTCCTTCCCACAGGTAGAAAAAAATATCCGCTACTTCGCTATACACTGTGCTCGTGTGTATTCGGGCCATTTACACCTTCAACAAGAGTTTGTCCGATCGTAAGGGAGGAAGAGTTGGGGTGTATTTTGTTCTTCGGACTTGGTGGACAACGGTTTCTTCGTACTCTTGGTGAATACCGACTTGGACGCGGTTTTGATTCGTGCAACAGATTTAGTACTCTTTCGTTCCAGTAGCCGTAATATTCGTTCTGTCTCTTTGACCAACATCATTACACCCTACATGGATATGACCTCTGGATTTTATCTGTATTCGGACCTTAACGCGTATACCGTTATATATCCGGGGGTGTTGAGCGGTGGAGAAATCTCCCATACCACGCATGATCATTTGCATAGCGTCGATGTAGTTGGGGACAGGCTTTGCGTCCTGGAATTCAGCTAGTGTTCGAAGCTGTAGTTCGTCAGCAGGCATAAATCTTCTTCAAGCCAGGTCCACGAATTCATCCCACGTTGTACATGTTTTCCTGTTTATGCTACGAGGTTAATGCATCCCCTTTCAGCAGCTCGTGAATAACGTTTATCTGCTGCTGTCTGGTGCTAGGACGCGAGCCAACATAGCAGTTCGTATGCGACGGAAGTTCCGGGCGACATACGTGGTCGCACCAAAACTGTTAGCAACTAGTATGTTTTGTTGCAATTATTAAAATAATAACTCTATATTCTGAATAATATTATATCAAAGATTTAATATTGAAAACATAATGCTAAGAAAATTAATTAATTTTGTATTTATTTACAATAATTTACAAATGCTTATTTTTAATAACTACTCAAATAAATCAGTAATAAAAAAATCCTGATCTACTCAGAAAAACACAATCGCCACAGATAGTGAACAGAGATATATACTTATAAAGACTTCAAATTTTAATTGAATTTTGATGCATTATATTTAATTCAGAACCACCAATCGCATTGATTGTATAGCTGATCCAATGAAGTGATGATCTTATAGTAAAAGCACTATACTAAAATTTAGTTCTAGTACAACTATAAATAGCTCAATACTTTTTGGCTCACATTGGACGTGTAAGATGATTTGTATTTTAATTGTTTGATTAATAAATCACCATATAATCTTCATGCTCGATAGCTATCTCAATCGGGATATATATAAAATATTCTTTTTAAAACAATCATTATTTTATTGAAAATTATAAGTTTTTTTTTTTATAAATTTATAAATTATTATACTTTTTCAAATATATAACAACTCTCTTTAATTATTTCTTTGTCGGGTTCACTTCACTGGTTTACAATTTTTTTTTTTAATATTCATCGTATATTATATATTTTATTGTGATAAAAATAAACAATAAATATGTTACTTAATTAAAGTATAAAAATATAAGAATTTTCAAAAGTATTTCTATAACGCCTATTATTCGAATAAAAAAAGGAAATAATGATAACTGTATTAAATCTTATATGTTATTCAATTGTTATAATCACGTATATTATTCTACTCTGTAAACAATATAAATAATGAATATTAATACTAGGAATAAACTAATAAAATTAAATAAATAATAAAATAATTCACTAAAAAAAAAAAAAAATTAAAAGATTATTGGTGTGTAAAAAAATAATTTATGATAATGCTAATATTTCGGAACAAAATTTTTTATCTTTCTCCAGATTACAAAAAAAATAGAATTATATATTATAGCATATAATTTCTTAAAAATATAAAAAAAAAACTCGAAGCATATAAAAATAGTATCTATAAATAAATAAATTAAATATATTAAATTTGTATTAGTGCATCGGAACAGCACAGTTATAAATGTTTAAAAAATTCAATTATTTATGATTACACGTTGTGAGTATTCTTCATGATACTAAAATTATTATAATACTTGTTGTTAAAAAATTTATATATTGTATACTAATATTTAATCTGATTTATAAAAATGAATCTTTTATGAAAAACTAAATTTATTTGATAAATTACAATTTAGGGTTTATTTATCATTTGTTACGAATTTTATATAATAAATTGTATATACAGGAAAATTTTATTTGTAAAAGAAAAATAAACTGATAATGTGCAAGTACTGATTTCAAGAATTATTTAAAATTTTCAAAAATCATTAAATATAAGGTCATATACTACATATGATTGCATGACTAACGTTTTATAATGTGTAGGTTTATTTTTATTTAAAAAATAGCGAAAAATGTTAATATTTTATCCCAAATATTAGAGTGGACTGCGTAATAAGTTTCTTTCAACTTTTTTTTAGATGGTCGGTCATTAGATGGAACAAAACGGCTTATTTGTGGTCTCCACACATCTTTTTCTATTTTGGAAGAGCAAAAGACGCCGCAATCTCTTGGAGATTTTTCGAGATGAAGTCTTGAATATAGATGTAATAGAGATAGGGTCTTACACTAATCAAAGAATCGACAGTGCAAATTAATATCCAGATAAAAGATATGAATACTAATTATGATGTTGTAACTCATAAATCGACTTGGTCATATTTCCAATTTACTCTCTAAAAACAATTTAACTTTTTTTCAACTGCAAGCTTTAATCACTAAGGTTATAACTACTGAATGGAGGTACAATAATCACATTCTAGATCGCAGTTAAAAGATAATTGGCACCACTTTTTTATTGGTAAAACTGAGTATAATATAAGAGAACTGAAAAGTGTCAGACAAGGTTTCGATGTCTGTTTACTATTATATCAGCTTTATTATTTGAAGTAAGGTAATTACAAATAAAACCACCCTAAACTTAAAGAAAACATTATTTTTAAAAAATATAGAAAAAAAATTGAATGCCTAATTAAGAATTTTTCTTTATTATTAAAAATTATTTTGCACATATTTCAGAACTACACCTGTCAATTCAAAGAAAATTTTATTTTTCATGAAAAACTTTCAAAGAATATCTGTTAGTTCAATGCTCTGCTTTCTTAGTAATAACATGCTGTTTTTTTTGGTGATATTGTCGATAATTCAATAACATATTTATGTCTTGAACGCAAATCATCATGTAATTTCTTGTTTTTCAAGCCATAAACGAAGAATTTATCTTATGTTACCTTATAAGTGTTAACATATTTTGTTCTTGATTTTGTACCGAAGGCTTTTTATATGTTTAAGTTATAATATTTAACTTAATGCAGTAACATTTTGTCAAGTTCAATTTTATAAATGATCAGCTGTACTTTAACAGGCTTAACCTCTTTTTCGAGCTTGCTTTGCCCGAATGATAAAGGTCACGTTGATAACTTTTAACTAGGGTTTGAATATATTATATTAAATAAAAGCTACAATAAATAAACATATAATATTATTCACAAAAACTTTTTAAAATTTTAATAATAAATAATATTAATAAGCCGTACACTATAAATTGATATTTTAGTTTTGTCCAATAGTAGTATTACTACTATATACTTACATATTTTTAATCCTCATTTAATCTATTATTTAATTAATATTTTAATATTACAATTGATTCATGCAACGGATTTTTAACCAGGTACCATAGTAGTTTTCAATAGTATTTTATAATTTACTCTGTTAAAAAAAATTGGTGAAATGTCTGCTAATGCATTATTGTTATTTATTTAAGATCGAATCTTAAATAACTACTAGGAAATGATTTAGATTATTATTAAGCACAATTTTAATATTTTACTAGCGAAAATATAGTTTCTGTAGAAACATTTATATACATAGAAGTTTTGTGTTTAATGAATAAAACTGTGATTCTAGGCAAATCCAATTCATATTGAGACTATTTGACAGCATTGTTGTATATTTATGGATATTAATTTTCAACGACACTGTATATTACTCGGTCTTACTAATTTGTTACTTATGTCAGCTGTTAATGATACAACCAGCATCATCAGATAGGAAATTTTTTATATCCATAGAATAAAGCATATAAGTATTTACGAAAATAAATTATATGACGAATTTCAGTTGTGAAAGTGAAAATTTCGTAATAATTATAATTTATTAATAATTATGTTTACAACTAATGAATATTAATTCGTGTAGTGAAATTAATGGGGTTATTAATTTAATACCAGCATTTTATATTTGTTATCAATGAATAATTTAATATTTTTTAATTAGGCTAACTTTTTTGTCTCTAAATTATTTTATTATTATTTTAACACGGTGTTACATAAACATACGAAGACAAAAAATAAAGAGGAAAGCTTATAGTATCTGTAATTATTAGATATTTGCAGAGTTATCAAAATAAGTATCCTAATTAAGAAATAAGCAGACAAGCTGAGGGCAGTCAAGCATAATATTTTGATATGTATCATTCATGAAGAAATAAAATCAAAATAATGTCAGTAAAATTAGTACAATATTATACGTTTTTTTATTGTTATTTTTTTTATGTTAGAATTTAGCATTCGGTAATTTTACAGACAAGTAGACCAATGGTATGGTGCTATTTATTCATACTCGTACAATTTTTCACATGCGTAGTATTACATAGTGACGATATTCGAAAAAATAGGAAGAATTAGGTTTGTATGATAAACTGTACCATTCTATCGCATACGTATTATTAATATAAATGTACTTTATAAATAAGATATTTTATTCAATAAAATTACAAAAAAGTTTCATAAAAAACATAATTAAATTATACTATAACAACACTATCATATATTATTAAAATTTTATATTATTATATAACGAACTATATAAAAACCTTTAGATAATTTATAAATTAAAGATGAAAAAAATATTTATATTGTAATAATATTTTAAATGAAAATCTCATTTTTAAAACAAAAATTATTTTTAAAATTTTATTCTATATTGATAAATAAATGAACATGTGTGTGTGTGTGTGTGTGTGTGTTTATTTGGGTGTTTATTCATATGAGTCTCACAATAGAAGATGTTTTGTTAAACATAATTTCTTAAATATAATTTTTTCTTTAATTTCATAAGCTGAAGATCATAAACTGAAACATTTAAAAACAAAAAAAAATTTATAAAAATATTTTTTATAGTAATTTATTTAATAAAATGATTGTTTAACACGAGCAAGTCATTTCTGTTATTATACGTATATTTAAAGTTGAATAAGAGCAGAATCTAAACATAATTCATGTTTTAAATTTTTACGTTATCAGAAATAAATATGAAAATGCTTATAAAATGTTTGAGTTATACCCTATGACATATGTAGAAATTTACATATATGATGTGAAGTAAATGTTACGCAGAGTAACCAAGGGCTAAAAATTTTCTCGAGATGACTATTATTAGGAAGATGCCCTCGTTACCAGCAACTACATTCGACGTACATGCGTGCGTGATCTTGCTTTTATATGACATCTTTGCCAGCTCGTGCTGCTGAATATCATTCTGAAAGTTGGAAAAAACATCAAGTACAACCTCTGATAAGCCTACTTTAAATAAAAAAAAGGAAAAGAATTAATACATCATCGTTTCTCAAAAATTATTTCTGGCATCTTTTTTTATTCAGAAAATTAAAAAATATATTTGTGTTTTTAATCAATAGTACATTAGAAATAATATAAAATACTTTATTAAATATAAAAAAATATCTGAAACATTATTACTATAAGAAAGTAATATAAATATAATATAAATATAAATGCTGTTTGCGTTCTATACATTTATATTTTTATTTTTTTTATATTTTTGCATATTCAATTTTATGTTCAAATGTCTTATTAAAAAAAAAAAAATTATAAAAATCTTATGCAATAATTATTTTATAAAAATGTTTTATAACATTCTAATGATTCATTTGAAAATTCTCATAGAAGTAAATTAAAATTTAAAGCATGGAAATTATTATAAATTATATTTCATTAATACTGTTATAAATTTTCAAAATTACTTTACTTTGAATTCTATCAGTCGTTTAAAATATTAATCTTAATTATTTTAATACATTTTTTATTAATTTCTTGTTAATCATTCTTTTAGTCGATTACATAATTATTTTTATTGCTATTTTAGGGAATACATAATTTTTAATGAGAATATATCGAATTCTGTTATAATTTGTAAATGTATTCATTAATAATAATTCGTACTCTAAAATTAAATTTTATATTATTCATAAAATTTATCTAAAAAAGTGCTATTGTTTCATTCCATATATTTTAATCTATTAAAATTTAATAGTCGTTTTCTTCAAAATAATGAAATAATTATATTACTACATAAACACAATGTTATATGTAATAATATATGTAATAAACTATAGGTTATAAGAAATATTTTTATCATATTTTTAATAATACATTATAATATTTTGTATACATTAAATGTATATGTTGTACATTGCTTTAAAATATAATAACAGAATTTAAGTGAATAAATATAATTTACTGTGTCAGGGATGAATTTATTAAAGTATCTTAATTAGACATGCAAGCTATGGCCATGATTTAGAAAAACGCCTACTATCTATTTTTGATACTGATTTAAATTGGCGTACATTACTTTATATTGAACCATTCATAAAATATTTATTACATTATTTAAAATTAGTATTTTTTAAATGACTTAAAAAAATAGTAAATTAAAATTTTTAATTAATAATAACGTTATATATCTTATAAATTTATATAAAAATATTTCAAAATAATAAAAATGTTTTTTTTATTTAAAAAATTATAAACTTTAGCTATTTTAATATAATGATAAGTTATAATAAATAAATAATATTTGATATACCATAACTTATTTTTTTTATTACAACGTTCATCTAGTTAATACTTTAATTTTTAATCCTTGTTTCAAAATATAAATAAATTATAAATAAAATTAAAATTTTTATAACTTTATAATGACTATAATTTCATATTAATAACATATAATTCATTTTTAAATTAAATAATTTTTCTTCATTATCTTTTTTCAATCATGCATAAGCATATATTGAAGTATATTAATACGTAATTCTTACACATTTGTATTATATAAAATATCTTCCTAATAGTTTATAGAAAGTTGTTTTTAGATATATTGCATATTTTATACATTTATTGTAGTATTTTAATTTAAAAAGAAATTCTTCAATGTTAGAATATTTTTCTTATAGTTTTTATAAACACAAACTTATTATTTGAAACACGCTAACAAATTTAAAAGATTTTAATAGAAAAAAAATTAATATTAACTAATTTAATAAATATGTAATAGAAATAATTAATGTTATTAATAATAATAACAAAAACAACAATAACAACAATAACATTAAGAAAAACAACAACATTAACAACAACAACAATAACAACAACAACAACAACAACAACAATAATAATAATAATATATTTATATGTATATTAATTGATTATCTGTTCGTTAGGATTGGTATACAAAATTGATTCTTTTGGAACATTTAGTTATATTTAATCAAGACTGTTTCGATATTTTATACTTTATGGATGTATAACACATTTAATTTAAATTTATTTAAGTGTGAAAAAACTAATCAAATAATTATTTATTATTAAAATTTTTTTTTAATATTTTATAGTTATGAAGTTTTACATAATAAATAAGTACTGCTCATAAATTATTTTATTTTTTATATAAACATGACTTCCTTGAATATAGTATCTATCAATTATATGTAGACTATATATTTTTTTGCACTATGAGTAAAAGTGAGCATTGATAAAAAATATTGTTAAAAAAACCATCGATAAAACAATTGTTAAAAATTTTAACTAGTTTTAGAAGATGCAAATCTTGATTGATCTAATTAAACAATCAAAATGATAAAATTTTTATTATTATTAAATTATAAAAATAAATAAAAACTTCATTTAACTTATCAATTAAAAAACATTTAATTTTAAAAAGTTCACCATAAGATCAATGTATTTTTATAGTCAATGTACGTCATTCGAGTCTGAATTGATAATAGCATTGAAGAATTTAGATATATGAATATTTTGGATCATGTAAGTATAATTGTTTTAGCTTCAGTTTAACATTGAAAACATGTAACAAAGTGATAGAGAATAATATGCATCTGCCGAAAACGTGTATATCTACTAATAACGTCTAAATTCCGGAAAAGCCCATTTTTACGTACACTATTTGCAAATTGTTAGAGGGTCAATTAATATCATAGATACATAAATGTGAAGTAATCGCGTTTAAGATAAAATTTGATTTTTACCACTTACAAATAATACGTAGAAATTAGAACTACTACTGATACACCGTTATTAAATAAATTATAAAATTAAAAAATTTAATTAAATATATACATTTTTTTTGTATCTGCAGGATTAATAGAAATTTTTTTTTTTTATAGATTTTATAAATTAATAAGAATATTACTTTAGAAAGATTAATTCCATTTTATTATAAAAAAAATAAATAATTTAGGAATATATGTTGAGATCAGCATAGATAATATTTATATTTTAGTTTTCAATGAATAATTAACTTTTGTTTATTATCTGTAAATACCACATTATGGCTTTCAACATACAAAATATTTGCTTTTTTTTCTGATAATTAAAAAATATAAATATTATTTTATCTTTATTAGTTTTTATACAATGTTATCATAGCTCATTGCTCAAAATTATATTTATTTATATCAATTGTGTTATATGATAAGATAATATGTACATAATTCATTAAATGAGATAAAATATTAAAAGCAATATATTTAAAGCATATAATTTAGTTATTATGTATAACAGTTCTAATAAATTATATTTAATATATTGTCATCTAGTATCATATTGTATATATGATAAGATAATATATACCTAATTCATACATTGGTATAAGATATAATCAATATTTTAAAGATATATGTTCGTTTTTTTTAAATTATTTATATACACATGTAATTAAAAATTAAAAAAATTAATTAAATTATAACTAATTTATTTTCAGCTAATTCAATCATGTTATATTAATTATTATTTCATTATGATTCCATGTTTTTATTAAAATATTTAATTAATTTTCAAAATTAAATATTATATTTTGAATTATGTTTTATTTCGTAGTAAATTATTATTGATTGAGAAAAGAATTATTTAAAATATATTTTATTTAATGAATTTAGACGATAACAAATATAAGAAAATGAATAGATGAGTGGTATATGTACAGTAGTATATGTATTAAATATTTTCAAATATTTATAAAATTTCTCTAAATCCAGTTTAATAAAATATACCGTATTTTTTGTTCGATTAAATTTTATTAGTGAAACATTACTTTTATTATTCAACATTTATTTGTTAAAAAATATTTTGAAATAAATAAACATTAAAATATATTCCAAAAGGTGTATAAATAACCTACATATTACTTCTACGAATAAAAAATTTTGAAAGCTTAACGTTTATATGTTACAAATTATACATTATGATTATTGAAAAGTCAGCAAAATTTTTGGAATCTCCTATACTAAATTATTGCTAACAAATGCTAAAAATGCAATAGTTTTACTCGAGTTATTTTATCGATTGTTGAAAGTTATAAAATTTCTCATTATTAAATAAGAATTTCAAATAGTGAATTTATAATTTTAACGAGGATAAAGATCTTTCATCGAAATGTTGCAACATATTTATACATTTTTTTTTAATATAAGATTTTATTTATTTTTTATATAAAAAGATTTGATATCTATACGCATACATCTTATTCCTTACAACTTTACAATTTTTTCTCTAGTATATAATTTTAATATGTTTACATATAATATTAATATGAAATTATGTTTATTACAATCTAAATTATATTAAAAAGAATGTACAACTTTCATCAAAACACGCATAAAATACGAATATTCGACTGAAATTTAATTTTTTCCCTTTTTTAACTGTTTTAAAATAATAGAGTTTATAAAACTTAAGTTTATTATGGTCTCAATGTGGGACATACTTTTAAATTCAGCGCGCAACTCAAATAGTACTGCACGTGGTTACTAGGTGGCTCGATCTCTAGTAACGTTTTAGCGAGACCAAGTCTAATAGCATTTAGTTAATTTTAATGGCACCACTTTAATCATATTAATTATAATAATAAACACAAAAATGATTCTTCAATCCGGATCGAATACATTAATTATATTTGAACTTCTTTTTCTTAAATCAATTTCTCTAATAATGTTTAGAATAATCAATAGTGTGCTGCTCGGAGAAACATCCTTAAAACTAATGAAAATCCGTTTTCAAAAATTACTTTTATTATCATCAATAACTACGATAAGTAGCAAGTTGCATGAGAATATTCTCAGTGACTCAAATATCTTGCCAGAACAAGATAAAATACTATGCATCATATCTCAAGAGAAAGAGTTTGCCTTCAAGATTTTAACTTGTTAATTGACATTCAAATGCAACATATTGCAACATATAAAGGATGTATTGGAGTCAATCTCAAGTGAAACTGAGCTCACACGTGAATTACTACAACATAAAATAAAATTAGTTCGCAATTCTTCACTTACCGTACGTGGCTAATAAATAAAATAGGAATTGACTTTAAAGATATCGATTTTATATCTTCTTTAAAAACGAAATATTTCTTATCAAAAAAGCTATTTTACAATACAATTATTAAATTATAGAATAAACTAGAAACCACAGTGAATCATAATTATGCATGTATAAAACTCCCTGAAATTGCTATTACAACTTTTAAAGGTAGAATATTAACCTCAGTTTAAGACTAGTTTTCAGATTGTCATGAGATCAAGAAATAACATCTCTATCTTAAATAAATTCTATTATTTAAGAAGATTTAGAGTAAGAATTTCTTAATTTAATAAAAAATTAATAAAAAAAAATCAAAGAAGGATTAGCTAAGTTAAAAAAAAAAAATTATAAGAATAAGAAGATTGTTGTTTAGGGTATTTTTAATAGCTCCATCGATTCAGTTAAATAAAGATGAGAAAAATTAACTTAAAGAACAAAATCTCATGTTGTATAGAACATTGAGATAATAGAATAATCAATAACTGAGAGCATCAAACTAAGCGTAAACAATTTAAATAAAAACAACTCTTAGAACTACGTCGGTACCTTATAATTGCGATTTTTATTCTAGAGGACATTATATTAGTGATAGATCAAGCTTATGAAATAATAAAAATAATGTATGGTACGCTCAAAATGTACTCGTTTTTATAAGACACTACTGGATTACAGGTAGAAAAATATCAATAAACTCAAAGGTTTTACATTATGTAATATATATATGATAACGAGATATTCGAGTTTAATTGTCCATAACAAGAATCATTCAGTTACGAGAATTTACTTATACAGCCATAAATTCTGCAGTTTTGTTAAGACTCAAAATATAGAAAGCTCAAGGTGTTGACTCATAAAAGTTGCATCTGAATTTTTCTGTCTTTTTACATCTGTAGTTCATCTTGAGATTGTCTTAGATTATAGTACAGTAGATATTATTATTACGTATAAAAGATTAATTTCAAGAAGAGATATTCTTAATACAGTTTACTTCGATTGAAACACCAAAATCCTTTTTCAGAATAAATACTAAAATTAAGAAATTATTTAGTCAAAATACTCGATCAATTGAACATCTTTCATCCATTTACGAACGATAAAACTCAATGAATTTTCAATCAAATATCTGCTTCTCATATTAGAAGTAAATAAGAAATAACTGCTAAATCCATAAAATTTCATCTTAAATAGAGAACAGTGTATGAGTCATCAACTATACTAAGTTGAATCGAAGCAATTCTCAATTTAAAATCATTGGAGCCCTTAAATGATGATCCAGATGATGCATCAATACGTACTCCTGAACATTTTCTGATAGGCATTATTAAAGAATTTATTACTTGAGTTATCATCTACTCATTTCAATAATCGTAATTTATTCGACAGAAAACTCAGAATTTTTGGAGCCAATGTCAAAAGAGACAATAATCAATATTAAAATAGTATCATCTTCGTCACAACATCCAAATAGGTACTTAGATTTTGATTATGGAAGAGAAATTATTTTCAAATAAGTGGCCATCAGCGAGAGTAATTGAACTTCTCCCTGGAAAATATGGTTTACTAAAAAATTTCACTTTTAAAATTATTACATCTATCGTAATAAAAACAATTATAAAATTTGCTATTCTTGTCATTCTATCTTAAGAATTTATTTATCAAATCAATTGCTAATTGCTTGAAGAAATGTTTGAAAATGATTCAATTAATATAACTAAAGATTATTGCGATCTCAGTGGAGCATTTACATAGGGACTGTTTCACATTCAACGTGCAACTCAAATAGTATCGCACATATCACTAGGTGACTGATTCCCAGTTTTCAGTAATTCTCATGAGAACAATTTACGTAATGATATAAATTACAGGACTTTGTCAGTTTACTATGATCTTCTAGTATGAGATTGATTCTGTTTTTATATATTTCTTTTCTCTCGTGGTAGATCCAATTTCTATTAACCTTTTAGCAAGAAGTAAAGTTTAATACCATTTAATCTACTTTATCAATATCCTTTTTGGTATAAAATTTTTCTAACATATTAACATATTAACATTGTTTAAAAATTTTAAATGAGTGTATATAACTCTTTTTATAAACTAGAAATATAACATATATATCAACATAATTGTATGAGGGAAAATGCATGTATATTTATACATTATTAAAAACTCATATTAAAATTTATTTATATTAATTTATATTGATATTCTTTTTATCCTTATCTATTCATGAATATGTAAATACTATAGATGACAATACAACAGTATTCAATTTCTTTATAATATATAAGATTATTGAGCATGTATTCACGCGATTATATATTTATCAGATAATATGTCTGATAATTCTGTAAGTTGGCAATTAAATGAAGAGATGCAGACCCTTCATTCGTAAATCAGTATTATTGTCATATTAAATTATACATATAATAAAAAGAGTACAATGTCAACATTAATGACAATAAACGAAGCAATATTACAATTTCGATTCTGTAGAATTGATATTAATTTCTATTGAAACGAGATCACTAATCTGCAGATGATATTATAAATGTATATATTATACTTTCGCAATTTCGATTTAAAAATATCTAGTTTCTAGGATTGTCTGGATTAACCGCAGAATAATTATAGCATTATTATAATACATGTAGTAAGTGACGATACTAACATTACTACAATGTTGTTATGCATTTGACAAAATTAGCAAATATAAGCATAATAATTCAGAAACTTAATAATGCAACTGTTGAGTACATATATGTTAATAATGCTACCATTCGAATACTGAGGTTTAAATTGATTTTCGATTCCGATTAGACCTTCATGTTGAATGAGTTAAAATGAGTCTACATAAAAAGGTTATTAATTAAAAGGATAAATAAAAATGCTTGATCTTCTGAAATAATCTTACTAGTAATTAGATACATAAATATTCATCCAAATAATTGCATATTCATACGTATAACAATGCATACACGTACGTTTAAATACGTTGTAATTCGTCATTTACTCTTTTTATTAAATTTAATTAAATATATAGAATATTTAATATAATGATACTGACAGTAAATTGTTCAAAAACTAACAAATTTTTAGCTTAATTTATAATTGTATAACATTTATAAAATTATAAAATGAAATTGTTTTTCTATTAATCGTACATACTTACTTACAAATAATAGAACGAATATATACAATATAAATTTTAAAGTAAAAATGTTACAAAAAAAGTATAAAAAATTTATTATGAATCTTGATGCATATATTGAAAAGTTTATATCGAAGAATATTGTATTAAAGTTATTTAATATTCAATTTTACTAATAAAAATTTATACGTATCCATCTTACATTACAAAAATACGATCAAAAGATTTTCTAAAAATCATATACAGAAACGCAGGGCTATTTTATATTATCATTTTTGATTTTTTCTTATTATTTTTCCACAATTATAATATTATCATAAAACTATGAAAAACTAAATATGAATTATGAATATAAAAAATTGATTAAAGTCATAAACTTAATAATAAAAACTTTCTAATAAAAATACAACTTCTGAGAAATTACTAACAACCTTTTTTCAAATAGAAATGAATGTAAATATTTAACAAAATCTAGAAAAACGCAATTCAAAGATAAAAAAAGTACAAGAACTTAATGTTAGTCAAATAAATTCATTGATAATAAGTTTTTGAAGAATTCTTAGTTTCAATATATAGAATACTAGATATTTCAATATATAGACAATATATTATTACATTACAAAGTAATGTTAAATATAAATAATAAAAAAAAGTTATATACGATGCTATACTGAGTACGAGTAAAATATTTTTTTCTTTTTTATTACTTTAGATTTACATTGATAATATAATGAAACAGTAAGATTTTTTTCTGGATAATAAATATTTGAATTATAAAATTCATACCACGTGAGAAGTTTTCAGCTCAATTAATATTATTCTTTTCGAAAAAGTTATTAGCCTTTAAAGATATTCCATTTAATAAATTATAAGTTAACCAATTTGCTTTTTACATATTTTTATTTTTATAAAAATATTATTACGAATCGTAAGATCGAAAATTAAGAGAAAAAATAATGATATATAAAGCGCTAAAAATCATTGATATAAATAATAATCAAATATTAATAATTAATAATTTTACAATTAAATTTATAAAAAAATACACTTATTATAAATATATGTAAATCAGTTACACTTACAATTATAAGAATATGAATATTTTAGTTTTAAATTATTAAAAAAGTTTTATGAAATATTATTTTTAAATATTGTATCATTATTATTTAAAGAAAACTGATTATATGAATGAATAAAAATAATTTAAATGAGACTAATTCTAATATGTCGAGATACAGATATTTGAATAATTTCTCTAAAATAAGTAAAATATGCTTAAAATTATTTTTAAATTTATGATCTAGTTCCGTTTTTGCTCAATACTATTTAAGTAATAGTATAATTAAATTTATTTCAATATTATTAGTATTGACATATGAATGGAAACACTAATTATAATATAAAAAAATATATCCAATAAATTTGTATAAAGATATTTTAATTAGAGATATATAATTAATTTGTAGTAAAAAAGCTTTAGAATAAATTTTAGTATATAATATTTCTTTATCATTGTTATTAAACAAAAAAATAATATAGTATTTATAAATTCAATAAATATTTTCAAAAAACTATTTAAAATACCTTATATAATTATTAAAATAATTATTATAATTCTTTAAAAAATGATAATTATTATTTGATAATTATAGTATAAATTGGTATTTTTCTATTTGAAAATAAATAATGTTTTTAATTAATACATAGTCTACAAAATTTATTGTTTTAATGTAAATATCTTATAGGATTAAATAAATCACCTATTAAATTATAAAATATTATAAATGTTATATAACTACAAATTATATTATACTTTCAAGAAACTATTAAATGTTAAAAAATTTTGATTGTAGTGTTAATTTAAATGTTTAATTTTATTAATTATCTTATAATAATTTTTAATATTATAAATTACGTATTAACGAATAAAAAATAATTTTTAAAAGAAATTGATTAAAAGATAATAAGTAAACGAAAAATACAGAACAAAAAAAAAAAAGAAAAAAATACTAGTAATTCCAGACGAGAATATATGCTAAGTTGTAGAAATTTCAATTTTACTCAAATCTTTTTATTTTTAGTCCCAAATTTTCATACTAAAAATAATCAACCAAATAATAAAATAATCATACAAAATAATCTATGAAATCTATTTAAAAAAATTGTTTTATACACAAGTACTTGTACATTAATAAAGACATTTACAAATAAATAAAGAGTAAAAAAAACAATTCACAAAAAAAAGTAAAAGAAAAAATACATAGAATTTGGTGGGTAACTGCATTACCCTGCTAGTTCGACTTTTTCGAGAAGTGCACCTTGGCACACTTGTGACTTTCAGTAACGGCAGCGATAGTGTGAATAACCTCAGTTCATCGACAAGATTAACTCTAAACATACCGCAAAAATTATCTTAAAATTAAATATATATGAAAAAGGAAAAACAGCGAACGAGATAGAAAGAATTATATAAATTGATAATTGATGAGTATAATTAAATAACCATAAAATCCATTAGAAAATTCAATATTTACCGTCACTTTATTAATGTTGAGTCCCCATTCCCCATTAATGTCATTTCCTGTTCTATTCGTATTTCATTCTACATGTACTTAATTTTCATTGTATAAAAATCTTTTTCATAAAAGAATTTTTATTTTAATTATTTGTATTTTTTAAAACTATTAAATAACATTCGGCGCATTCAAATTATTTGAATTTTCCAGTATGTTTATTAATTTAATCACTATTATAATTAGTTTAAGATAGTAAATATTAAATATATTTTGAAGTGATTATTTTCATTTATTAATAAATTAATGATTTATAAAGTTAAATATTTTTTTAATTTCTATATTAAAATGTTTAATTATATAGTAGTAATATAGTTTTAAATATGTAATATAAGTAAAGGAGTAAAAAAATAAATTATATACTAAATAGTAACAACATACTAGATACAAAACTTTTTTAAATAAATCATTCAAACTGAATATGTAACATTTATTCAGACTATTTGTATTGATTCAACTCATATATATTAGTATTTAAATAAAAATTAAAATTAAAATTAAAATACAGAGACATAAATGAAAATTGTATTTATACACATATTATAAATGAAATTGTATTTATGCACTACTACAATTTTAAGATATTTATAATATATAAGGAGTAGGCTGCAAAGTTCGTAAATTAATACACAATAATACAAAATCATAAAAACTCGTATATAATCATAAAAAAATCATGTACATTATTCGATCTGTATTATTTTTATTTAATACTAACTTTTAAAAGATACGCGTTTAAACTTGACACTGGCGGACAATTGATTCGTGAGTTACAGCATTGCTAATTAAGCACTGAGTAGACCTTAAAATAGGACTCAATTTCAGCTTTTCTCTCTTCATCATTACTAAATTCCTTTCCAACTAATATTTTTTTAAAGTTTACAAATGGAAAAAAGTCACTGTAGAATACAGTCGATAGAAAAGCAATTCGTAGCCTAATTCAATTCAATTTTGCCTTCGTTTTCATTGATTTGTGACATGATGCATTGTCTTAATAGAATAAAAGTTGCTTTACTCGTATTACTATATTTCAAAAACCAACAGTTTTCAAATATATATACGTATATTTTGATAGTTGGTACTAAAAATTATAGATCAAATGATCTGCATAACTTTTTATGCGTCAATTTTTATACTTTTCATCCAATCTGTTATTTATATATATAAAACATATATGTATATGTACATAAACCAAATTTTAAATAAATTTTTTTGGTTTTTTTAGGTTATTTATATTCAAGCTATTAAATAAATAATAAAACAAAAAAAAATATTTTCAACATTTTAATAATCTAATAAAAATTCAACTAAATTAATTAAAATTCTTATAATTCATTATTACGTTTACTATAACGCATATTGTAATGTTATACAAGTTTTATTTTATATAATTATGAAAACAAAATACAATAAATGTAATTTGTTATTAATAATTTAATGAACTTATAACAATAAGTTTTTAATTACGTACTTATTAATTATATAAGTTTTTGAATTTACGTACATACATATAAGTATATGTATGTATATGTGTGTGTGTGTGTGTGTGTGTGTCGTGTGTGCGCGCGCGTGTGTCGGTGGGTATATATATGTATGTAAAAAAACTTGATTGATGTAGTGATACGTAAATCAAACAAGATGTTTTCATCAAGCTCATTGTATTATCTGATAAATTAAAATTATGTAAAAAAGTTTTTTTTTTAAACAAATTTTTGTAAATTTAGGAATTTATAAACTAATAATAAAATATTTTTTTTATAAAAGATAAATAATATTAAGGTTTATCTAGTTGTAACTAATTATCTTCATATTGATGTAGTGTAATCTTCAGTAATTCTTTTCAACTAATATTATTTAAATAATGATTATTTTTAAATAAACCATTGAAGATTTTATATATGTATTTGTTTCATGTATCTGATACAATTAATATCATACAAAAAATAAATATTCACAAAAATATTTGAAATATATTTTAATAAAAATGTATTTAATATATCTTTCATTTTTTATTGTCAAAATTTGAATATTATACATGAATATGTTACTATATTACACCATAATTTTTATTATTTAATATTGTACGAATTATATATTTTTAATATAATGTAATAAAAATAAAAACCTACTGAATATATCACAAAACAATTTTAATAAGAAAAATAAATATGAAATAATAAAGAAATTATTTTAATTTATGACTAATTAATCTATTATTTCATTCATTGAAATAAAATAATTGTATGAATAAGAATTATGAATTGAAATGATGAAGAGAATCATTTATAAAATTAATAAAATGAAATATAAAATAATATATTATAATAAAATTTTATATGAAATACAAAAAAATTTTTTAAAAATTAATAGATAATTATTTAAAATATTACTAGATTTTATTTGATTGTTCGATCTTTTTTTTTTTTTTATTAATATTTTTACTTTATCTGGCATACATTTTCTAACATACATAAATATATATTATATAATAGATTTTCAAATCAAACAAGGTAAAAGTATTTATTTAGATATAAATTTATAATTAAACAATCCCCTTAAGAATATAACTTTCGTTATCATCGATTTTATTCAAGCAATAATTAGTTCAAATAAAATGAGTTTGTGTCTTATAGTGGCTGATGACACTAATACGAATATTTCTCGACATGTGTCTCGTATCAGCTAAGTCTGTCCTCAATCAATTAAGTATACTACTAAAAGCATACGAGTTAAAGAATAAAAGTAAATTTAGACAGAAATAAAATATAATTGAATGTTTTTATGTTCGATATCTTTTTATTATAAGAATAATTAATTATATTTTGTACAAAAATTAAAAAATATTTAATTGGTTTATTGCTTCAAACTACAATAAATATTAAAAAAAAAATTATTCAATGAGTACAATAAATTTGTTATATAATACATATTTTTCAAATAATAATGTATAATTTAAATGTAAAATTTTAAAAGAAAATAATTTTTGCAATATGTCTGTTAACTTTTTATTTAATTTATAAATGAATATATACAATATACGAATATATTTATATATATTGATATATTTAATAAACATTATTATTTATTACAAAAAAAAAAAAAATTCTTTAATAAATCAGATAAAGATAAATGTTGATATTCTTGGATAATTTCGTATCAGACTACTCTATAACTATTTCTATTTACAATAACTATTTTTAACTATTTAAAAGTATTAAATCTTCTAATGAATGTCTTTAGAAACGAGTAAAAATAATTTAAATTAATATAAATAACTATAAATATGTCTTATAAATAAAGAAAATAGATGTAAAGCTATTCAAAGATTTTGGTAAAAAAAAAGAAAATTTTAGGACAAAAGGAAATAGAGGTTTGAAAGAAAAGAGTGAATGCAAGGAAGAAAACACGGAACAAGCAAAATGTGTTGAATTATTGAATATAAATTTCATTAAAAGCATAAATCATAAAATCATTCATTTAGGAGATATTATGAAGAAATAACATCGATTAAATAAATTATTAGTAAAAAGAATATTTTTCCTTAATATAAATAGTAATAAAATAATCTAGGATTCTGACAATATGAATTCTACGATAATAAGTTCAAAAGGACATTAAGTTATCTTTGATCTTATGCTATCTGATGGCCAGTAACCCAAATTGTCTCACAAACAGTGTATTGACTATTTCAAATATATTAATTTTAGACATAAATGACATAAAATAAATACAACTTTTTAAGAAGTAGAACACTCTTCAGTACAACAACATAATTGTCTTAAATGTATTCATCAGATATGAGAAAGTAACGATCGCTCATTGTACGCTGTTGTTATTAAATTTTGCAGAATTTTTTATTATGTAATTCTATTTCTATGATGTTGCCCATCTGATGAACGATACAGCAATTAATCATTTTAATACATCAATTTAGAAGTTATTTTTTTTAAGTTCTCACAGATTTGATCATGAATAAGATGAAATTAAAAATTATTATATATTATTTTAAATAAATCTGTATTAAGGTGTAGGTAATTGTAAAATTGCCAGATTTATAAATAGAGATATAGTAAATAGTAATAGTACAATAGAGATCCAAAAATGATTACAGAATACAGAAAAAATGAATTTATAAATAAACAAAAGAATTGAGTACTTTAACAAAAGCAAAAAAATGTTAATAATAATGTTCACATTGACAGCTACAGCACATGAATAATCGATAAAAATTTTGAAATGATCGAGAAAATTATTATTATTAATAAAAAATTGAATCATTATTCAATAAGTTTCTAAGATTGCTTTTTATCAGCTAATTTATAATACATAATTTTTTTGACATTAAACGTGTGAATGAAACTATCTCTTTAGAATCACTTAGAAACTATTAAACAATACCTACGACAATTAAAAAATTCTGAAAAGAATAATAGGCGGCGAAACATATTTTTCATATTGAAGTTAAAGCTACTTATTTCAATGGACATAGTCAAAAGAATCAATAACGAGAAAAGTATATCAAACTCAATAAAATGAGAAAATTTTGCCCAATTTTTTCTATTACAATAACGTGATAATTATAAATTATTGTTAGAATATCTTACGGTGAATAAAAAATATTAACTTAAAGTTATACGCTTTTCTATGAAACAATAAGGAGAAAAAATAATTCATTAATTCCTAATCACGATAATACACCTGACATAGTGGTTCAAACATAGTGGTCTATTCGAGATTTAATATATCAAAAACAATATATAATAACCTCTAAGTCCCCATAATCACCAAATTTGATCCCGTACGACACATTTGTATCTAATATTAAAAAAATCTATGAATGGATAAAGATTTGCAATCACTATGAAGATAAAAACTGAATAACTAGCAAATATCATATATTTTTTAATAAATGTTGGTTTTTATTATATTGTTTGATAAAGGAAAACTTTTTATACATTAAAGTTTTTCATATCTTTTTACAAATATTTATTTTATAATTTTTCTTCTTTTTTAAAAATATTTTAAATATTACTATAATAGATCTCACTTTATTGCACAATTCATTACATAGTTATATAATATATTTGAAGAAAATAGTAATAGTTAAAAAGTAATAAATAAAAGTGCGAGAAAAAAGGTAAAAAGAAAAATTGTTTTAGATTCCTAAAAAATTTCATATCCTTAATAAATTATATAATTTATTACTTTATTTTTATTATATCTGTACAATCCTCATTATGAAGTAGTATAAACTTTATCCGTTAACAAGCGAACAACAAACCAAAAGTAAGTGCTTATCAATTTCAGAACTAGAATGAACAACCTCAGAGTATACCTTACAATTTAATACTGAATGGACTAGGCATTTACGACAAAAATATCACAATATTTTGTATCTGAAAGTATTGGCTTAATGTGTTAAATATGTAACCATCGTGCATATAGTAGAGTAGAACCTAAGTTCTATCCATGGTTCCTTAAACCTTGCAAAGTTTACTATTCTTATTAATTATTAGGCAATGCTGTCAGCGACATCTAGCGTTACTCAACGTTGAATAGTTTCACCACTTACAGTACTATAGATCCTATGGAGAATTCTATTCACAAACATTACCATATTTTCTCTGAAGTAAAAATTTTAAAAAATATAATTGATAACGCTATTAATAAATTTATTCTTTTTAAATAAATTTATATAGATAGTCGTTTTTAATGTTTAATGTCATCTTAAAGGTATATTATTGAAACAAGAAAACTGAAATATAATTGTTTTTTCTTGGAACGATTTTTTTTTTTATTTGACATGATTTTATGAAGTATGAATAAGAATAAAGAATTAAAAGATCTATCTAAAAAAAAAAAGATAAAAAAATAAATTCAGCAACTTTTACTTTGAAAATTTCTGTGTTTCTCTCTAAATTAATTTAATTCTTTGAGGTTATTACTTTTCTATTTAGAAAATCAGACTGAAAAGTTTTTGTTTAACATATTTCAACACGATTTCAAGGTAACCCCTCTAAGGAATGTTTCTATATTTACTATCATTTATACTAATCTGTGTATACAAAACCACCTTTACTATCAAGCAAAAAAAAAAAGAACTTTTTGCAGTTTGTACATCCACAAAATTATTTAATGCTAATCGCTTATTAATTTAAATAATTTTTTTCACTAGAAGTTTATAAATTGATTCGTCTGATGACTCACCAAGCGTTTTTCTAAGTACCACAGTTCTTCTTCCTATGCACTTTTGCATCGCTCGTATTCCTTTATTCACTTAGGCCTGACTTGAACGTTGACCTGTCAAACCATTTTAACTAAGATCTAATAACGTAGCATATTGACAAAAATATTTTATTTACATACAAATTTTCCTTAGTTCTTTCTTACTTATCTTATAATTACTAGACACCTTCTAATTTTCCAATGCATTTAGTATAAGGTATGAAAAGAGTGAAAAAGTTCTATATGCACCTTAATATCATTGTTACCAATAAAACGAAACCATTTGAAAAATAAAATTATTTTTTTTAAAACGCCATGAAGACTGCAATAATCATATAAACAATATATTATTTCAATATTTTAATAAAGAAATTTGAAAAGTAAATTATTCTTATATACAATTAAATTTTTAGAGAATTATTAAAAACTATTATTTTCTTATAATAAAATTTAAAAAAGTGAAAAATATATGTTAAAGTTCTATTTTCAATAAAGAAACTATGTAATAAAGTTTAAAAATTCATGTGATAAAATTGTACTTTCAAAAATACAATAGAATTTGAAGATATCAAATAAAGTAAAATATAATTAATCCTAGAATTAAAAAAAAATTGTTAATTTTTTAATTTCATATTAATTTAACTTTGGTAATTAGTATGTAAATGTTATAGATAAACAATAAAAATATTTATTTTGATATTATAAATTACGTTTCACCATTGAGTTGAAAAAATGTCAATATAATATATAAAAATCAGTTTACGAAATGCATAAAAGATATTACGTTGTATAAAATAAAATATGCTATAATAATAGAATCATTCTTACATGCAGATGAAGTCACTAATAATTATATAATTTTATTAGATTTTGGAGAAGTTATAATTAAGTATATAATTATATACGTTATACATAAAATTATCCAAGCACTCAGTAACGATAGAATATAAAATTAATTATGAAAAATAATTTATAAGAAAGAATATAATAATAAATTAAAAATTCTAAGAAGATTTAAAAGGGAGTTTATTTAGCCTTCGTACAATAAATATTAATATCTCTACTATTCTTAATACTATTATTAAATAGCTATTATTAAATATACTGAATGTATTTGTATTTATTTAATTTTCTATTTAAATTAATTTTCCTTGGTTATTGTTAAAAATTTACCAAAAATACAGATATGAAATAATAATGGTTACTGTATTTTAACGAAATAGTTTTATTCTGTAAAAGAATTTTTTTGCAAGAAAAGAATGTAAAAGTATAATAATGATAGTTTTGCCAGCAGTGATAAAAAAATATAATAAATAAATAAATAAACATAAAAGAAAAAGACTTTTTTTAAAGAACAACTTGAATCGATGGAGTTTACTCTTTTTGAAATAAATGCAATTTTTACAGGTATCAAAAAAAGCCATAATTAACTAGTAATAATAATAATAATACTATTTTGTACACTTTTTTCTTATTTATTTATTTATTTTTTTTGTTAATAATAAAACTCTTGAAAATATTATTTATTTATGAATATGATAATTATATATTTAAATATTTTTTTTTAACACTATAATATGAATCAACAAGGAGCTAAAAACAATTAGCATTACATGATTTAATTTTCTTACATAGATCAAAAACGTATTTATTTGTTTAAAATATATTTCTTGCATTTATTTATAACTCTCATCATTTACATTATAAGAATATATAATGATATAAAATATAACATTATTTAATTAATCCAAAAACGATTAATTTTAATAATCACAAAGGATTGTTATTATTTTTAATTTTTTTGTGTTGAATAAACTATAAAAGAAATTGATCATTAACCTTGACTACTTCGTGTTGATTATCTAAAACATATATATATTCTTTTCTGTAAAGAATAATATAAAATTTTTTTGACATATTTCAAAGAAATACAACTTTTCTCTTGTTAAATGATACAAAAAATATTTAACAGTGCTGACATGTAGAGTTTAAATGTCAGGTGAACAACATTGCCGAATCGTTTCTGCTCTGACAGGATAATTAATGAGAAGTCAATAACCTTAATTCGATGAGTCATTTTCCTATGGCTGTATTTTTCTTTCTCGCGGTTTTTTGATGCATCCTCGGAATCATTCTTAATACGATACTAAGCTGACGTTCGCTCGAATTACTGCATGGTGTCGCGAATTAAAAGTCTACCTTTCTTTTTTTTTAGCCAATGAATTTATTTTAAAAATTGTTCGGCATTTAATTGGGTTATAAATTGAATGTTATATGCATAAAATATAAAGTAAAAGAAGAAAAAAAAGATTAAATTATTTAAAAGATCATGTATGCGCATATATTTTTTAAATTAATACTACACATTTAATGAAAATATTAGAAATCTATAAAATTATATCTAATCTAAAGCAATATAAATCTAATGAATTGATGAACGAAATTTTGAAGTTTTATGTATTTAATGTTATAAGGCATATTCATTTTGTCATTACATTACACTCTATTTATAATCGTAGAAATATCAAATAATTATAAAATTTTATAATTAATATTAGTATATAAATATTGTAAAGTTTTTTTTAATTTAAATAAAAAAATATGTGAATTTTTTTTTACCCATTTAATTTAATATTCATTATCGTAACATATTTTAGTATATATTACCTATTATTATTAGTATAAATTTAATTTTAATTTATCAAAAAAATAATAATTTAATTATGTTAATCAAAACTAAGTCTTTATATAAATTAATGTTGTTTTTTATGTTATTCGATTTTTATTATAACCCTTTTGATTGTAATCTCTAAATAAAATACCAAAGAATTTTTGTTATAGCTAATCAATGAGTGATTATTAATTAGTATGTATTTTAATGTTGTTTTATTAACAGAACTATTTATGTGAATATATATATAACATATTTTTAATAAATATTATATGTTAATTTTATACTGAAATTAGATTATACATGAGTACAATATTTACAAGCATATTCCTAATGTATGTCCATTATTTTAAATCCATCTGTCGTTTATACATATTTGTTAATAAAAAATTAATGAAAAACGAATAAAGAATATTGAGAAAAATATTAAGTAAAATAAATTATACTCGTATTATATCACATTTTTATATTTTATTGCTAAATTAATATTGCTAAATGTAATATGCAATTTATATTGAATTTACAATGTGCTGCTAAGACTACAATGAGTTACTTTATTATTTTCATTTTATTCAAGAACATTCATATACTAATTGTTATAATCTTAGAATCAATTTTTAAATCAATATATGATGTTATTAATTGAATTTGTTAAAATTTACGATTTTCAATCAAGTATACAGTCTATGGTTTAAAACAATATAAAACTAAAAAAAAAGTTTCATCTTTACAAGTATTTATAAATTTAAATTAAAAAATATTTGTGTAATTTATAAATAAAACAATTATTTTTCATTATTTATTGATGAGAAACTATTATAATTAATATAGAGATATCTTAAAAGATTTATTTAAATATATAAATTAAATTATTTTAAATAATCGATATTGATTATGCAATTATTAAAATCTGGTAGAAATAAAGTCAGAGGGTAACTAGTGTTTATATTATAATGTATTATCTTAAAGAGATTAAAACGACTAATCTGTTTTTAAAGATACTTTAATTTTAGCTTTTTTTAATTATTTATAATTATTTATTTAAAATTAATTATCATTTTTATTGGTACATTATGTACAAAAATAGAATGAATTTCAAAAATAAAAATTAATTAGTTATTATTCTAATAATATAGTAATTGATTGAATAATATTGATCATTTGAATTATTAAGCAATGTATATGAACACTCCATTAACGTTCTTCATTTTCACTGTTGCATTTGTGTTGTATATTTACCAAAAATAAAAAGAAATAAAATATGCATGAGAACAAAACACTAGTATGATAAATATGTAATGAATTATGTTAATTAATTGAGGTTGTATGTTTAGAAGATAGGGATGAATACTGCTCAATTTGATTTACTTGCACTATATAGTTTTAGTAAAAAGTTTTTGTAAGAAGTTTATTTTTAATATATGTAATAATACACATAAATATATAAATAATTCATCATTTATTTATAATGCATACATGGTCATTTTAAAAAATTGATAAGTGTATATGCGTATGTTTTGAACAGATATACATGCATGTAATCATTCGCATGAAAATTTTAGCTTTTGAATTAATTAAATTTGAGGGTAAATATATTGCATAAAGTAAGTATAGAATACTTTGTGTATTTAATATTCTAAAAAAACTTTATCTTCCTTGATAGATCTTTTAAAAATTTTATATAGTAAATAATTGCCTCAAGTGAATATACACACATATTCAAAATTATTAAAAAATTAGACTCTTAATAAAACTATTCGCAACTTATATAGATGTAAGATAAAGACAGATTATAGCACGTTGAAGGTTATTTTGACTTATTTATGCTGTATTGTGAATTACTATAACTTACTATTTATTTAAGGACTAATACTTTAATTATTTTTAGCTCATAATAATATTTTTATGAATGATATACGGTTTCTCTATGTTTTTCAGTATTATTTTTAAACTTTAACTCATGTAAAATATTATGCTGGATTAAACAATAAAACAAAATAATAGATGATTAATTTAGTATTTCTTTTTTAATAACTAGCAATAATTTGAAAAATTAATCGATAATTAACCAATTTTCATAGATTAAAAAAGCCAAATCTATAAGTTGCAATGTCATGAATTCACCCTTATACGAAAAATGTAGTTAGATTATTCATAAAAACTGGATTTATGCGAGAAATTATTGGTTAGCTATAAATGTTACTGATTATGTGTGACAAAAAAAGCATTTCACTACTACTAATGGCGTTTCACCATAAGTAATATTACGGACTTAATGATGATTCATAAAAGATAAAACTCTTGGAACAAATTAGATTTGCTGAAGTTTATGTCAAGTAAATCAACCTCGTAAAAAATAGATAGAGAACAAAACTTCACATATTCTAGTTCTGTTTTTCTCTATAATAATAAATATATATATGAAGTAGAGAAAAAACGTTCGCAATTGAGTATGTATTAACTTAAAAACTTAGATATATAAATAAAGAATTTTTAATTTATAAGTATAAACTATGAATATATTAAAGCTCCTGAAAGAGAAGATTGTTGATGAACGAATACTGAGTATTAGTAAACATTCTAGACAACTTCTTTATATTATGTGATAGTTTATAAAGTTTATATATATGCTTCGGTAATCAAAAAAAGTATCAGCCACAAAAAATTTATTTTTTATTTTCTATTCAGGTTGATCCAAAAAAGGAAATCTTCAAAAACTACTCAGGAATTGACTGGAAAACATAAACACTTTGAACTGAAATAGTCTAAAACTTCTGAGATTCTTCGAGACTTCTGAAATCATCTCCACGAAAAATGAAAAAAACATCAATTACAAAGATTGTACAATTTAAATAAAAAAAAACTAATCATGCTTAGATAAGAGAAGATCTTTGAAAAGCGCTCATTAGTGTACATACTTTGAAATTATAGATTATACCATGAAAGAAAATGGTCTTCGACTTATACCAAATTTTCTACGGGACAGTAAGTATAGCTAATAAAAATAGAAATAGAATGTTTTTTGAAAGGCATAAGTTCTATGGCTATGAGAATACTTAATTTTCTATAAAACTAGGCATAAAAAACAAAAATGTTGAGAATTTTGTTATTGAATACTTGTACATCTGCAAGTTTATTATTTATCCAATTTTTAGTCTCATCTTTTCCTCTAGATTTATTGTTTTGAAGAGCTTATTAAAAAGTAATAATACTTTGAAGATCAGTACTAAGAAAAATTCGATCATTATACCTGTAACCACTGCTATGTTTTTACTCTTATTTTAGATCGTGTTCTCTAATCAGAGCAACTTCTGTTAATAATCTTTCCTTTTCTCTCGCAATACGTAGTTCGTTGTAGTTACTATTAACAACACCTATGTATAATATATATATATAATTTTAGATCGTCATAGTAATACATAAATATACATTTCTAATAGTTTAATACATTTGAAATTTGTACATATATGTTTAACACTCAATGTATTGATTGCATACTTTTTTGAAATTTTCAAATTTATTTGTAAATATAAACAAACATTTTAAACCATACATATACTATAATTTAGTAAGTGTATATTAACATTAAAAAAAGTTTTATAAAAAATATTTCTTTAACCCAGTGAATAAAAAAAATATGATATATATAGTCAATGATTATATAGTAATTATATTTCCATTTACAAATAAATTTTTTTACATATTATTTATATTTTGTTCAAATAATTTAAATTTGAATTCCATATAGTTGGTAGTAAATATGCATTAAAAATAGTTTATTAATTATTAACAAATTCAATAAAATTATCAAATAATATTTAATCGATTCTATAAAATTTTAGTAATTCAAGTTAGTAACTTCTTATAGGTTTTTTAAATAATATTTTCAAAAATATTTATAATTAATAAATCAATAAATCAAATTATATTAATCACAAATTTAGAAAAATTATTAAAATTTTAAACAAGCTATAATTTATTTAAAAATATTGTGATAATACTTTGAAAAGTTCCTTACACTATTACCACATTTTTTACTTCTTCTATCAATGTGACCCAATTTCCGTTATATTATGAAAGATAAATTACAAAAACTGAGCTTAACTATGTTCCATATAACTAACTAAAAAATATTAAAAAACACATATAAATTTACATGATTACTTCACAATTTTTTTCACACGATTTAAACAATAATATATTATTTTATATAAGAAACAAGTATAATATCACATTGATTTTAATCTTATTTAGATTATTATTATAAATGTAGCATTTAGTTTAAAATAGCTGTAACCAATATTTTTAAGATTGCATAAAATTGAAAAAAAGTTAAAATACTTTTTTTGTATATCATAAGAACAATATTATTAAATATGATCATATATTAATAAGATTTGTTTTAGTGAGTATATTTTGAATAATTTATAGGTGTCTTTTAAATTAATAATGTTTATCAACCTTATTTTTTAATACATATTAATAACAATACTACCTTTAATAAACAAATAAAATAATATTTGTATTAATTTTTATATAAAATTTGTTGATCAATTATTTTTTTACTATATAATAATTAAAAAATTTAACCCAGTATAACATAAAAAGTGGTACAAAAATTTCTCTAATTCTTACTTTTTATTTTTTTATTATTTTCTTTCACTGTAATTTTAAAAATATAGTTATAATTTATTAATTCAATGGAAAAATATTTATAAATCATATCTTAAACAATTTTTTATTTTATTAACTGTTTAGACTTTCATTAAGAATTTCTATTTGAAAATAAAATAACCCAAGAAAATACTATTAGAAAAGATATAAAAAAGAATATCAAATATCAATAATCTAATAATAATGTGTATACATTCTCTTTAATTACGAAGTAAATTATATTTTGCTAGATTTTGAAATAGATTAAATATAATGATATGAAGGAATATAAGAAATTATTTTTTATACTAAAAATATTTAACTAAAATTTATTTAATAGAAAAAAACATGTAATGAAAAATATTAATCATATTGGTATTTATTAAAATCTTAAATAAATATTAAATACTTAGAAATAAATGAATACACTTGTTTGAAATATATAAATTCGATAATTTGTGAATTATTATTTATTTATAAAGAAATAATATTTATTTCGTTCATATTTAATTATAATTATTAAAACCATAAATTTACTTTATTATTTTTAAATTTAATAATTTTTTTCTTTTTGATGAAAATCTTGATTATTTCAATTATTTGTTCACGCAATTACATATAAAATAGGTAATAATTATCTCATTGTAGTAAAAGATAAATACAAAAATTATAAGAAATTGTGATATCTTAAATATTTAATAAAAAGAATATTGAAGTCTTATTGTTCAAAAAATTTATTTCAGCTGCTTGTAATTTTAATTAGTTATATAGATTAATTTTTACAATTTTTAATAAAGTAATAAATATCTATAACTACAATTGTCAACAAATTAATGTTATAATACTTTCTTATATCATAGATTGGTTTTAGAAATTTTAATCTAATTTAGAAACAAGTTTTGTAAGGTAATTAATCTTATTTATTTTTTTGTTCAAAGTTTTAACACACGAAGTATATAATTATGCTACAGATATTGAACTGTGTTTACTGAACTTGCTTACGGATCCTTATATATTTTCTTGTATTTGCTTTTATTTTAATTTATATTATTATCATTCTTTTTTATTTTATATACATACAAAGAATAATAATAATTATAAAAACAAAAACTACTACTTTAAGTATGAAAAATTGTATTAAAACTTTAACTGACTTCAATTTTAAACTCGCTGCCCCCCCACAAAAAAAACAAAAAAAAAACAAAAAAAAAACAAAAAAAAAAAACAAAATCCATACATAAAAGTAGTTATACAGATAATAATAGTATCTTAATTGTTAGTTTTACACAAAATACCACTGGTACGAATTTTGTTGCTTAAACAAGCATGTGAGAAATTTGGAGAACGTCTTGCTAAGAAAGGAAAAATCATCTTTTAGTGATTATAAGTGCAACTATGCTACATTTTTACGAAGAAATCTCTAACTACACTTTAGTTATTTAAAATTAAACAATGTGATGTATTTATTATGTAAATATATTTGTGTAAAATTGTATTAATTATAATTTTAAATACGCATAATTTTATGTAAATTACTTTTAATATTGAATTGTCTTCAAATTTAAAAAATAAAATAAAAGATTAAATAATTAGATATAATTATAGTATATGATATAAATAATTATAATAGAACTAATATTCACATGGAAAATCACATTATTTGTATTGTTTAGCAATCACAAATAATAGTGGCGCTTATAACATTCTCACTTAACTCAGCGCAAGTACTAGTTTTCTTTAAAAAAGAAAGAAATAAAAGATTCTACTGGACCAATATGAAAGGAAAATAAATAATATCTACAAATTTTTTTCAGATTGATAATATTTAAGGAGGCAGTTGGAAGTATATTTTTATATAACAATAAATTTGGTCGTTATTATATCCTGTTTTAAAATATCAGTGTCATCGTTAAGTTTCCCTTTCCTCCTATGCTGCATAGCTTACTACTGGTCAATCGTAATCGACGAAAAATTTATTATTGAGTAAACGCTGTGCATGAATGATTACGCGACAATTTTCTCTTATTGTGTAGCTGACACGATCTAGCCGTTACAATAGTTCCGCTTTTGATCTATTCTTTCATTGATCGCTCTTTCTCCGAGATTTAAAACGATATTGTAAAAACAGCCCACGAAGCGAGACGTTTAATAGAAAATCGATTTCACTTTTGTTGTAGTTATTTGTATTTATATATGATAAAAAAAATTTGTTTGTAATCATGAGAGTTTGTGATACATTTTTTTTAAACATAAAAATTTTATAACGAAGCAGCAATAGCTTTTTAGCATTAATACATCATAATTTTCCAAAACCTATTATCGAAAGTACTTATAATCTTTAAATATTATTGATATGTAGAATTTGAAATTAAATAAAGGCTTAAAGAAGACAAAAGAAATTTTGTCGAAACGTCGCTGACGAAAAAAATTGCGTTTTATTCACACCCTTCAGGAACCCTATTCAAAGATTCCTATTTAAATATTATTGATTGCAAAAATATATTAATAAGCTAAAACAAGTTATTTTTAAATCGATATGTAAAAATAGTTATAAAATTATCATTTTAAAAACGAGAACAAATAAAAATTTTAGCCCTTAATATAAATTATATTCTATTAAAAAATATTGGGTATTGAGTAAAAAAATAAAAACTATTAACTATACATTTATTTAACTTTTAACTAACAATCATTTCGTGAATAACTGTTGACAGAATTATTTTAATACGTTCACCAAAATACTGCGTGTCATCATCAGAAAAAGTAGTTTTAATTCGAAACATGTATAATATGATACGGAGCAGGGGAAATATTATTTACTATATTCATCAACTTAAATCTCTAATCACATATAACTTCATTTATCTTTTTCTTTTCTTTTACTCTTTATTTTACAGTTTAGAAGATCAATTAATTTTACGAATGAAAATTAATTTAAGTATTCTTTCTTTATGTAAATGATATATAATTGCTATCAAATTCAATATTTTAATTTTTTTTTTAATTATCATACGTAAAAGGAAACAAGGCAAATACGGTACCTTGAATATGTTCCTTTATTTGTTTTTAGCGTAAATAACAATAAAAATAATGTGAATTAAAAATCATTTTATTTTGAGAGTTGTCTCACATTAATTTTATCAATATAAGAACTAAATGCAGATCAACTTTTATCTTTAAGGTAATAATAGAATATATATTTAAATAATTGTTTGCAAGTGTATTCTTATCTCGAATTTTCAGAAACATTATATTATAATTTTTTTTTTTCTAATATAAAATTCTTAATTTTCTAACCATTCTATTCATACTCACTGACAACTCTTAATGACATCGATTCTTAATATAATTTATATAAACATATCCTTTGGCAGTAGCTGAAGAAGGTAATCGAAAAAAAGTTTTTATCCATGTTGTCATAGTTCATCCCTTATTAAGGTCGCCTACAGCTTCCTTAGATGTCCATAACTAGATGTAACAACGGCTTACCATATGCTAACGTCGTGTCATTTTCTTTTAGAAGAAAGGCACATTACTATCGATTGGATACTTTTAAACTCTGATCCGTAATTTAAAATTATTAAAAAATTAAAAACTACTAGGAAATAAATCAGTTTTTGTATATGAGCGCTCAAATACAGGCATTTAAAAACGTGGATACATATACACACTCACGAATATAAGAAAATAACATATCGCGTCAGATGGTATAAAATAAAAACCTACGACAACATTAAGTCTAAATAAAATAAAAATAGTCCATGTACATTACTCCTTTCCTAGATTTGGATGTTTAAAATTTAAAATAAATATGTTTTGTCCAAGTTTCTTTAAATTCTTGTGGTATGTAGCCTCTCTATGTACAGTTATTCACATGCATATAAGTTTTTATATGCATGCATTTGCACATTCATTTAAAAAAAACTTTTTCTCTCTATATTGTTTTTCTTTAATTATTAATTTATTACTGTATTATTTAAGCTTATTTTTAAAATATTGAATTTTTTAGGTACTTAGTATTTAAATTTTGATGAATAAAAATTATTTATACGATAAATAAAATTTTTAAAAATATATAAATTAATTTGTTACATTTTAATCATTGTTCTATAAGAAAAATTCATATTCTTATTTTCATGATATAGGATCAAACTAAATATCATACAATTTTTTTTAATATTTGAATTAAAATAAATTTTTATGCCCTCTGAATAGTTTGTTTACTATTAACTTTTAGTTTACTAAAAATATTTATCTCCATTAATTTTATAAATATTTTTGTTTTATTTTCTATTTTTTCACTCTCATCAGAACTACTTTCTGTATATTCAAATTATACATAATTATTATTTTTAAAAAAATATTATTATTCTGAAATATTTTAGTAAATTTTCGAAAAAATGTTTTTAAAATTTACGATAAATTTTAATAGAATGTAGTTTTTTTTTATTAATGTGTGAAAATAGTGATGATGATCTTACATTATTAAAATAGTTACTTAAAATATTATTAGTGTATTGTTAGTGTGTTTACTAATCTACAAGTAATTGCAAATAATATTAATCAATATGAAATAGGCGGTAAGCCTAGATGAATACTACATTTTGCGGAAAAAACTATAGAGATCGAGTGCAAGAGACTTTTTAAGACTTATGTAAGATATGGTATAGCGAAATGTATAGTTGAAATGAGTTCAACCCATTATCTAATTATATGAAATACAATAGATGATAATATATTTCCGAATATATGCTAGACATGATCAATCAGAATATAAGCGATAGAATTTATAAAAATAATATAATTCATAATTTCACGTATGCTAAGCAAGACCATGTGCAACAAACTAGTACTGATATTTGTAAGACTTAGATACTTATTATCTGAAAGTAATCTGACGGACGAAAGGTATTCGTCCTTTAGGATATGCACCCCCATTTACGGCTTAATATATTATCTCGGCAGCTGTCTCTCTCTCTCTCTCTTTCTCTTGAGAGGAGGAAACATTGTCAGATGCGTGGTACTTTTATGTCTAGCCATTAATTGCATATTATTATTAAAATAAAAAAATATCACGGTCATTGTTAAGAGAAAGTAAAAGAATGTAAATTTATAATAGCTAGAATTTTATGATACAGGAAAGCGCTGTTACACATTACCGGCGATATTCTAAGGAAGCTATCGAGGTCTCTACTGATGAGTACATTCTGACAGCCGGGATTAAACTATCTGTAATATATTAGTTTAAAATTTGTATTTGAATTGTCCTCACATTGCCTATCTAACCATGAAGTCGCATACAATGCATTGACTTAATACTTTGATGAAGTTTGCTCTCACTACACATCTAAATTTTCACATTTGTAATTCCATTGTGTATGCATCCATGTACACGCTCGCATATGGAAAACATTGTTCAGTTATAATTGACCGAAAAGTTTGATTTTCTTAATAATATAAAATTATAAATAATATAAAATGTTTAAAAATAATTTACACAATTTAAAATCATTTTAATCTTATTAATTATTAGCCAACCCTTAATATTGATTTAAGGATATCTTATTTTATTGATAAAAATAATTAATTTTTGTAACTTTCAAATTTCTTTATTTACTATATTTAGGTTTTACATATTATTGATTTATTATTAATCCACACCTAAATTCAGTTTTTCACCGTTTTTACTCTAAAATATTGGCAACCAAAAAACAAAACACTAGTTCATCTGCTGACAATTGTAGATTTATTATTTTTAGGATTTGAGATAAATGGAAGATTAAAAAATAATATAATAATGGAGATTTTTAGTATTTACTTCCAAATAAATCGCGAATCCGAATATAATAATAATTCGATTTTTTATTATCCGTTGATGTGATACGTTTGACAAAAATTTTACTATAGTGAACACTTTATGTCTAATGCTCTAGACACTTTCATACTTTTTCTATAATATTTTAATTTCCTATACCTAATTATGAGAAACAGCTTAAATAAAGTACTATTTTTTCATTTATATTATTTTTATTAATAATATAATATATTAATAATAATGTAATTAAATGACCTTATGGATACCACATTTGTAACAAATTGTATTCATTTTTTTTAATTTCTTCCACTTTCACTTTGTACATATGCCCAAATACAGTGTATTTTGTCCCATACAGGAAACCCTGCTCGATATAGGTAACGACGAAATGATATTTTTATCACTATTTGCGGATAAACGGAACTCAATACTAAAAAATGTGCGATCAACTTGTACATAATAGTAACGATTTAATCATATTTTTTACTTAATAAAAATAAATATGTATTAACGGCAGTATATTATCCTTAAAAATATATAAGGCGTACACTATTTTTAAAAAATAACAAGCTCACTGGAATTCGAATTAATTAACATCTAAAAACTGAGTGTGCATTTTTACTGAATTTTAAATTCACAAATTATTTTATTAAACACTGATAGTAATACCTATTACTATCAGTGTTTTATTTTATTTAAATTTTATATAATTTTATAAGAATAAAATTATATAAAATTTAAATTGCACATTTGTTTCGATTTAATAAGATATTAGAAAATTGTATTAACGTATATTAGTTATGTATTATAATTATATATTATAATAATACGAATAATTAAAGTTTGTTAGTAAGTTTAATTATTTAAATACATTGTGTTTAAAAAATTTTTTTGCTTTTTCATTGGTCAATAAAAACTTTTTTATGAAAAATAAATGATTGCTGATAAAATTTAAACAATTTTATTATTTATAAAAGCTCTTACAAACAAGGCATTATCAGATAATTATTTTCATTTAATATATTTTAATTGTATAATTGTTATTACACATAAAATTAAAAGGTTATACTTACAAATTTGACTTTATTAACATAATTGGATCGTTAAAACATGTGTTAAAAAAAATCATTTAATCGTTTTATTATTCAATACATTATTTATATAAATTTCTATGTCTGAGAAAATAATTAAAAATGTCGGGCATGAAATATGAAGTATTGCAATAGGAAGGAAAGTGCATCAATGGATCGACCATAGTCGGGATATTGGGTATTTTCAAAATTTAATCCTTCTGTTGTGTACTCAAAGTGTCTATTTGCTAAATAACAAATTATGCGCATGTATGTCGGTTTGTAAAAGTGTCAGTGAAAGAGGATTGAGCACAAAAAAGGTATAAAAGTCAAAAGGAAGGTAGGAGTGCAAGTTTCCATGTGTGAATATTCCCTAAACAAAGTCTGAGGGCTTTGGACCAGAGGCACGCGTATGACCAACTTGTAAAAGAGAACGTATTTGGTGCGCTGCGTTCGCTCGTGACTCTCAAAAATCCTTCAACATCGGAAACGTGATATCGCTTTCCCATCGTAGTCGGTCTCGGAGTCAGAGTCCGGGTGCGGGTCCGAGTCCGAGTCCCGAGTCCCGAGTCCGAGTCCGAGTCCGAGTCCGAGTCAGATTCCAGGTCCGAGTCAGAGTCAGAGTCAGAGTCAGAGTCAAAGTTGGAGTCGGAGTCGGAGTCGGCGTCGGCGTCGGCGTCAAACGGTGCGCCGGGCTATTTGATAATTCTAATCCACAGTCGAAGCGTAGCTCACTTTCTTGCAGCGCTCTGACCTAATTCGTATACTACGGCGCGCCGAGTGGAGTTGTGTGCGCTCTCGCGTGTGCACGTACACGGGCTCGCGGTCACACACACGAAGGAGAGAGGAAAAAAGTGGCGATGTAGCGTCAGTCTGTGTTTTCAGCAGTGAGTGAGAGGGAAACAGAGACACGTAATACCTCCGTCACGGTAATAGCTGGCGCATGATATTATGGCACTGCTGTAATGCCATTCATTTGCGAGTTAATGGGGGGAACGCGCACTCGCGAATTCAGCTCTAGCCGCTTTTACCATATTTTATCATATCCTCCATGCAAACGCTAAAGCATCAACGGCAAATACAAACAAAGGGAAAAACAAAAAACCCGAGGGATGTAGCTGGGAGTCGAAATATCGAAATAAAAAAGGCCACTGCCGCGTGTTCCACTACGACTACCTCATATCTCACTGACTCATTATATTGACTGAATGAATGCCTTCATTTTTTGGTCGTGCAGCTCAGCTTTTCCCATATTCTTTTTTTATCATTTTTCGGCGTTTCACTCGCTCACCCGTAAGCCGTGCCTGACCCACTTTCCAAGCACGTGCTTTGTGCATTTCAAACTTTTGGTGATCTGTAATGCTATACGCGTTGCGGTTTGATGAATAGGAGTTGCCAGTAAACTTTGTCTATGCGTGCACGCACCACAACTTCTTCGCAGGACTTCTGCTTTCTTTCCTTGGGAAGGATGTAACTTCTTTGTTGATCATTTTTACGAACCTTTTATCCATTCGCCAATCATAGTTTATTTCCAACATTTGCCTGCCACCCGTCCCTAATTTTTTTTAACTCACAGCCCTATTTATATTGCAAATATATATTCATTATATTTACAATATATGTATATATATATATATATATATATATATATTTATGTATATTCTGTAGAACACAATGCACACAGGTATAATACTTGCAATTATATACAATAAAAAATAAGGAACTGTAAACTTGTAGCTACTCTCATGCAAAGTGGATGAGATTATTATGGATTATTCATCTATACTATTTAATACGTTATTTCTATTGTTTTACTCCAACTACAAACATCGAGGCAATCAATTACTAGAATTTTTTGTCTATAATAATTATTTTTAAAAAATCCACACAATTTAATCGGAGCCTCGTGCAAATAATTTAAAAGTATTTTTAAAATTAAATAATATTTTGTAACATTAGAAAAATAAATATTTTACAAGTCTATTTTTTACCAAATATTATTATTACAAAATACTTTTTCTCTTCATAACTGTAAAATAGTACATTTATTTATTTATTTCAACCATTTATTGTCAATCACTTCATTTAATAAAAAATAAAAAAATTATAAATCAAAAGGCATAAATCAATAAAATATACTATAGTTTTATATTATTATTAAACTTCTTATTTAATGAAATGAAATTAAATTAAATTCAACAATTGTTAATAAAAAAATAAATAAAATTCAGCAAATACAATCTTAATTCACTGTATGGCTACAATAATGTAATTAATAAATATATTACCATGCGTAATATAAACATTAATATTGTACAGAAACTATTATTATTTAAATTATAAATATACAATTTTTCATGCAAATTATGACAACCGTCTGATATAAAAGATTAAGTATTAACATTATTCTTCATAAAATATGATTTTACTTATTTTATAATAAATGTATTATTATAAAAATATATTTTGAACATTAATATTGCACGATAATAGGCTGACCTTTGATAATTCAATTATATTCAACAAAATCATGTTTACAAACTAAAATTACTTATTTGTTGTAATATAATTTGATTGTTAAAATTTTTAATTTTAATTTTCAACATTAACCAATAATAAATTTCTCACAAAACAATTCTTAAATACGTTTAACATAATAAAAATTTACGATAATTAAAGTTTTTTTAATATACCCTGAAAATAGTATTTGTCATTATATTAAATATATTTATGTAAACTAAATATTAATTCAATCGGGGCATATTTTTTTACATAAATTTTTTAATAGAACTAAATGTAATACAAAAATAAATGGAAAATTATTAAATTCATTTAAATTTAAAGTATCTATAAAATTGACACACAACCAAAAATATAAAAGACCAGTAAAAATGTAAAACTTACAATACCACAAGCTCTACAAAGCTTTATGTCATACAACACAAGGTATTTTTACAAAAGTGAAAATATTATAAAAACAATTATTAAACACTGTTATCATAAAAATATTTAACAATAATTATATTAATTAATTATATTATGCATAAATATATTTTCAATGTTTTTATGGTTTTTAATTTTTGTTGAATATTAAAATCGATTCTATGACATAATTTTTAATTTTTTTAGGAATGATTTCAAGCTTGTATATTTTAATCCAATAATACTTTTCTATATGCACTACTTTTCAAAATACTTTATTTACTTATATAAAATAAAGTAAATTAAAATCAAGTACGTCAATAAAAAATAGGTTACGAGAAGTATGTCAGTATTTAACATTTGACAATCATTACAAATTCATTATTATCTAGTTGAATTGTTCCTCTTTTTGCCATACATTGCTATGAAATTTATCACATAATGGAATACGTTAGTTTTATTAATTTTTTTTAATATTTATCAACAGATTCAATTTTAATTAATCTTTTAAATTATTCAAGATACTTTTAATGTTAAAAACGAAAATAAGAATAAACAAAATTATTTGAATAAAAAATTTGTTAAAAACATATAGACTAATGACTTTAATTTCCAAGTTTGTAATTTATTTAATTTAAAAATTATTTAGATTATAATTAATAAAATATTTTTATTTAATTTTTACTAATAAAACTATTTACTTACATTTTTACTCATATATTAATCAAAAATATTTTTAATAACTTTTTTATTTATTATAAATATTTTGGTAATATTTTAAAAAAATTCTAGATAATTAATAATTAATAAGAAAATTAATAATAATATGCAATAATAAATTCAATTAACTGATTTAAATTATAATAAATTTTATACCAGAATATTTTATATAATTTAGTTGCGATAAACAGGAAATGAATTGTTGAATTTTACAACGAGTAATACATTACTAAATAAAAATTAATAATCAATGTTATTTTTTTACAGCTAATATTATAAGTATTTATTATGATTCAAATAATAAAAATCATTTTTTTTATGATAACATAATCGATTATTTTTTTAAATAATATATTTTAATCGACCTATTTTTGATATGATAATCATCAAGAATATATTAATAGTTTTTTTGTTTTGTTTTTAAATAATATATTTTAAAAATTAAATTTGAATTAAAACTGAAAAGTAATGAACTATTGGCTTCTTCAGCAACATTCGTAGGTTAACGACAAAAATAAATCGTTCGTTTCCTTCGTAGAAGAGATTCTATTTTTTGTTTGTTTCAAGCGTGTCATATTTAAAAATGCATTTCAAAATTTTAAAACTATTTATTTAGGTTATCTTGAGGTTTTTTCTCTCAACTCTTCATATTAATTCACATAAATTTATAGTATTATAATCAACAATATAAAGAAAAATAAATTTTATTGATTGTTTATCCGTCATTCAGAATAATCATGAAATTGAACTTATAATTTATTTAACAACGTGTTATTTTCTATATAATTTAAAAATGTATACTAATTTTATAAAAGTAAACAAAATCAAGAATAAAAAGATAAAATAATCATTGACACTTATATTGAATCTTTAAAAGAAAATATTTTTTTAAGTAGTTAATATATAAAAATCAGAATATAGATACAGATGTAAATGTGAAAAAACTTTGAACAAGTACATTTGAATTCATTATTTATATAATTTTATATGAATTAAAAAATCTTAATTTAAATATTATTTAAAATACATACTAAAGAGTCTCAAAATGTATTTAATAAATAAACGTTTGAAAATATAAGTATATATCTTTTGAAGAATATAATAAGGCAAAAGCATATAATTTATATTTTTAATATTGTTCGATTACTATTTCATGAAAAAAACATTAATACAATAATATAAATAGCCTAAAATAGATATTAATAAAATAATAAAAAAAAGATAAAATATTCAAAGTAATTAATTTAACAATAAATACAAATTTGGGAATTTATGTTTAATCAAAATATTAATACATTAAAATTTATAATTTGATATTTTTAAGAGCAATTTTTTTGGTTAATATACATGTTATTAGTCAAATGTATATGTAAGATATATCGTCAATACAAATGAACAACAAGTGCACAAAATAGGTGAAGCAGAAAAAAAATACTACCTCTAGAAATAAGAATGAAATATCAAAATTAATGCATAAAATTGAAGCAGATAATTTTATGTCGATTACATTAATATTTTGGTAAAATAGAGTAAACATTTTATAATTAACGTTTATCTTATAAATTATTATATTTAAATCTAAATATTTAGTATTTTTAATAATTTAGTTTTTTATAGCCACATATGTAGCATAAACTTTAAATACAAATTTTATAAAAAACAAATTTATATAAATAGTTATATTAGTTATAAAAAATTATTATAAAATATTATAATAATTATAAAATTTTAATTATAAAATTTATTATAAAATTATGATAAAATTTTAATTAATTTAATTTGCAGTTACTTATAAAATTTTAGATTGATAAATTATATATATTAATAAAATCTATTATACGTTTTATGAAAATATATTGAGATCAACTAAAGATTTAATGAATAAAGATAATTTCAACTTTATTTCTTTCAGGTTGTACATAAGTTTTAATTTTTAGATTCATATAATTTACATTGTTACAAGATTAGATTACTTATTTTAAAACTTTCATTGCACTTATATGCATCATTTACAATTAAACAAATGCTAAAGAGATACTGAGATTCCAGTAATTCTTTCTAATACGAATGATAATGACAATAGTTTATCTGCACATTAGTAAATTACGGCTTATATTTTTTTTTGATAAAAAAGTTTTAAGTATACATTGTATTTGGATTCACATTGCTCTTTTACCACTATTCAAGTTTAATGAATTGCTATTTTTTTAAAATCTTTAATTATGTTGGAAAAATAAAGCATTTGACAAGGTACTTAAAACAATAATTACAATTGATTTCCAAGAGATGTAGAAATGAAAAAAAAAATTTTTATGTAAATATCATTAGGTATTTCTTGAATAAGCTTTTGTATTTTTCTAAATTTTAAAAATATAATTTTTACTCTTTTATGATTATTATGGGTAATTTTCAGATTTTAAGAATCAGAGAAAACATATATGTTTTGTTTATTCTTATTGAATATTATGTCACAATAATTATTTAGTACAATATACACTGTGCAATCAATCAATGTTTTACTATGTTTTTATATTATGATATTTAAAATTTTACACAAATTCTGTGGAATTATTGATTGAATTCTTATTTCTATTTATTTAAAAATAATAAAGGCTAACAAAATATCATTAAAATATTTATTAAGGTATATGAAACTATTTTTTTTTTATTCAGTATTAATCAAAAAATTTTAATGCCTGTAAAAGTTAAATTGACTTCTTGTATTTATGGTTTAGATGTTTTATAAATCCGACAGTTAATATAGATGTAAGTTTAAATGAGTCTTTATTATAAATATGCTAATAATTTATCATGTTTTTAAAAAATTGAGTTTTTGTTTTTTATATAAATTATCTAATAGACTAATGTAAATATATCTTTGTAGGTTACATTTCTGTAACTTTTTACAGTTGTTGACTGTATAATCAGTATAAACGTATAATTACAAATTGGAAATGTTTTAAATTTTAGGTTACATATTTGTTATACAAACATTTAAGCAAAAATCTATGTTCATTAATTATGCTAGCAATATTTCAAAATTGATATTCCTAAATGACTCATCAAATATAGAAAGTGAAACTTCTTTTTTTAGAAATACTTCACTATTTTTCAATTTAAAGTTGGACTTATTTATACCATATTTGCTCTTTCAGAAATCTTATTGATTGTAATATTCGAGATATCACTTCTTTGCAATGTACTTGCATAGAGTCTATTGAAATAAGACATTAAAATTGTAATAAGAAGATCTTTAAGGGCCCACTTAATACGATAGAACCTTTGAAGTTGGAAAGTTATTCAAGATTCTTTGATCGAGAAACTACTTATAGTTATAGATCGAGAAGTATTTATAGTATATGTTTTAATAGTAAAAGAACCAAGAGACAAATAATGAGCCATTTATTCATCAATTGGAATTTTGAATAAATACATAAAATACCCAGTTAATTGGTAAGCAAAGCAATGTAAATGGTCTATAAAAAATAATGGTTAATTTTAGTTAAAATATCGATATGTCTGTATGTTCGTAAGATTAAAAATCTTAGACGAAATATCCCTCCTACAATTCACAGTTCACTCTCTAGAAGGTGTGAGCCTTTATTACACCAATTTATCTACAGCGAAGTATTGAGTATTTGAATACTATTTAAACCTCTCTCTCTCTCTCTCTCTCTCTCTCTCTCTGTCTCTCACTTTTTATATGGTTTAATTGTACCAAACACACACGTAAAATTATAAGCCACCACTAGATTCTTTATCATGCTTGTTTCTATATATTCATAATCACTTAAAATGAATTTATTAATTGATTTCTTGAGACGCTTCGGCTCGAGACAAAAATAGTGTTGTGAAGTCAATAGGCAGACCCAACCGTTATGTTGTTATATGCAGTACTTTCACCTTAAACAAACAACAACAGAATTACTATTGAAACAATACCTTGTACTTCAGGAGCATTTGCTCTGAGGTTTAATAGGTCGACCTAGAGTAAGATTTCCTTAAGACATACAATTTGAGATTAAAGTGAGGATCTCCGCTCTCATACTTGTATAAAAAGTCGTTTGCACTGCGTCAACTAGAAAACTTATGCGATTCACGTTTACTGATGACTTTTTCACAATATCATGCATACGCATCAAATCCAAAGTAAAAAAAACTCAAATAAGTCAATAAGTAGCCATTAAGTGATGTTACACTTTCGCTTTAGAGAAAATATGAAGATATGACCAAATCAATGAAAAAAACCCTGGGTAGCAACATATTTATACCAAGGATGTAACAATGTGTAGAAGTCAAGGCTTTACCACACTTTAAGTCGTTTTCGCTAAATGTCATTATGAACATTTATGGTTTTTTCCATTTTCGTGCGTAATGAAGACATTTCGACTGGCGTATATTTTATCAAAGAACAGTCCACTTTACCGCACAATATTTTACCATCGCTTCTTACGCTGTAATATTAACCGCTTTTTCTAAAAAGTTGCAAAGATTTTAATGTTTGAAAGGTTTAGCTTGACTTCCTTGGTGTGACCTGAAGATTACCGAATATGACAATGACACTTGATCAATTAAATAAATTCGGAATTCGATGAAGTTTTTAAAAACATTGAATTTCGGATGTTTTTCGGAATACTTGCGAGCAAATTTTTTAATCTAAATAATTTAGATTGATTTGGGGAGTTTACTCTTGCCAACAAAAATAAATATTGAATTCCAGTTGCTGACATCCAATTTCAGTACACATAACACTCTATCTCCGTAATAATACTCATCAAACAATTTAGAGGTGAGACCATTTTTTAAGATTAGAAATGAAAATCAATCAGCTTAATCACGGAAGTATAAAACTGAGAATAATTGTTATATGAATTGCAAACACTGGCTCAGGCAATGGCAAAGTTTTCGGGCATGATATCAATTTTCTTAAATTTGCTCGCTGAGACTGAATAATTAAATAAATTAGATAAAATAAAGGGTAACTCAATATTAAGCAAATTAATCGATAGATGAATCAAGTGAAAATTAAGTTAGTTGTCTGCGAAAAAGTGTAGTTAGCGATTAAGCAAATTTACTAGAAAAAAGGAATGACTAATGACAGAATAAATTAGTCAAGAGTAATCAAAGATTAAGTAAGTTAGTTTCAATACAGAGAAGATTCAAAGAGATAATATACATGTTTCTGTCAAATTCATGTTGCTATATTAATGAAGAATACGACCAAAAAAGCTCATAAAACTGAAAACAATAGGAATGTTTGAAGAGCAAATTATAGACTGCTCAATTCAGTAGTTAAATACTCTGTATCTTTCCCCAGAATGAATAAATATTACTATATGGTGCAAAAATTCCTCTTTATAATAATTTTTGTCTTGTAGGCCAGTAGTATAAAAATATACATTAATTAATGATAGATATTGGTCAAAAAGAATCAAGCTGAAATCGCAAATGCGGTTCTACTGATCAAATTTACCTTAGAAACTTATTAAGTTAAAAACTATATCTTTGTAATCCAGAAAGTAGCTATTCAATATAAAATACTATGAAAACAATGATCATATTCTCCAATAAAAAGTAGTTCAATTCTGCCAGTTAGTTGATAAATATTAAATTCGACTGCATGATCTACAGAATAAAATCTTAGTTACATAAAACAATATGAAAGATAAAAGCATACGATTGCAACCTGAATTCATGATGAATTGAAATATGAATATAGTTACCCTTGGAAACATAATCAAGACTGCAGATTATGACTTTAATATCTTTCTTCGTAAACTTGCATTTAGATGAACAATTCTTATAAATCTTAATTTAATTACATTATTATATTAAGAAAAATACCATAAGGAGTAAAAGCATTCATCAGATTTACAACTAAAATTATTAATGAGTATGATGTTGATATTTTCGCAGTGTGTATTCTTGTTTCTTCAGTTAATAATTCATTATTAACGTTAATCGTTCCGAGTGTACTTTCATTACAAATTATAAGTTGCTCTTGAATAAGCTATCTTCATTTGGTATACAATATATTTTGTATAATATTCATCTAACATTATTAAACATATTTATAAACTTTATAAGGTGGGACTACACGTTGAGTTCATATAATTAGTTATTACAATACTCAAACGCATGATGTACATAACGCAAATGAATATCTGATCTAGTGTACAGCAGATATCTTAACGAAGTCAAAATCATTATTGTAATATGTAATATTTAATATTAAATTTGAAGCACCACAAAAAGAAATATATTAAAGCTAATTAAAAATCGATGTAAAGTGTAAGAACAGTCAAATCTTTATTCAGTTTTAACAAAAAATTTATTATGTTTTAATAAAGAAAAAGGACATTGATCGCAATAATATTTTTGTATGCCTGGTCATAACGCAATTGATAATATTTTACTAATTATACTAACAAATTATATTTTAAAATTTTATAAATTGGTTAGTAATCTTAAAATATTCTATTTATTAAATCATCGATAAAAATAATATACATATATATACTCTATAAACCTTATATTTTGAGTATCATTCATAAGTAGAATATTAGAGATAATATTAAAAAAATTTATAAAATATCATCTTTTGATGATATTTTATAACTTCTTCCTTCATATAAAATGAATTTTTGGGACATTAATTAAAATGATTTTAAGATATAATATTAAAAGAATTTCAATTACTACAACATCTAAAATAAAATTTAAATTTAGTGTAAAATATCTGGCACCGGAGAGTACATTCTGAAATGAATATAAGGCATGATACATTATTAAATATAAATATAAAAATAAAAATAATAATGTACAGAATAAATTATATTACATACATCAATTTAAAATGTAATATTTTGTATAACATATAAATACACTATTATTTTATGTGGATAATTGTGTAAACAATAATATAAATAATGTATAAAACATGTATAAAAAGTCAAATCAAGTTAAAAAAAAATCTATAAATTATAATTCATGTATACAAGAGTAAATTCAATCACGAATTATCATTAAATATATTCATAAAAATAGTAATAGTATTGAAAATTTGTGTTGTAATTTGAATGTATTAATTATTATAAAGTTTCCATCCGAGTCCATATCATTTTTAATTTCTCTGAATATATTTAAATATACATATGAACCTTTACATGATCTTATTAAATTAAATTAAAACATGAATAGTTATAAAACATGTCTTCAAAAAGAAAAGAAAATTGATCAATATTGCATAATTAGGTAAATAAAGTTAAATATTTTTCTCATATATTTATTTATAAATTAATCTCAGAATTTATGAGTAAATGTTAGTTATTATTAAATATTAAAATATTACAATTCTTATTTTCCTAATTTTTATCCTAATTTCTTAATATCATAACTGAAAAATATTTTTTCACGCATAAATTTGATTTTTTTTTAAGCATTAAATTTTATCTTATTAAAAAATTAACATGATTCTGGTTTCTATTTTTTAAAATGAAGATTAATTTCAATTTAAAACTGATTTACAGTTTCAAAAATAATATATAATACGTGACTATAGGATACTATAATTTGTCACTTATAAATTATAATAAATATATCAAAAGTAAAAATTAAAATTTTATTACTTCTGATAGTTATAGGTAATAATATAGTTTATTCAGTTATCTGTATTAAATGATAAATCACTTTCCTTTTCTAACAGTTAATTACTGTATTAAACAAATACTTATTTCACATATTTAGTAAATAAACATTCTCTAAAAAAAAAACAATTAACGATATAAAAATGCTTCATTAAGAATATTTTTAATTTCTTTTACAATACTCTACACAAATAATATGGTTATAATCCTTCATTTAAAATAAATTGGTTTTACATTTGTATGTTATGATGAAAAAATTTCTTCTAATTTTGAAATTCATTTATTCTATTACTTAATTATTAAAAATATTAAATTTCAATTATTTGATTTAAATGATTTATAAATGCTATAATTTAATAATTAAATAATGATATTAGAATATTATAATTTATGGAATATTTTTTTGCATAAAACAATTTAAACAAGACAATTAATAATTTTAAATAATTAGTTGTTGGCTACCTGTATGATATTTTATTTTATAATTGATATTTATTTATTAAACGTCATACAATAGGCGTTAAAATTATGTAATTTGATAATTAAGAAAGAATAAAAGTAAGGTTTTATAAAATTTGTATAGAACATATATTAAAAATAATTACTATTTTATAAAAATATTTTATTAATATTTCAGAATAAATGGTTGATAGTAATAGAAAAATGGGGAGGGAGAATGTGACAGAATTAACTCATAAGAGATACTGTATATCTAACTTCACCTGTGTCAAAATAACTACATGTGACGTATTCATAACGTTTGAATATTACCACTATTACTGTTTATAAATTTCATGTGATCATCTAATTTTTAGAGTGCCATTATAAACCATTATAAAGATTTTATAAACAATTGCGCCGGTTTAGTAAATCTTTATTCCATTTTTTATTAATTGTATTTTTTATTAAATAATGATAAAAAAACTTATGATCAAATAGATAAATTAAATAAACAAAATACTATAAAAACATTCTGTTACTTACTTCTGTTACTAGCGTATGGACTTTTTGGAAATAATAATTTAAGAATCAAATTAGAACTCCTGCATTGCACAATAAATACAATAATTACAAGACGTACAAATTTTATGTATTTCCATCACATTCATATGAACGCAATCTATGGAAAAGTGAAACTCGAAAACTAGGTCACACTCACATCGTATTATATATTCGTTCGCCAAATCGTACGCAGTAATCTCTGCATCCAAGACACTATAGCAATGCATGGGCACGAGAAAAAAAAATCTATACATTTTTTAATTTTACACAAGGACGTAAAAACTTATCGTCTAGTATTACATGATTCTCTTTATTTTTTCTTCAACATAAAATACTTTGAGCTGAATTATCTTATTTATTATTTATTTCATTCTCAATTTAATCATTTATATCATGAATTTTGTCACTTAAATTGATATTTTGTACATTTATTGTTTATAATTTACTAAGGATATCATTAGAAATAATATAATATTTATATTTATTGAATTTTTTACATGATTTATTACTTTTAAAGTTCAATATTAACCTTCATTTTTTATTTTTCAACTTTGAAATTTTTTTTTTTTTACATTTTCATTTGTATTTTCAATAATACTATTATTTTTTAATTTTTTTAGTTTATTAATATTATTGGCTTTATTTAATGTACATAAAATTTAAAATAATAAGTATATTGCTTATATTTAGGAAACTCATATTATTTCATATTATTTAACATAAAAACATATAGCATCAAATAGGTATAATAATGATTTAAAATCAATTGCAAAATGTTATAAAGTCTTAAAATTCATAAATAATTCTTACATATGATAAAATTATAAAAGAATCAAAAAACAAAAAAGTATATAAAATAAATGTTAAATATATATTCAATGTTTATGTAATTTTTAAGATATTGTAAGAAATTTTGAAAATCTTAGATTTATGATATTTATTGATACGATTAAGTATTAAATCAAAAGTTTCAAGATTCTCAAGAATAAATTGTCAAAGAAAATAAATATTTAAAAATCCAAAAAGTTTTTATTTCAATAAAACTACTTTAATATTCATTTGCAGAAAATAATCATTAAAACATATAAAAGCACTATTTTTTCTATAGTATTTTATTTTTATTCTTTTTTATGATTTTACCATATGTCACTAATTTAATATAAAAATACATATTTTAATTCTTTAGCTTTGTTTTAAAACTTTCTCTTTGATATTGTAATTTGGTTTTAATTCTCTATCTTTTATTTTATTATCTTTCAAACTTTCTATTTCTGTTTGTCTGATAGATCTCATCTTTCATTTTATATCCTTAAAATACAAAATCACAATAGAATTAATAAATTTTTAAATATGATTATAACATAATTTTAATTGTAATTTAATTATTAGTTTGAAAAAATAATGATTTATATATTATTTTATAACAACTGTTTTAGTTTTAAAATTAATTATTTACAGAATTTAAAAATTTATCTAAATTTCTAAAACTTAATAAAAGTTTTAATATATAATTCATAATCGAATCACAAATTATTTAATACTAAAATTATGTTAATTTAATTATTTTCTTAAAAAGCATTTAAATCAGAAATATTATAAGAAATTTTTCATATTCATATATATGTTCACTTATTAGTATTTTAAAATAATATATATACATACATATATATAAACCTGTAAATTATAGACTTTTCAACTTCTAAAAATTTATTTAATTCTAAGTTTTTAGATATTAAAAAAATCATGTAAGTAATGTTCATGTTAACTGATAGTATATATTTTACGGTATTATTTTATAATTATCTAATTCAATACTTTTAAAAATATATTTATACATACACATATTACTTTAATATTCAATAAAGCCATTAGATTACTCTGATATATTATTACTGCTTCGTATTATTATATTATTTTATTATAGTTATAATTGATTATATATGTATATTATATATATATATAGATATATTATATATATATATATATATATATATACATATATATATATATATGTATGTATATATGATCAATATAAATTATGAGATTTAATCAGTATGGAAGAGTTTTGATTGACTAATAAAATTTTACAATGATTAGCTGATATTCTGATTTCATCGTTCCTAAATATTATCAAATTAAGTTTTATAAATTCATCCTTGACTAACATAATTTGGCAGCTATTTAAGAACTTTTCGTAGATATAATTTTTACATTTAACATGAGACAATGTGAAGTTTAATTATATTTCCAAGGAAAGGTTAACAAAAACAAAGATGGAAAATCTAAAAAGCATGCTTTGTATTAATCTAAAAAATGCTGAAATTCTGGACAAAACATACATTAGGTAACTTCTAATATTATAAAATCTGTACTTAATCCAATATGATCCTGTTTCAAACCAGAATAAACAGAAGATGAATAAATAACAAAAGTTTTGAGTAACTATTATCAGGTGTATAATATAACATGATATATTAACTGATACTTCAAATGAAGTTACTTTTAAGACTAGCTATAAGTATTTATTAATAAATATTGTAAGATTACGGGTCTTGATAGCTGAATCAAGTGCATAATCGCGAAACTATTAGAAAAACTATGATTTTACAACAAAAATAGGCAAAGCTATTTAGAATAGAACTAATCTCCTCAAAAAAAAGGCTATAATTTGAGTATTACTAGATTTAATTTAAAAAAAAAAAACTTCTTAATTTAATGATTAAGCATATCTTACAAATATTTCATATACAAAAATTCATATAAATATTTCATATAAGTGTAAAAGGTGATCATCAACATTTAATCTACTTTAAAGACGTATTTTCTCATGAAGTTAAGAGTATCTTCTTCGTTAAAGGTAGGCGTTAAAACAAGAATACGAACAAGATGCAATAATATATTGCTAGGACTGCAAATTAGGCATCCTGCAAAGGTTGATTTATTATAAAAATTAAAATTTATAGATCTAAATAGTGCTATATTTAATTGAAATGATTATATAAAAATTGTAGAGGTCTGTGTTTTTTAGTACGTTATATTCTGATTTATAATAATATATATGCTTATAAAGTGATAAAAACATGTTGAAATAAATTGAAACATTATGTTCATTAAAGATATCAATATATTACAAACTTTAAAAACATTTTTGCGTGACTAGCATTATCTGTACAAATCATATTCAAATATAATAATCAGTGTCACAATGAAAGATATAATTTTGCATGTAAATTTGGAAAAAATGAAAACTAAGATTATTAGGCTTTGCAGTTCGTGTATTAATATTGTATTATATTTATATATTTGATTTGATAATATTGAAATTAATCTTAATAGGTATATTATTATTATAAATATGATATTGTCAGATCATTATTTAAAACCTAATGGTAAACATAGTAATATTGTAAAAATTAGTATACCACTAAAAGAGTGATTTTTTTATTTGAAAGTATTTTAAAATTTCTGGTTTACAAAATTATAAATGGTGTCCGATGTATCTAATCCGATGCTCTTCTATAAAGTTTTTCCTAAATTTATTTACAAAATTTAATTTATAATAAATGATATGATTTTCATACTATATTTTATTAAAAAATTTATTCATTTAGTATAAAAATTATCAAAATATAGGAAGGAAATAGTAATCAGAATTTTTTATTGTTAAAAATAGTAGTCTGTTTGGCATATATAATTTTTTTTAATTTATGGATATGAATATAGTCAATGGATCAATTATTGGCTATGAGGGTGCTTTTAATTAGTGGGAAATTTCTTATATTATCAATATAATATAGTGTATATAAGTGGTTATATGAAGCATTTAATTATTTTCTTTAAATGTGTCATAACTGGCAAAAAAAAATGAATATAGAAGAAACGCCTAATATTTATTGATATTCAATATATTTTTGTCAAAACGATATCAATGAGATCTTTCAAGTATTTGTTCATAAATAAACTGATAATATCTATTCAAACCTTTTTAAAAAAAAGTCAGACGGCATAGTAGCATAGAAAGTGTGAATATGGAATGACACAAAAATATAGTTATTTGGTACACCAATGTTCCAAATTTTATAAGACTTTAATGATTCTAGAGTCAAAAGCAATGATATATTTTTTATGATTATTGTAAATTAATTTAATTAAACTACAATGATATTCTGTACATTATCGAAATTATTAATATTAAAGAACAATTTTCTTTACATATTACAGGTAGTTTATACGTCCTAGGTAAATAAGTATTTGTTTGTCTTAATTATATTTTACGTTATTTATTATACAGATATTCATTGCTGTTTAATTTTTTTTTTTTATCTAAAAAATGTATTTTTTATAGAATCTTTTTATTCTTTAGTGTGTTACTATATTTTTTAGTTGATTTGACATTTTTTTGATATTGCAAAACATTTATGAAAAAATGGTGATGTTACACTGTCAACATTGAAAAAACAGTTTCTTGGTTTGTTTTTCAGCAACATTAACTTTTTATTAAAAATTTAGTGTTTTTTCTTATTAATTTTAGATTTTTTGATTTATATAAATTAGACAAAATAGAGATTTAATTAATGAAAAGTTATATATGTTGTACTCTTATCATTACATGGCAATGTCAAGTGTTTTGAAGAACTTCTGTATTTATATGATGTAAGACATATCATTTGTTGTGCAGTGGTATAATCGAAGAAGTATCATTACACACAGGATTGTTGTTCTGAAATTTTTAAGATATTTAGACAGTTATTTTCACTGTATGTACTTGAAGTACTGGTAATTTTCACCATTTGCGGATTTTTTTCTCGCATGCTTACTCGACGCCACAAATTACGGTTCATAGAATTATTAATTAGACTTTATAATTCATTTTACGAGACCTGGTAATCAGTTTTTAATATAATTTGTTGCAAATGAAACGTTTATGCTGTGTTAAAGAATGGTTTGCTTATAAATTGAAGATGGAAATTAAAGAGATAAACATAGTTTTTACGATTAGTAAAAGTAGTATAAAATAATATATTCTTAGGAAAAATTTAAATAATTCACAAAGGGCTAATTTATACCTATTTAATTGTGAATACCAATATAATCCAAAGGATTATAATATACTTCATCATAAAATTATTTATAAATTCATTTTATTAATTAAATATTTATGACTAATATGTATAAATATATATATATATATATATATATATATATATATATATACATATTTATTCATAAAAAATTGTCTTAACTTGTGAGTGTATATTTCTTGCCACAAATTATTCCCCTGCCTAAGATTATTATTATTCTATAGACTTTGAAGATAATGTTATCAGGAAATTTGATTGTTATTTTTGAGATTTTTCCAGTTATAAAAATACGCTTGATTACATCCTTCAACTTCTAATTAATTTGAATCTTTCTTTAACTGTCTCTCGGTCTATATTTATGTTATCTATCGATCTATCTATTGATCTATCTATCTATCTATCCATCTATCTATATTTCTCCGTCTCAATGTCTCATTCGTTCGTAGTAAATTTTAGTAAAAAATTTGTGTCCTTCGCTCTGTAGACAAACCGGCGTCAAAACTGCTTTGACACTTCATGCCACGCGCATCTTTGTAAATTGCGTCATATGTTGTCCGAGCTAAATTTCGCTTGCCCCTACAAGTAGCATTAACTTGTTGCGTTTCTTATGTTATTGTACTACAAAGCAATATTTCTTATTTCTATATAAATAATGAAAAATTTTTTAAAATTCTATTTCAATTAAATTTCATATATATTTTTATATTTCAACTTTTAAATATTTAATAGAACTGTGTATAAATTGATGTTAAATCAATTTAAAATACTTTTTAAATATAACGTGTAAATCATAGTATTCAAAAATTATATTTTTTTTTTTTTTTTTATAATTTTTATAACATATATATAATATATATATATATATATATATCTGTTTGTGAATGGTATCATTTTCATTTTTAAAATTCGAATATTTTCGTTGTTATCACTTAAAATGTAAAATTTATACAAATAGAAAAATTGTTTAGAAGAATTAGAGAATTTATAATTATACAATTAATTATTGTTAGTAAAATTATGATATTAATTTAATTGAAAAAAACTTTTTTTCGCTTTTATCTTATAAAAATGAACTATTGGTGATTTTTTATGAAACACTAGGGTAAAATAGCTTATGTTTACATTTACAATTTGATGTACTTTTATATTGAGTAGCATATTTTCTTCTAATTAAAAAAATTGATTTTATAAATTGATATTTATTAATAAGCCATCGAAATTAAATTCTTTTCCTTTACGAAATTATATATAAATTTTACACTTTAAAAGCATTAGTAATAATATTAAGTAAATCAAAAGTTTTCACACTCGTTTATTCGTTTGATAATAATAATTCAATTGAACGTAATCTTATTATTTATTATATTATAAATTTAAAAAACTTAAATTAGTGCTTGATTTTTAGAATCTCTATTATTAGTTAGTTTTAATTAAGCACGATTGTATATGAAGCCACAAAGACATAAAATTACGTAGAAAGGGCTTCCTCTTTTTTTTAATTAATGTCGAAGCACAGGAGACAAACAAAAGTAAAATCTTGCACAGTATCGAAATTAGAACTCTTCCTATTTATAACGTCACATCGGTAGAACGTAAGCGTATCTTAAAATAACGCATCGTTAAAAACTGCATTTGAATATGAGAAATTTATGTTTTTTATAAGCTTGTAATAACTTTTGTATTTATGTATTACGTCAATAAATAATAAATAAGTAAATAAATAAATAAATAAATTAATTAATTAAAATTTTTTAATAATAACAATTATAGAAATAACACATTTATAAACTTTATAGTATATATTATTTTAAATTTTTAACTAACCGGTTCATTTAATATATATATTCTGAGCATAAAATTTTACTCGAACAATGCATAAACAAAAGCATTCGTAATAAACTTCTAACTATCTTTTTAATAAAAACAATATTTGTAAGTAAAAGAATACTTCCAATCTTTCAATAATCAATTTCATTGATGAATATCAAGTTTGATAAATGTAAAATGTATTTTAAACATTATTAATAAATAAAATTTAGTAAAAATTTGGTAAATTTCTATTTCGTTTTAGTAATTAAAATTTACAATTTTTTTAACATATTCAACAATATATATATTTTTTTTCAGGCCCACCAGTTTATATAAAATAAAAATAAAAATATATTAAATAATTTAGAAAATTCATAAATAAATTAAGTGGTTTTCTATGTTTTTTATTTTTTTGTATATAACATTATAAATTGTTTTTAATTCTCATATTTCTACATAGTATTCTAATTTCTACTAATATTTAAATCGAAATCAGATTACCTTAAAAAAATTTATATTCTGTATATATTATGTAAATCTTTTTCTAAATATTAAACTATTATTTAATAATTTAAAAAAAAAGAGTGTGCGAAAATAAAAGGGAAAAATCCATTAATTTAGTGGTCTTAAAGCATATTTAAAATGTTAAAATAAAATTTTTTAATTTTTAGAATTTTACTTAACATATTATTAAATCAAAATTTTTTGTTTTATGATTCTTCTTTTAAATAAAATATACATTTTTTTAAAAACACATAAATGATTAAATCAATAATAATGACAATGATATTTGACGATTATTAATATTTTATTTTATACAATTTATTTTTATTATACACTAATTTAAATATTTAAACATAAATTTAATTATACACATTTTAATTAAAATATTATTCACATGTTTTGAAATTGATGAATTTTATATTTTGTTATTGTTTTTTAAAATCTATTTCTAAATAAACAAAAGTATGCCTATAAACATTCGTAATAATATAATAATATAGAATATAATTTATAACTTTGTAATAAAAAATTAAACTATTTTATATTTTTAAAGCTTTTTTATATTATATTAACTAATACAATACAAAATTATTATTTGAAATACATCAGAAATATTTTATAGAAAATCATATAGATTTTAAATTAATACCTTATAATGTGCAATATATAAATAAAATAGATATTCAATTTATAAATATATAATAATATATAAATAGTTATATGAAATTTCATCAATGATCATTATTATATTTAAAATACAGTAATTAAATTTTATAAATAAATTTATAAAAGTATGTTACTATAATTTTAGATAATGTTGTGCATATAATAATTTTAAAAGTTAGTTACAAAAAACTCTTACACTTGCTAATTATGTGATGAAAAAACTATGTTAAAAAAATTGATTGAAAAAAATATTTTCATAATTAAATTAACTACATTTTTTATAATAGATTGGTAAATTAATTTTAAATTATTGGTTTTATGATTAAAAATATTTATTCAAAATTTGTAAGTAAACGTGAAATGATATAATAGAAAATACAATTTCTATAAAAGGTACGTATATTTACACATATATTTATTTATCCATTTCAAACTATAACATTTTTCTTTGACATTTATTGTTTATAGTTCAATAAAAATGATGTTAAATTTAAAATTGTTGTGTATTATAATAATTTACTATCAATTTAAAAATTATTCTTAAATTTTCTAATTAAAATAACGAAGAAAACTATTGTATATTTGTTTTAATTAGTTTTTGTTTTATGTATGTTTATTTACTTAGTAATAGGCAAAATATTTCAGACAAAATCAAATTGTTAGGTGTAATGATATTAATCTACTTATTCACTTGACAATAATATTAGCAGTGCATGACTCGTGTTTGATAACTTTTAATTTATGAAATCTATCAATTTTTTACGTTGATATAAAAGATATTAATTTAGATATTTTAATATTAACTTTCAATTCCTGGGAATCTGTGAATTATACAGTGTTACAAAATGAATTAAAATGAGAGTTAAAGATTTTTTAGTAAAGATCGAGGCAATCTCAATTATTCTTTATTTTTCATTTTAAAAAATTATTATTAAAATTTATTTTATAAATATCCAAAGTGCATTATAAATAAATTTTTTATATCGAATAAATGACCTATAATGTGATTTAAATTAAATTCATATTAAAATTTATAAGGTTGTAAAAGTACAAATTTTAAAAAAAGTATTATCTAGATTATGTAGAATAATTTAAAATACATCTGTAAAGTTCTAGTTTGATTTTTTTTTTGCTTTTGCAGGGTATTTATTAATTAATTTGTTTCGATAATATTAATAGTGAATAGTGACAGGGTTTGAGGTTTATAAAATAAAAGCATACATATGCATAGGTTTTATATCAAAATATATTTGTGCGTAGAGAAGATGACAACTGTAATAGGTAATATCGTACCTAATATATGTTGTTTGTTATCATGCTTAGGCATTCATATAGACAAGCACTCAGACACACCTTCTCTCTTCCGCAATCTTTCATTCTCTTTTTCTATTTGTAAAATATGTACGATGCAAGCAAACAAGTTAATGAACGCACATTCATTCATGAACACACACTCGCACATGTATCCAGTTCCGCAGTAATTTAATTAACATTAGACGTTAAATCTCAGCATCGTTTTCCCGACAATCTTTATAAAACATGTATGTGTCCATGTTTACGTTGTGTATACTTTTATACGTACATTAGCGGCATTTATGTACATATTTATGTAAAAAATACAATTTATATATTATAATCTCTCTTTTTACATGGATATTTTATTTTTTATATTTGTAATTTATAATGTCACTCGCTCGCAAACAACAATCAACGATCGAACGAATAACAATGAAGCCTGCTTCAAGCGTTACGGTAACTGAAGTAAGGACAACTGAAATGGTCCCAAGTAACTCCATCATCATATTTCTTTCCTTTTGCACATATTTTTTTGTTGTTTTATCATATTTTAGATAGATATTATTTATGAAATTATTCATAACATATCAATTATACGTACTTGTGTCACACATAATTTACAATACTCTTTTCTCTCTCTCTTTCTCTCTCTCTCTCTCTCTCTCTCTCTCTCTCTCTCTCTCTCTCTCTCTCTCCCTTTCATTCACTCTCACATTTTTTTAGTTTTCTCACTTCACTTTGTTCGCTGTCGATGTCATTAATTTTCCTTTAGAAATATATGTGTATACACACATTCATACATATATAAATATATGCATACATGTATACATACATACATACATATATATATATATATATAATTGGTATATATTTGTGTAAGTATATCTCCACCAAAATCTTAAAATACTAAAACGTTAATTTTACAAATCACATTGTACTTTATTAGAAGACTATAGCACTACGCAAAAATATTTGCTATAAAAATGGGTATCGCTAGTTTTCATGTATCATATTTTTGATTATAGATAGAAAAAAGTTAGTTGGTATGAGAAAAAATCAGAAGTGGATTCGAAAATGATTATAAGTGATCGCGAAATCTGATGAAATAGAAAAAAAAAAGAATTGCGCACGAAGGAAGATGAGCAAGGCTGGAAAAAGAGATCTTGAAAGCCCGCCTCGCACTCTAGTCGAAAAAGAGGTACATCTCATTAACAAGAACGACACTATTTTTAATTTATCCTAATGAACGCTTTTAATCACAACGCTATGAGCCTTAAAAGGGTGCCTAAAAACGCTTCGCGCCAGATGATTTGCGACTAGTCCCTTTTGCGTAGTCAAATAATGTTTATTTCCTTTGTCTAAGAATCGTCATAATTTTTGCCTCGCGTGCACGTGCCATCCATGAGCAAGATGTAGCCACGCAACAGGAGCTAAAAAAGGGGGTAGATTTATGCGTACGAGTTGCTCGAGGCCAATGTGCTCGATCAAAGATCGAGATGAATCGACATCGTTGAATACCGCAGGACAATACGAAAGGTAAGAGAGTGTATAAGGTCTCTTGGCCAAGTCTCCGGAGGTGTTGGCGATAGTTCTAAAGTTCCTTCCCTGGTGTAAAATTAAAAAAGAAAGTGAGACGAGAGGCAGAGGCCCGCACCTTGCGTGCACACTCAACGCATGCTCGACGGCTTGGTTACTACCGATTTACTTTACTACCTTCCCTAATACAAACAAACAATTGTCTAAACACGCAGAGAAGTAATCGAGTGTCCAGGCACTACGCGAATTCCACATGAATGAGTTCTTTGTTCAGCGCGGGACTGCTCGACCACCGCTTTCGCTACATCGGTGGTCCACCCACGTGCTGCTGGAACTGGTCGATGTGCCTGGAGATTTCGCGCTGCAGCTGCTCCGGCAGGACCCCCACGCTGCTGAAGAGCGACCTGAGGACGTTCAGCTCCTCGGACAGAATCTCGACCTTCTTGCGCAACACGTCGTTCTCTTTGACGAGGTGCTTTACCCGCTCCTCGGTTTCGCGCGAGCGCACCTTCGCCTTCTCGCGGCTCTTGCGCACGGCGATGTTGTTGCGCTCTCGACGCCGCCTGTACTCGTCGCTCGCCTTGTCCACGGACTTGGACTGCTTGCGCGAGGATACGACCGCGCCCGTGAGGCCCGCGTGGTGCTGCTGCTGTTGCTGTTGCTGCTGCTGCTGGTGCGCGAGCACAGGCTTCATGGCCGAGCGAGCCTGTTGCTGCTGCTGCTGCTGCTGTTGCTGCTGCTGGGGGTGCTGCTGATGCATCGGGTGGTGGCCCGCGGATATCCCGGACCCGGGCGTCAGGGTCGTGAAGGTGGGCCCGGCGCCCGCGAACGGGCCCGCGGATGCGGGGTTGTAGCCACTTGGCGTGTACTGCTGACAGTGCCTGCGGTAGTCAGCGGGATCGAGCGGCTCCTCCTTGATGCTCGGCGACTCGCTGCTCGAGCTGTTGCTGTCACTGCAGCTGTTACTCCCGTGGTGATAGCTTGCGGCACTGTGCACCGGTTGCGGCATGTAGGCGAGGGCGGTTGCACGCGGGTAGCTACCGCCGCTGCTGGGGGCGCGCGCGTGCTTAAGTCCGGCGCCGCTGTTGCCGTTTCCGCCACCGGCTCCGGCTCCCAGCATGTCGAGGAGACCGTCATTGAAGTGCGAGTCGTCGATTAGGTGCTGCAGGTCCAGGGAGATTTCAGGGGTGTTGAGGTCCGTGAGCTCTCCGGCTGCGGCGCAGTGCTCCGCGTACTGTTGGTGAAGAGTGGCTTTTGAGGCCGATACTTTGCTTACGCCATTCGTTTGCTGATTGTGGTTTACCTGTAGGCTGCTGTTGTTGTTCTGGTTGTTATTGTTGTTGTTGTTGTTGTTGTTGTTATTGTTGTTGTTGTTGTTTTGGCCGATTAGTTGAGCTGACTTTTTAAGGTCGGCCTGCATTTGCTGCTGGCTCACTTGGTGAGCCTGTGTGTCGTACATGTTGGGCGACTCCATCACTTCTCTCAATCGCACGTCACAGACATATGGTATTTATTATGAAATACCCTCCCATGCAACAATGTCCAACTAATTTCCAACTCCCGCGCTTCTTCCAAGTGAAGATGAACTTTGTGTCGCCTGGCCCCTTCCTTCGTAAACTCCCGTTTCCCTATTTCTTTGAATCACAGAGGAATGATGGGAACACAACAGCGGCTCCGGGGAAACGAACGTAGAACCGCGAGACCGTTCCCCTAGAGGAGCTTGCAGCTTCGCGTCACTTTTGCCTCAAGACTCCTCAATTCTCGTGGTCCCTCAAAAGGGCTCTTTCGCGCAACACACACGCGTGGCTTACAGACGACACACCTTCCACCTTGTGCGCAGGGTGTCGCGGACGAAGAAGTACTGGCAGTGTTCGGCGGATGAGGAGGCGAGCAGCTAGGCGGGCACCCGGAGAGCAATGCACGTACAAGTTCCTCTCACGAGAGTCGACGCGGGACTGAGCGCCTCCGCAACATGTCGCAAGTTTTCAAAGCTAGGCGGACGAGTGGCGGTGCGCGTGTAAAGTAAACTAGCAGTGTGCCTTGGAGCTGAGCTGTACGCCTGTACCCAATGAGCACGAGCGATCCCCTCTTACTCGCGCTCTTCTTCCATTTCTCTCTCTCTCTCTCTCTCTCTCTCTCTCTCTCTCTATCTCTCTCTATCTCTTTCTCTCTCTTTCGCGCGCTCGCGCGACAATTCACGCTCTTCTCCTTCTTTCTACAGCATTAAGTTGGGCACTACAATCTTCTGCTAATCTTCTGCTCATGATATCTCGCTTTTTGTTAGTTTGTTTTTGTCACTTATTCTCTTACTCTTTATTTGGCCCCTTTTTTTTTGTTTTTTTTTTTATTGTTTAATAAAGCCTTTTTCATCTTCTTTATTATCCCTTTAATACATTATACTTTTATCGAATTGGTAATGCGCGTTTACGACGATGATTAATTTTTATATTTATGTGATTTTATCAACCGTCAAAAGCACATTATTTCTTAGAAAATTTTTTTTCTTTCGCCATCATTATTAATTGCTTCTTACACAAATATTACTATCTTGTTATAATTAAATTTATTTTTAACTGATTTTAATCTCTATCTCTTTTTCCTTCCTTTTATGAACCAGTGTTAACGTAATCTAATTGATTACGCTATTTTTCCATTTTTACATTACACGTAATTTTACACTTATTTATTATTAAATTTTTCGTTTTTTTTGTTATTGTACGCATTGTTTGTTAATGAAGATATTTAACATTAATTGTTATTTTTTTAAATTTATTTACTCTGAATGTTTTTAATTCCAATGTAAAATAAGTTTCTGAAAACTTTCAAACCTCGTGTTCATTATGTCCTATATATTATAAATAATCTCAAGTATACTTCCCCATACATTTTATTATAAATCATTGAAATTTAAATATTTGAAATATCTGTCGTAACTCAAGATTTTTTTATTTTCAAAAAATTTTTAATACTGAATATGTTTGGAGAGGTTCGGAAACAGTTATCTACGATTAGATCTCATTTCGAGGTTTATATCAATAAATTTATAGAACTAAAAATAAAAAAATAGTATAAAACATGATTATTTCCATAGAAATTATTAAAATATTTTTTTGAATTTCAAATTTATCGAAAATAAAAAACAAAGTATTATAAATTATTAAGCATTGGAATAGAATTCAGTTCAATTTTAGTTCAATGAATTATTACAAATATTTGTCTCTGAATATTACTATACCTAACATGTACATAGCAAAATTTTATGTTCTTTTCTTTCTTGATACCATTTGAAAATAAAAAATATCTAAATAAATTATTTAAAAACATCCATTGATTCAAGTCATTTAAATATTTTAAACAGATTGTTTATTTATCCATAAAGATATTTATATAATAAATACAGAGTTTTTTAATCAAGTGCGTTTTTCTAGTACAGTACAATATTTACTTTATTTTAAATTATTTTTTTTTTTCATTCGAATAAATTGAAAAGAAAAAGAAAAATAATCTAGTTTAGATATAGCTGTTTGATCAATCCAATTTCAATGAAATAAATATGTACATGTTTTCTATATTTCCATATATTTAATACTCCATTAGTACGAGTAGAATGTAAATCAATTTATCATATTTTTAAAGCATTACGTCAAATAATAACTTTTAATGAACAGTTTAAAATTGTGAGATAAAAATTTTACAACTAAGTAGTTTTTTTTAACAATACTATACTACTGCTATAACTTGCGTTGTTATTAAGAATTAAAAAAAATAAAAAGCTTATTCTATCTTTCAGGAATTCAATTTTCGATTCTAATATTTTATTTATGACGTGTATATGCACTTTATTGTTTTAAATTCTTTATCATTTATATTATTATGTTTTATAGGCAAAGATTTTTCACAATTTATTAATATTTTCCACTAAAAATATTTTCTTGCGTAAATATTCGTTTCTTATTAGTAGATATTTTGATTTACTTAAAAAATTATTTAACGGAACAAGTGAAATTTATAATTATAGAACAAAATATTTTTTTTTTTATTCAATCGATGTAAAAATTAAATTTACAATTAATTGACTGATATAATATGAATGATCTATCTATCATAAAATTCCTAAACAAGTTAAGTTTCTAAATACAATAGGATGTATATAAAGCGAACAGAGGACTATTACAATATCAATTCTAAAAAACAAAAATAAAAAAAAAAAAGAAGAGAAAATAAATTGATATTGATATAAAAATATTAGTCCTAGTTCTTTTAATGAGTACTGCTTATGTACGACATAAATGTATATGCGCGAATGAAGGGAGCATCCGCGGCCTAAGGTAGGAGTGGCTTGCGCATGGCAAAGGACAAGAGCACCTCTTGGTTCGTGGATTCGCCCTCGTCTCGACCACTAAGCTTTGCTCAGGAAGGTTTTACTCCATGAGTCACCCTCCCCCAAGCTGACCAATCAACGAGCTCCATTCATACAACAACCGCCCTTCCGTTAACATCATATCTCATTTTCATTTAAAAGAATCTCACCTTCATTGCTATTTATTCCATGGTTTAAGGTTATTAAATTCGTATGATCCATTGTATTTTTTTTCTTTAACAAAAATATTATTTTCAAAAATCTAAACATGCAGCCATAATTATTGCTTCCACTCTCTAGCTCAAACTCGTATAAAGAAATTTATTCGTACAACGTAGTAAAGTATATAGATTGACAATAATTTATTAAATTATTTTAATTATTTGTTAATGTGGTAAGAAATTCTAGAGATTAATTTAATAAATATTTAAAGATAAGCAATTAAATCTAATTGAATATAATTTAAGACCCATGTTATAATCGCGATTTATTTTTCTATTTACATCCCATTGGCGTAGTTTTTAGAAAAATTTTTTAATATATATATCATTGTTTACATATCTTCATTTTTTTCTTCTTCTATTATTTAATATATTACAGCATATTACAATGACTTGTGTTATTTAATTAATCGAAGTATTCTTAAACATTCATCGATAAAATATAATAAATACATAATATTATCAATATTATTACACGAGAATATTATTATTAATATAACATGCAATATTACTTGTTAGTTATATGCACATTGTACAATATACATCCATGTAAACATGATAATATCTGTTATAATGAATATTCAACCTTATTAAATAATAAATTATAGTATAAAAGTAAAAAAGTTTTTTAAATTAAACAAATAATATAAATAAAAATACATAATATTTTCTACATATTTAAATATATTATTCTTTTAAAAATATTTTTTACAAAACTTTTTAAAATAATAATATTTAATCTTTATATGTATATATATAATTATTATTTATTATTATTTATTGACTAAATTTTATCGGAGGATTTGATTTGTAATATTTATGAGTGTTTTAATAAAAAAAATTATAACTGAGTTCAAGTACCTGTTTACAATATTTAAAAATTTTAGTTGTATGGATTGAAAGTTCCATTATCTATTTAAATTAGCGGCAAATATGTTTTTTTGAATACTTCATTAAAAATAAAATAAAATTGATTTTATTATCTATTGCTTTATATTTTCTTTTGCCTGTCCCTTATTTTAAACTCATGCATAGCGCGCACGTGATGCTGTGCACATAAACAATACTAAGTTAATTTGAAAAAATATCAATATTTAATAGTATTCTTAATGTTTGAGTTACGCATAAGTGACAAATTTGATACAATTAACAATTGATTATATAGAAAACTGCTATTCCTATTGCAGATAATAATACAATATCGACCATAATCTTATGTTTAATACGAGTAAGCGCGCCATCTTTTGGCACGTTTAATATACATTTATTAGATAACACGGTATATTCCGAGCTACACCGAATATATTCGATCGTACACGAATCGTGTTTTCCTCTTGCCGATTATTAAAGAAAGATAGACACAGCATACATCGTACCTAGTATAGGTCGCAATCCAAAATTCCAAAATTTTTATTTACCCCACAGTGCTGTTTTTTATTCTTACTATAAAATAAGAGAGAAAAGTTTGTGGGAGAAGAAAAAATAGAATGAGTGAAAATCAGATACAGTGAACAAAGGGACATACAAATTGGGTAAAAGCGTACGTAGAAAAAGACAGACACCGCTCTGCGAAGTAACGGAGAAAAAACGGACGAGTCGAGACGAGATCCACGCAAAACAAGGAAAAGAATATTAGTACCGCTACGAAAAAATTACGTTTTGCACGATCCAACTCAATATATATGCGAACGCGCACACCTATAATACATACATAAATACACCTTCATGCTGGTATTACGAGACGCATTCTGTGTGTGCGGGTGTGCGTAAAAGCTAATACAAAGTTTATAAAAAAGTGTAGTTCGAACGAGAATTGTAAGTTTTTCAATACATATCTTCATCATACACCGTAAGACTGTTTTTTTTTTCTCTATTAAACCCAACTATCCGTGTATCGTGGACTCAATTTTATTCACACCTGCTGATTTTGAGGCACAACGAATTAATATAATATAAATTCAACGCGTCTTCAATAGGGAAGAGGTCAGTAATTTTGTTTTAATTTCTAAGGAATATTATGTTCTTTTTATCAGAGGGATTCACGTCGTGTACATTGCGTTATTGTTAATATGCACGACTGCTGATGTATTTAGTTAGCGTTGGAGTCATTCATTGTCTGATCGATAAGAGAACTGAGAGCTTAGGCGATCTTGGAAAGTAGTGTCAATTGAAAAATCGAAATCTACTCTTTTTCAGGCGGGAATTATTGTATAGTTAACCTAGAAATTGAATACACGCTTCAAAAGATCAGCTTGGCCTCGTTTACTTGCTCTGGTTTGTTCTCTTTTTCATTTATCTACTTTTGTAATTAAGAGAGGTTAGTTTCAGACGCAAATAGAAATTTTAATAGTATTGATTATATTACCGGGTGTTATTTTATAATTAATAGTCAAAAGAGGGATAGTACCTGAAATTGGTTAGATTTTATTTTTAATGTACGAATTCATAGAAATATTTACTTAATAACTACGCAAATAGCCTCAAATCAAATTATGAATCTCGGATACTATTAGTAGTAAATATTTTATTATGCAAAGAGTATTGATTTTCAATATTTATAGGTAGCAGTTACTTAGTATTCACTTATAAACCACTAAAAGCACAATGGCCGGAGAACAGCAACAATTTTTTCTTAAATGGAATGATTTTCAATCGAATATGGTTTCATCTTTCAAACACCTACGCGATGAAAAAAGCTTTACAGATGTGACATTGGCTTGTGATGGACAGACATGTAAAGCACATAAAATGGTTTTATCCGCATGCAGTCCATACTTTAAATCTTTATTAGAGGTAAATTTGATAATTACCTTTATATTTTAAATGTTTTTACATATAATTTAAAATACTATTTATTTATCATGAATAATTGATTGAATTGAAGATATTTTTATATTGGTAAATAATTACTTTAAAAAAAATTGATTATATTATTAAAAATGTAATAAATTTATATATTAAATTAGTAATTATAAAAATATTGCGTTAGGAAAATCCATCCAAACATCCCATTATTATACTAAAAGATGTAGCATATAGTCATCTTCAAGCAATCTTAGAATTTATGTATGCAGGAGAAGTAAATGTATCACAAGATCAATTACCGGCATTTTTAAAAACAGCAGATAGATTAAAGGTTAAGGGATTAGCTGAAGCTCCTGGTGCCATTAAAAGGGAAGGTTAAATATTCATATAATTATTTGCGGTAAGTTTAATTTTAAATATTTTTCATAAAATTATGAAAAAAATTATTACTTCAATTAATGTTGTTCTATTTCTGAATAATTAATTAGTTCTAATTTCTGAACAACTTAATGCATTAAAAATAACTACTTAAATGCAGATTTTTTTCTCTTAAAAATAAAGTTTAATATATAATACTGATTGATTTTATTGATAAATTTAAATTTTAACTCCAATACTTAATAATCTTATATTTTAAAATATGTGCTATTCTTATAAAATGAAATTTTAGAATAGTTAATTTTCATTTATATAATATCCTTCTGAATTTTAATTGAATAATATTAAATGTTTTAGCTTTGTAATTAATGCAGAATGTCATATTAACTATGTGAAATTTTGAAAATTGACTTATAATACATATTAGGAATAAACTTAATATTTAATGAATATAATTTTATTGTAATGAATTTTTGTTGTGTTCATCAATAAATCACTAGAAAAATATATTCTATTTTTATATTTTTCAGATTTTTGGAAAGCATGCGGACTGAAAATAAAGAGTGTAATGTTGTAAAGTAATTGCGTTAATACAAACAACACATTCATAAATATAAAAATTTAAACACATTTGCACTAAATATACTGACCTCTGGTTCTTGGCTAGGATCAACACAACCCTATTTAAAAAATTACACTGAACATATTTTGTTTCTAATTATAATTAAACTTTTATAATTAAATTCAACGCAGTACTCATATTGCATGTTGATGTTTGTCTTGAAAATAATATTATTATAATCACAATAATTATATTTTTTAATTTAATTATGCAGAATTCTAAGCGACTTATTACGATAGATAAAAATATGTGTACCAGCTGGGACTGTTTTGTGAATCACTGAAAACTATAAATCATGTAAAGTAATACCTTAAAGCATATTCTATATTAAAATGTTTTTAAAAATACTTACAATTTATGATTTTATATTGTCAGTATTTTCTTATATTAAATTTGCTGTAGCATTATAACCTAATTACAAATCTTTTGTTTAGTGTTTCTTGTAAACACAATCGATTTACAAATTTCCTGGCTAAATAATCATGCAATGTTTAAAATATCATTGTTTTAAGTCGTAACGATAGTTTTTTATATTTTTATTTTCATCTGTGATCTTCTTTTTTATTAACAATTTTTTAATATAATAATCATGGATATTTAGAATCAATAACCAGAGTAAAGTTAAAGGCAATAAGCGTTATAACTTTCAAGGATTGCGGCTTTGTGTAACCAAATACTGTCAGTAATTTTTATTGGCGTATTCACATTATTACCGATAGACCAAATTTATTTATGATAATATATTAAAAGGTTGATTATCCTAAACTGAGGAAATGAATTATTGTAACATAAAGCGAGCAAATTTTATAAAACTAGAGCGCACAGTTCCTTTCTTCTCTTTAAAAATTACAGAATCATTGCAGAGAGAAATGTGAACATTGCAAAAACTGCGTGGAGACAAAATAAGATAAATACAAAATAAATAAAAATAAAAAAATACGTTGTCGAGTCTATCATGAATGTAAAATTGTATCTTCTTTGCAGATGCATTTTACGAAAATTTTTCACGGTATCATACTGCATAATAATTAAAATTTTGATACCTTTATACACTGCTTGTGACTTATTGATGAAAGTTATTTAGAATTTTTTTTAATAATTTATGCAACCTTTGGAAAAACCGTATTTACAATCTTTATTATCTAAAATGCATTTTCTTTTTTAAATAAAATGGCGTTCGCACAGAGAATTTATTTTTAAGACAATTTAGCGATGCATGTATTTCATAAAATAGTAAAAAGCAACAGAATAAAGTCAAGGTGATGCAATTAGCACGGCATTCGAAAGAACTGACGATTAATTTTTCAAATCCTTAATTGTAAATGAGATTTTCAAGTAAATAAGAAAATAATACAGATTTTTATTGTAAATGATAACTCCTATAAAAAAATTTTTTAATCACGTTTGAAGTGATTATTTTCATTCTTATAATGATTCATGGATTATCATAAAAGAAATTACGATTACTAATTTCATAGTGGTTTTTAAAATATAAAATAAGTATATACACCATAGCAAAATATTTTCCAGCATGATTTATTATGTTATATCTTTTAAGTTTAGTTTTTTCCTCTTACCAAAGGAATAAAAATAAATTTTTTTTTTTTTTTGATAAATTATTTTTGATGTTCTACACTCTTAGCTTTTTATTATCTGTGGAAAGTAATTTCTCTAATTAGTGTTTTGCTACTGACATGACTCGATGATGACTATGATTATGAAATGAAGATATTGAAATATAAAATAAATTATGTAAATATATGAAAACTTTGTTTTACTTCTTTTCTTATTCTACATTAATTGATAAACATAAAAAACAATAGTAAATATTACATGATATACAATATCAAAACATATTTTTCTATTACATCAATAATTATTATCAGCTGTTTTTCATTGATAAAAAATTTATTGTTATTTATTTTCAATTTATTTCGTACAGCAAAAAAAACATAAAAAATTATATCGTTAAAAGTTTATTACACAAATATTATAAAAATTAATTAGAATAACTTTACTATATTAATCAACATCATATTAATAATATAGCATTTAAATTTATTTTCATAGAATTTTTATATTTTCTTTTACAAATAATTTATATATTTTTAAACTATTTTATATAAATTTAAATATGTAAAATTTTACAATAAATTTATAATATTGATTTTTTATATGTCTGGAAAAAATTTTTTTAATATGAAAATAAATTTAATAAAATTAATAAAATTATACGTTAAAAAATTGATTTCATTATTTCTATACGGTTTCAACTTTATATCCATAAATAATAAATAATTAATTATTTAGAATCAATTTTAATTACAATTAAATTTTATAAATAAATCATTTTTGAACCGTCCTAATTTTCTAATAAGCATATTATTAATATATTCATAATAAATATATAAAATAAAAATTTTAAATAATTTAATAATTTAAGCTTGTTTTAATATAATTGTATTGTATCACTTAATAATAATATTAGATGTATTATATTAATTGAAACATTTAAAGAAAAATGAAAATTAATATAAATACCTGAATAGATAAAAACTTGTGTTTAATAAATTAAACAGATATACAAATTAAAAAATTCTATATAAAAATATTTAAAATATTATTTGTATAAACATGGAATGCAAATATATCCTTTGTATAATAAATTTAACTATAATAAGCATGCTATACTTATATATTACTACTACTATACGTAATATTTTTTTGTTAATAATAGTAGTTATATTCAATAAGTTTTTAATGATTATACCAATCAAATTTTGAATACACACATAGACACACTTATATTTCCTATAAAGAAATACTATGATGTAAACATATTAAATTATAATTTTTTAAATAAAACTCAATTAACCTTAAGCACACATTAAAATAATAAAAATAGTTAAAAGCATAATTTGTTTAATAAATTAATTCACATTAACATGTGAAATGATTTTATGTAAATCGTAAACAAATTTTAATTAATCTAATTAATATTTGTTTACTTATGTACTGTGTATTTTTTTTTATTTAATCACATTTTTATTTAGAGAAACTTGTATTTTAGATATATTTATTTAAATATCAGAATACGCAATCATTGAAAAATGTAGTACTCTATTTAAGAATATGAAACTGATATTTCAAATGATTCAAGATATTCACAAAGCAGAGATATCCGAAATTTTAAAAAGAATATTTTGGAGAAAATGAAATATTCATCTCTTGCTTAGCTGGATTTACAATATTGTTCTTTCCGGAAATATATTCTTCGTAAGATGGTGGAGCTATAAAAAATATATTTTTATAAATAATATTATTATATACAAAAATTTTTTATTATAAAATAAGAAATTATATAACTAATAGTACAATCAAAATATAATTAAATATGTTTTTTATATATTTTTTTTTAGAAAAATTAAAGATCCAGGTGAGGTGCAATATGAATAAAACGAGTTATACCAATTATTTTACCGACGTTTCTACAAGGTATCTCTTATCCTTGTAAGGGCTACTGTTTCGTCGCGGGAATAATTCGGTATTATATGACTAACACACTTTATTTAATAATAAAAATAAAATTTATATAAAAAAGATGGAAAAATAAATAAGATGGAAGGTGCTTCGAATAGAATTTTATAACATATTTTTTATTTTATTAATTATTTTTACTGGTATTATTTTGCTAATTTATTATTTTATTTAAAAGTGTAGATAATATAATTAAAAAATAAAATAAATTTGTGATTAAAAATAATTTTTTTTTTTACATAAGAATTCAAATTCAAAAGTAATATTAAACAAATACATTATACTTGAAAAGAGTTATTCAGAGTCGCTGATTCTCTGAATAAGATATCTCATTAGAACATTTCACTTTTTATTAATTTATTGTAAATATATATTAATTCATAACTAAAATGATAATTTAAAAAATTCTAGTAACTTTGGTAATCCAATTTGCTATAAATACTATTCATCACAAACTTACGTCTATCTGCAACGAATTGATTAGAATTAGAACTGCATAGTTCTGAACTCATTACAGCAACACCGATTGGATATAAATTTGACACTTGCTGATTATTTGAATTTATTTGACATATTGGTGGAGCAGAAGGTATATATGAGATTGCTGAATTTTGTAATAAATTCTGGTTTCCATAACAAAGTGGTATTGTTCCTATTTCCACTGGATAAATTCTATTTATATTGAAATGTCTAAAAATGGAAAAATACAAAATATGAATAAAAGATAAATTAAATTGAAATATACAAAAATTATCTTAAATTTTTTCAACAAATGATTTATTATTTTATATTTTGAATATTACAGTAAAAAAATTATCAATTACATTAAATAATACAATATTTTAATTTAATGAGTATTATGAAATATATTTTTAAACATTTAAATTTTTTAATTATCATAACAAAAATTTTCAAGATTAAAAAATTATTTTAGATTAAATATTCATGTTTAATTTTAATATTTTTAGAATATACTTTTTTTTTATTTAAAACTTGTATTTAATATAAAATATTTGTGAATTAATAATGTAAATTTTTTTCAAATATTAATTTTATTAGCAAATACATGTATGTTAATCAAATTTTTTTAAATATATTTTTTCAAACAACAAACTTTAAAAATCATTTTTTGTTTCTGTTTTATAATACGCGTAAATAAGTTTCCTGTCTAAATTTATTGCATAAATATTTTAAGCAGACAAATAAATAAAAAATTTATTGACTTTATGAATAACTTTTACACTTTTTAAATTAATGAAAGTAATAAATAATAATAGTAGTATTTTAATAATTACTAAAATTATACTTTAAAATATTAACAATAATACAATACAAAAATGAGGATCGTAGAAATTTATTTTTATAACTAAAATAATATTAAAAATTTATCGTAAGAAAATAAAATATATTGATTTATAATCATCAAATATAATTTAGTACATTGACCATAGACTGTTATAAATAATTATTAAACTTTTAAACTTTTTATAAATATTTATTAAATTTGAAATAAATATTGAAAGGCTAACTTAAATAAATTTTTTTGTAACTTACATTCCTGATAGAAAGATTGTAAGAATCACATCATATCTGACATTGATAAGAGAGCAATATTCTAAACGTGATGGTGGTAATGATGGTACTTGGATTTTTATGGATGTTTCACCTATTTTGCCAAACATCCCACATTGTTTTGCTTTTTTAATAGTTTCAGAAGTTTTCTTTTCATCTTGAAAAGGTGTTGAAGAAAAAAATTGTATATGCTGTAATATTGAGTTATATTATTTTAAAATTTGTAATAATCCCGACCGCTCCCGAAGGTTCGCGATCCTTCGAGAATGTTTTAAAATCCCCGCGAAGCTTCGGAAGGTCCCGTAGTGCTCTGGAATGGCGCGAGAGGACGCGTGTCGCAGTTTTTTAACGGCTGTACAATAATTAATTTATAATTTATTCTTACGCGCATGTTCGTGTTTTTTAATTGCTTTTGTGTACGTTTGATTGTGTTTGTATGTGTATAATTTGTATGTATCGGTGTGTGTTTTCGCTCGGATAAATGTTATAAATTATGTGTATAGATGTATGTTTGCTTAAATGATTGTATGTATGTGTGTATGCTTGAATGATTGCTTGTATGTATTCGTATGAGCGCTTCGCATCACACTTCCCTCCCCTTTTGAGAACGTGAAGCGCGGCTTAATCTAATTACCTAACGGGCTCGATGGAGCGCACGCTTCCATCCGGGTAATAACGCATTCGCCGCTGGATTCTTCGCGCAGGGGTGTCGTAGTAGACGGTGTATTGAGGGTTGCGCCCGGGACCTTCTCTGGCAGCCTCGGGATGAACACCGAGGATCCATCATCGAAGGTGGTCAGCTGGCCCTCAGGTGATGGTATTGGCGCGGAGTCTGGTGTGACGTTGGTGTCATGTGCCTCGTCCGGCACATTAACGCCGAAGGGGGCGGTGATCAGTATCTCGTCCAGGACGGCTGCTGCGCGACTCCGGGATGACTTGCATCTGGGTTCTTGTGGCTTGCAGAAGTTGGTTGGTCGCCCTCCACTCCGCATTCAAGTTCCTCAGATGAGAATATGACTGCCGGCGCTCCCTTGGTAGCTGAGGGCCATCGCTATTGGCGGCGATCCCGAATCGGTGATAGTGGAACGGGTACCCAAATCGCATCCTCCACCGGGTTGATCCGTTGGTCAGTCGCTACTCTTAACGAACGCGTTGATCGTGTTTCCATTGTTGATGACAAACTGATAATTGATGCTCTATTGTTTCGGAATTTATACTTTTAATGGAAGTGAGATTTCACGTCGGAACTGCATTTTTTTTCTATTATTATTTATCTTCTTTTTATTCGATGATTTAAGTTCCAATGTCGTAGTTTCTTTCTTGGTGGCTTATTGATAGTTTCATCCAGCCGTAGTATAGCACTAGGTTCTCCTGCTGGTCTCGATATAGCCGGAGGATGCCTCTGCATCTGACTATTTTGATGCCGCTTTCTTTCATCTTGCTCATAAACTACACGGAGACTGTGGAGCAGATTTGGTCGGCTTCGAGTCGGATCGAGTGTGGCCTTGCTTGGTTAATGGCATGTGTGCGTTTTGTTGCATGTTACCGAATGTGCCTCTTTAACGCACCGGATTCGCCTTCTATCTCTTGTACGGCTTCAAGTGCTTCCCTCGGTGTCTGCTATTTCAAAGATCACAGGCGATCATTGGCTTTTGATGGTATAGGGGCCATCGTATTTTTGCGCCATCTTGCCGCTGATCTAGTTGGCCTTACTCGACAAGACTCATATTTTCCTCATGACTTTTTCGTCAATTTCGGGGTGCCAGGAACATCTCCGGTTGTAATGAACCTGCTGTCGGCCGAATGATTCGGCCATTTGGTTTCAACTGACCTCTAGTGCTTTCTTAAGATGGCCCAGCTCTCGGTGGATATCCGGGTTGAGCGGTGATCAACATCTTTGTATTCATTTGATACGATATGAGCTTACGACCATAGTTGAGATAGGCCGGTGTTTGGCTTGTGGATGAAGAGGTTGCCATATTACAGGCAAACATCACCTTCAGCAGATGTGTGTTCCACTCGCTGTGTCGGTCTCGGGTCAGCTGGGCGATCGTTGTTTTTAAAACCTTGTTAGTCCATTCAACGGGATTGCAGGGTGCTGTATATGACGGGTTCTTGCGATGCTCGATACCGCAGGCACTCAGATAAGACGTGGAGGTCTTATTAATGAATTTTCGTTCGTTATCGGTTGTCACGGTATGAGGGCGGCCATGATGTAGAATGATGAGCTCCTTGAATTTCTGTATTACTCATTGGCTGGTGACGGTGCAGAGAATGTCTAGCTCTACCCACTTCGTGAAGCAGTCTTGCATTACGAGCAGCCAGCTATGCTGCCTTTTCGACCGTGGTTATGGGCCAATGAGGTCGATGGAGATCTCCCACCAGAGCTGTTTTACGTTGCGGGAATGTAGAAGTTTTGCCGGTGCCCGTTATTATGCATTGTACCGCTGACATGATCGGTAACTCCTTACATATTTCGCGACACCTCTCGTGATTGCGGGGCAGTAGTAACGCTAGGTTACTGTGCATATAGTCTTGGCGAGCTCTAGATGACCAGTTGTTGGGATGTCGTGATATTCCACCAGTATTCGGGTGTGATCGCCTGTGAGTACAAACAGTTTCTACTGCTTGTGTGCTGGTGTTTCTTTAAAGTCCGAGGAGTGGAGAATGTGCCTGTAGAGTTTCTCTTAGATGACCTTGTAGGAGGAGTGTGTGTCTGGATGTGCCTTGACCCTCTCCTTGATGGTTTCATACCACCCCGGACTAAAGACAGCAGTTACGGGTTCGGTCTGCCATGAGAGGGCGTCGACTAGGGCTTTGTCCTCCCTCTTCCGATAGCACATTTCGAAAGCTCTATTCACCATTGAGCCAGGCGTCCCAAGGGGTTGTTTATTCGCTGAAGCTATTTTAAGAGTTGTTGATCGGTGGCAACTATAAATTTATATCCTTCCAAGTAGTCCCTCATTTTATGTATGCCCCACTTGTTGGCTAGGTATTCCTTCTCTCAGGCACTTTAGTTTTTTTCCACCTTATTGAGTGTATAGCTGGTGTAGACGATCACCCTTTTTTGCTCCTCCAGTTCTTGAAATAGGACGTCCGACGTTGCATCGATTTGCAGGGTGAAGGTTTTCTTGAAGTCCGGGCATGTCAGGAAAGGAGCATTGGTTAGGCGGTGTTGGATTTTCCAAAAGTCCTACTCCTGGAGGTTTTCCACACTTTCGCTTGGTTCACTTGCGGAACAACTAGTTGAATGGAGCGCTGAAGGTGACCACATCGGTAACGAACCTTCTATATCAGGAGACCAGCCCATTGAATCTCGTTAGCTCTCAGATGTTTATGGGTGGTTGTAGAGCGAGAATGGTGGCAATATTCTCGGGATCGGTGTGTATTCTTTCCGCTTTCATGACGTAGCCTAAGCAGTTGAGCTGTTTTCGGCCAAAGAGGCATTTCTCCCAGTTGAGGCGGAGTTTCGCCTCATGTAGCCGGTCCAATAACTAGGTAATGAGTTCTAGATGGTAGGGGAACATCTGGCTGATGATGATAATGTCGTCTAGATAACAAAAGACGCTGGGCTACCAGGACGGATCGATGACACTCGATGAGGCGCTGAAATACAGCTGGAGTAGAATGGAGGCCAAACGGCATGACTCGGAATTGCATAAGTCTGTGGTGCGGTGCAGAGAAGGCCTTCATTGGCTTTCTCTACTCGGTAAGGATATTTGCCAGTACTCATTCTTGAGATCGATGGTGGAGATGTAGATGGCTCCCCTTAACTTGTCGAGAGTTGTCTGGATCTTCAGCAGCGGGTAGGCGTCTGTATAGGTCACTTGATTAAGTCGACAGTAATCAATGCAAAACCTGTAGTTGTCATCCTTCTTCCTGACCATTACTACTGGAGAGCTCCGGGGGCTAATTGACGGCTCGATTACCTTTTTATCGAACATTTTCTTGATTTCAGCGTTCATGATGCTTTGCATCATGATGTGGCAAGGTTAGCGGGCACACGAGTATTGAGGTGGGGCTGTGCTCGATACACAGGCTGAATCACACCCTTTTTAAGACGTCCATACCTAGTAGGATGTCATAGGCCAGGGATGCCATCTCGATCACTTGGATGGTCAGGACTTATCCATTGATGTTGGCTTCTACTGAGAGAATATCTCTTAACGCCATGGTTTTTCCGTTAGCCATTTCAGCGACTCGATTTGAATTGCTTTCTCACCATTTATTTTTACGGCAATAGTCTTCTACGGCCTTATTTACGAAGGAGCAAATGGATTCAGTGTTGAGCAATGCATCGTACTGTACCTCTTTGATTCTCACGTTTACGTAAGGGCGGGGGTTCTTGTCTTGGATCCGGATTAATTATTAAATATTGGTTAACACGTCATCCTTTCCACATATGGAAAATCCCGTGGTGTTCTAGAATGGTGCTAGAAGGCGCGTGTCGCAGTTTTTTAATGGCTGTACAATAGTTAATTTATAATTTGTTCTTGCGCGTGTTCGTGTTTTTTAATTGCTTTTGTGTACGTTTGATTGTGTTTGTATGTGTATAATTTGTATGTATCGGTGTGTGTTTTCGCTCGGATAAATGTTATAAATTATGTGTATAGATTTATGTTTGCTTGAATGATTGTGTGTATGTGTATAAGCTTGAACGATTTCTTGTATGTATGTATATGTTCATTGTGTGTATGAATGCTTTGCATCACAAATTCAATACTGACTCTACGTATATCCACCTCAGAGTGATAAATAGTGTCATTAGCTAGTAACATTATTTTATAGGAATAGTATGTTTTTTTTAAATTATTTAATAAAATATAACAGTATCATTAAACAGTTTAATATTAAATATTATTTATGCATTAATGTATTATTATACTTATTTAATGATTTTTGTAATATAATATATAAATAAATATTTTAATTGTAGCAGCATAATATATCACATTATAAATTTTCTCAAATAGTTAAATAATATTCTAACCTTCTGTAATTTTAATTTTATTTTAGTCAAATCTACTCGAGTAGAATTATTTTGGTAGTTTATAACGAATTCAATTGTTTCTCCTGGAACAAAACCTGCAACTCTACTTTTTATATTGATCTTTATTCCACCCATTCTAAGTATGCAGCAACAGAAAAAAGTTCTCTTAATTTCTTCATTTATGCCCATCTAAATAATTAAAGATATATTTACAATATAAAATTTGTCTTTTAAATTATATTTTTTTCCATTTACATTCTTTAATATTTAAATAAATACATTTTATGCTTATAATAGAAGCAAGTAATATAAAAAATATAAGTTTTTAATTTTTAACAAAAATAAAATAAAATAAATTATTTATTATTATAATGTTCTAACTTCTTAATTCAAAAAAGAAAAGGAACATCAGCATTGATTATGATAATAAATATATGAAATTATCGAATAAAGAATGGTTATATAAGGTTAAACAAATTTTATTGCAGAAAATACACAAGTTACAGGGATCGAACAAATTTCATTTGTCGAAGTGATAGGAAAGCAATCACGTTACGCGGAGGGAAAAGTTGTCGCCCATGTACGATATTCGCCAAATTCGCATGCCGATTTGTACAGAGGGTACGCTGTACTTACGCAAAACGCTCTATATCGCTCTAGGCCGCCGCTTCCTCGTCTTCTCGCAAGGTCACCGAGCTTCCGGGTTGAACCTACAACCACTCGAGAAGATGTTGGAAGTCTTCATTTGAAGTCGCCTCGGGGAAACCTGCTCCCCGGTTGCCTCGAAGACGTTAAAGGTGATCGTCTCCACGGATGTTTTCCTTCTCGAGACTACCACTCGCCAGGACTTCCTCGTTAATTATATCAGTTTCGAGATAATGAAACTGGCAGGTACGAACCCGCGAAAACCGCCTTGTAACTTTTTCAATTGAGAGAACCGCTACGTATCGTGGCTACTCAAGCTCTGACTATACTATATCTTCGTTTTAAAAACGACAGCTTTTTCTAAAAGCTACCCCCCACCTATTTTCGTTTTTGAGACCTGACGACCATCACACACGCTTTACTTTGACGCCACAAGACGTCACAATATATTTAAATAATATATTTAAGATATCATCCTTTTTATATGGTTTGGTGATAATGACTATGTGGTAGATATAGTTTATAGGAAAAGATGGAATTTAAAGAATTCAATACTTATCTTATAAAAAAAACAATAAACAGAATCTCTTATTAAATTTACTAGATATTTTTTTTGCTTAACATTTTATTTCTATTAAAAATTTTATTTAGTTCATGTTTATTTTTTTTGAAAAATTTAAGTTCTAATTATTTTCTATTTGTTAATTATTTTATTTCTATCATTAAAAGAAAAATATAAATGCTAAAATGAATAGTTTATTAAAGCAATTCATTGTTTGAATATTAATTTACTATATATATAATTATAGATTATGTTTTATTACGTTTAATTTTATTAGCATTTTGTTTCATGTCTTTTCAGTTATTTAAACAATAAAATTTATGAAATACGTTAGATGATTAGCTACTGATTTTGTAAAGATTTAAGCGTCTCGCTTAGTTCTCGTTGATTAATAATAATTTGTTTATTATAAATGAAACTAGCTGAAGAAAATCGAAAATATACCTTCAGTCTTTGTTGTACATTTAAGAAATATCGTAAAAAATATATTTTGTAAAGAATTTTCCGTTGTCACACAGCTCGGCAGGATATGGAGCCGAATTGGGACCGATCGGGACGCGTCGAAATCTAGTAGATTGAAAGAGGGATCCGCGATATGACTCGGCAGCCCTCTGCAGATTGATTTCATTGATTCTATTGATTAAATCGTACGAATTTATTAAATATTACCTTGTTCTAACATATTACTCGTTGTAACGGCAAGAAATCGAGTGTGCTTTCATATAGTGAAGATAGCTTGCACCAGAGGCATTAAAATTGGATTGTCGATATTCCAGATTAAGTAATCTATAGTGTTTATTTCACGATCTATCCAAAGACAGGAAGTCTATTAAAGCAGCTCCCAACTCTATAAATCCCCAAGGAAGAGGAATCTGGGACATTAGCATGCCATTTTTGGAGCGCTTCAAGGAAAGTAAAAGTAAGTTATAAGTAGGTTTAAAATTATTATCTTGTTAAATAAGCTGGATCAGCTTCGAACATCGCGAGTCTATGTATGTAACTACCTTGTAAGCGTTATTAAAAAGACCCGTAACTTCTTTAGCTTACCCCCATAAAATTCTTTTGCGCTCGTTTTCAGCCCAATAGCTCGGACTCCTTCCCCTCCGTGGGCAACCCTTTTGAAAAGGGTTGCGCTTTGTGCAACTGGGACAAGTAAAGCTTTATCTTCCATCTGAGGACACCCAACTATATTTTAAGTAATTTATTGTACCGGGAAAAATCCTGTTGCAATCTGTATTCTCAACTAATTTTATAATTTTCTTAGACCAATCTATTAAAATTATACATTTTAATTGTAACGAGTCAGTCCATGATAGCAGTTCAGACCGTCGTGACTCGTGGTGGGGAGACGAGTTGCCCGTTTGCGTGAGGGGTGCAAAGGGGTCTCGTTACCATTGTATCCCCCAGTTGGGATAGCTGGTTGTCGGATACCAGGATTCATTGGTGGGGGTGCATAGGAGTGTGGAGTCAGGGGTTTGGTGAAGACATGGAAATATACGGGATTTCCAGGAAAGCGAGTTTCTGCAGGATTCATACGGTAAGTATTTAAATATGTGTTTTCAAAAATATTTATTTCGGTTAATTTTAATTACTATCGGTAATGATTATTAATTCTCTTTTATTTGTAATTATTTGCACCAATTATCAATTTATTTGTGTCAATTATGTAGTATTTTCTTTTCCAGAATAATTACGGGAATTTTTCCTCTTCGGAAGGGCGGAGGAGGGGCGGCAGTGGTTTCATCCGGGGGGGACAGTCCTGGAACGGTGGAATTCTGTGGACGGGAGGAACGGCGCTTAACGCGTCGATAGATGACGTAATGGTAATGGTCCCAGTCTAAGCTGGGTCTTGCAGTTTTGCAAGATGGCGGCGGCGGTGTTAGCGGGCTCGCGTTGGACCTCCCTGCGAAAGCAGTAAGGAGGTGCAGCTCGAGCAAAAACGGGAGGCCGATGATCTCCTCGTTACGGTCGCGCGCTCTGGTTTTTATAGCCTTATAGACGGCTCTTGCGGCGGCGGTGATGTGCGCGAGTTTTGCCGCGTGTTCATTTACTCCCGTATCAAACACAGGAGTTCATTGTGGCGGCCGCGGGAAGTGCTGGCGTAGCGCGGTATTCAGTCGCTTTGCGGCCGTGACCGCACGCGGTCTTTTTCTTTCAACCGTGAAATTGCGTTAGACACCTTGCTTAAAATTCTATAAATCAATTTGTTTATTCATTTACGACTTCTTAACCTGTAACCTGCATTAATACCTGTAAGCATTTTATTACACACGTATAATTTCAGTATATTCCGAAAACTTGGTAATGGGGAATTCCGATCATTAGGTGAAATAGTGGGAAATGAATAATTGATATTCTTACCCTCTCCATGCACCCCCTTTTTTCTACCTGAGAAAACTATAAATATATGCAAGGGTAAATTATTTGGCAGAATTTCTTCGCTTGTCATGCAATCATATTGTATATTGATATTAAATACAACTAAAAAACAACAGTTTTTTCTTTCTTACAAAATAAAAACCACCTCCAATTATCCGTTCATCGTGAAAAATAGCCGAACGGAAAGCGCATAATAGAAAAGATAATTTTCATAAAAAATAAAAAAACATTGCGCTAAAACAATACCTGTTTGGGGAATTTCTCCGTCTCGTGCACTTTCACTTTTCACAAAGTGAAAATGCACGGAAATTTCTGAATTTTGTAAGTATTGGGAGTGGGGACTGGCCAAGAAGAGAATTTTGACCTGCGTGGGGTCCGGCGCGGGGGAGGATTCTCAATTCTCTTTGCCACGTCACGCCTACTGCACTTAATTGCATTTTCACCCGAATTCTCTCGCTGTTTTTTCTTACTCTCGTGCGTGAGAGTCTTATCGTTTGCTTGCGTTGCGTGCGTGTGGTTTTGTGATATCTCGTGTGAGACGTCTGGTGGATCCAGAAGCCCGAGGTCTATCGTCCCCCTGTTTCTACGGCGGCCCCCGGTGATCTTCTCCTGGGTGAGTGCTGACGAGCACCAGGACTGTCCCGCTTCTTGCAGCGCGTATTCCAACGCCCCCGCTGCTCCTAGCTCCTGTGCGAGCTGCCGCATGCGAGCGCCTGTGAGCGCGGACTATCTCGCGTGCGTTAAGCACTGTTGTAAGTTTTTTTTTTATTTTCTTAGACTGACGCATCCGAGGCTTTTCCCCCTGACGCAGGGGGTTTTTTATGCCACGTCAATAAACTGTATTTTATTTTGTTGTATCGCGAATATTTGTATTATTTAAATTCAACCTAGCAGCAATATTTCCTCTCCCTCACTCCTGCATAATTTATTAATAAACATAAATTTGATTTCATTTATTTGAGGCAAATCTCAAACAATACATGTTGAAAAATAAAGATAGATTGTAATATTTTAAATATGAATAATATAATGTAGACGTATTATATTTAGTATTTTTGTTTGAAGCGTTGTTCATACAAAGTTTGGTTTTTTCTTGCAAATTATTATTTATTATAATTAATTAAGAAAATTAATATCTTTTGGAATATACCCTGAAAGCTATTTACAGGTAATTATACTGTATCAATAAAGTGTATAATATGTTTAATGACAAAATTTTTATAACTTACAATAGCTTTTTGTTTAGCATTCAAATCATACGGTGATATAACAGTAATTTGTGACACTACTTTGTGATCAAATTTACATGGTCTTTCAAGAATAGCATTCACTCTGTATTTAACATATCCAAACTGATGTTCAACACTGCATGGAATATTTGTAGGTAGTTGAAAGCTAAAATTATATGAATGTTGTCCTGGTGGTAATGTTATACAAGTATCCCCTATTATGTAATAATAATTAAAATAATTTAATAATAAGGATAATTAGTAAAATAATTTTAAAAATAATAATTATAGAAAAACATTAAATTCAGATTTTCAAAGTTTTATTTACTTATTTATTTAAAAATCATTTTTTTTATTATTTGTAAAAAAATTGATTCACTATATTGAATATTTATTATCAAAACAATGATAATTTAAGATCTTAGAATTTCATAGATAAAGTTAATTTGATAAAATTTATTAAGACATAATTAAATAACTCTAAAAAATATTTTATATCTTATATTTTTAATTATTCGTGAAATTATTATTAACTAATTCAAATATTTTGAAAAAATGATCTAATTAAATTTATAACTAAATATTTTTATAATAATTATTTTTAAATCATTGCTTTTATAATAATTAAATCAAATAATGAATATAAAGGAAAATTTCTTTTAAGCAGGTCTTCTAAAATAGGTCTTCCTATATTTTTATTTTCATTAAACATTCTTTTAATATCTCTGTTCATTTTTCTCTTAGTTTGTAACGCGAAAGCGTACGTAGTGTTCTCATGCACATCAATAGCGAATGCTTACGCGCGGAAAATTTGTAAATACGCCGCTCGAGAATGGTCTCGAGCGCTCCAGAACGTTCAAGAATCACCTCGAACGTTCGGGAGAATTCGGGAGCATTCAGCCGCGCATACGAAACTTGTTCGATTTCTTATACACGGGCCTTATGGGCCGATTTTAATATATAAGGCGATAATTTCTAGCGATAAGCATCTTTTTCACTGCATCCGTACTCATATTATGATCTATTCCCGGCCTTAGGTAGTGAACTTTCGGCCGAAACCAAAACCACCCGTCTTCCCCTAGCACGGCCTAAGGTAGAAAGCTTTTGGCCAAACTAACCCTCCCGTCCTTCACCCCTTCTCCGATCTTAGCTAGAGGGCCTTCAGCCAAAATCCAACCCTTCACCCCTCTCCCCTCTCGACACGGCCTTAGGTAGTGAGCTTTTGGCCAAACCGAGAATCTCTTCACCACTCCCTAGTGCAGCCTAGGTAGTGAGCCAAAGCTAAACCAAGGAGTCTCACTCATTGCAAAAACCGCGGATAAGTAACTCAATGTGATGGGCCAGATATAATGCACCCGATGTAATGAAAATCCCGAAATTATAAATATTAATGCATCCCGAGTAAATTTACCGATCTTTTGAATAACTTCTGCCGTTAGACGTGTTAAAAGTTCCGCGATTAAAAATAAATTGCGCTAAGACTTGTAATATTCATTATTTATTATTTAACTGTTACAGAACCCAGAAAGAGAATAAAGGAGATATTTTGTTTTAATTAATTTCTTTTTTTTTATTTTTCCAGTACTGTTGTGTCCTGCTCTCAAATCCTGGTCCACTGACTGAAAAACAATTCGCGTATTTCTTTCTTTAAAATAAACTTTGATTTTTAAATTCAAATTGTAAATTAAACCTTAATTTTATTTTGAAATTTCATATTATAAAAATTCGATTCATTTCTTAAACTTTCATATTAACGCGGGTAAACTGACTCGTTACAAGTTGATTATTATTTTTAGAACAGTTTAAATGATTTACAATTGAAAACTAATTGTTTCAGACAAAATGTCTGCACCCCTACATTGATAATCTATATATATTTTAATAATTAAATGACAAAATATAATAAATAAAGTAAGACAAATAATGTGAAAATGATACTTCCGAGACAATTTATTGAATCGTTAAAATACAAAATAATTATTGCACGCGACGTAAAAATCTGAGAAGAACCTCGTTCGAAAATCTCTCAAATTAAAATGCCTTGATAATTTCTGAACTATACTTCCAAGTCGAATCATCTCTTCCACATTTGAAATTTTTAAATAATCACTCAAAAGTGCTTGAACATAATACTCTTATAAACTACGAAACATAAAAAACCTTATTCTGGGTATATGAAGGAAAAAGCCATCGGGCATCATACAATAAATGACTTAATCTTAGACATATGCGTAAACAATATTATTTTACAATTTAATATATCATTACTTTATAATATGATCCTAAATCAAGTTAAACTAAACCGCCCTTAGAATTATGATTTGTGAATTTTTTTAATGTTTGATCTTCAGTGCTGAAACATTATCTTTTTCTAACTTTTTTATATTGTTTTAAACAATGACGCTATACATCCTTATATCGCTTCGGGATTACAACTTGCTCGTCAATCTGTTGTAATCTCACCGACATATATTGCACAACGCCCCAATGTATAGGGTTTCTACGAGGAAAATTCAACGAACTCACAAATTGTTTAAAACTCACTAATTTCAATCTCCGAATATTGTGTATTTCTTCACGCTCTTATAACTTATATATTTTACTTGTTCTAATGTTTCATTTTACGAATATAATTCATAATACATGAAACATAAAATTTATGCATTATTGTTATTCATTTGTAACTATTTTCTTGCAATTTACTCAATACATACTGCACACTATATATATCATTAAAGTAAAATGAATCGAATCATTGTTGCGTTCAAACCGCTTTAATTTTATAATTTTATATATATATCAACCATACTAATATTATAAAACTGAACAAAGTACATGAAAAAAACTATATCAAATAATTTTTATCAAAATTGTATTTATAAATTTTTAGATTTTGATATATAATGTTCATCAATTTTTTAGCATTTGCTATGATTGTCAATTTTCACCAAATATTATATTTGGTAAAGGTTCATTTCTTGATTATAAAAATAGATTTGATGAATTATTAAATTGATGAGTGGAAAGATATACTATTGGACTATGTTGCAAATGATAAAATTATTAAAATGTTTAAGTTTATAAAAAAATACTTTATTTCCGTACTATAAACGGCAGATGCTTGATTATCGCTTGTTGATTTGATGATTTTATATTTTGAAATAGATGTTTTTCCAATACTATACTCATAATTATTTTATATTAACTTTTATATAGTAGAAGGAGAGGAAATAATTTATTGAGCTTTTGATTGATTTCTTTTTTTTTGTTTTATGTATTTAACCGAAGTTTAGCGGAGCCAATCGTTGAGAAACTTTTACGTCCGATACTAGATGGACCGATCAATCAGAGATGTTACGAATTCATAAAACAAGAAAACCTAACATGTTTTTTTTTGCTTTTGAGTTATGTTGTCGAAACTTGCTCTACAAGAGTTACGGGCGTATTATCGCACTCCTATAATATTCTATTTTATTAATTATTACATTCATATTGAGTTTATTAAATATATTCATGTAAAAACGTGTAAATCTTACAGTATGTTTAATGTTGATAAAGAAAAATAATTTTTTTTCAAGAAGAAACTTCTGTTTTTTTTTTATAAATACAATACAAGGACTTTCTTTAATGCATTAATAATGTTCTGGATTTGATAAACTCCTCAAGCCTTTATAAAAATTAATAATAAAAATTAGAGACAATACATATTACATAGTAATAATATAATATTATATAATTTGAAATTTTGTTCTTATGGCGTTACAATTTATTGTAAATTTTTGTTTAACGACAGTTTTCTTTGTAGATGAAATTTTACATAAAACTGAATAATATAATGATAAAAAAAAATAAAGAGAATTCAACAATTTGTTAAATAAAAATAAATATGATACTTCATTCTTATGTAGGTAAATATAAGAATAAACTTTTATGGTTTTATTCATTTTACATCTCGTTGATTATTCTTTTGTATTAAATAATGCGGAAGGTACTGCAAATTAATTTTCATAAATAATATAATATTATTGATATAAAGATTAAGATTCTTTAAAAATTGCATATTTTTCTGTTTGTTGATTGTGTTATAATTTTAGTTAATATAACTCATTTCTCAGATCAACAATTTTCTATAATTTATTTTCATTTGCGATTAAATTTTTTCATTGAATTGTGTATTCACATGTATTGAAATGTTATGAAATTATAGATTCATTATTGTATATTTTATTTGTTCATTTATTCTAATTTTTAATGACTACTTCGTTTCACCAACTAAATAGTATGACAGTTAATTAATTCTTTAAACCACATTATATGAATTCTTATTTATTAGTTTTCTGTAAATTTTATAACATTAAGTTTATTATTGTGAATATGATAATATTGATAATATAGGCAATTGATTAGAATATATTTTGTCACATTTTTCGAAATATAGAATCTAAATGGTTGTTTTGTGTTTGGATTATAATTTTATCTATATACAAAAAATTTTTTTGTTATATTTGCCAAAAAAATAAGAAGTAATTTATCTCTGAAAAAAATTTCATTCTTTTTATTTTTATTAAACAACTTTGAGCGGAGTCAATTAAAAAAGTTTTGTGCTTATATTTATATGATTGTTTCTTGTGTAAAATTTATATATTTAATATAATTGTTAACAAGCTTATATTTATGTACATAACAAAGCAACATTTATCTATAATACTAAAGAGATAAATAGTTGTATAGATCATTTATTTATATAATTATGTAAATACAAATATAGAACAATATATTAGAGTTTTGAACATTTCCAATTGTATTTTCTTATAATAAAAAAAATATTTATTAATGGAATGGAATTTGACTATATTGATCAATTCTTTAAATAAAATCTTTGAAATAATATTGAATACAATATAACTTATTTTTGGTTTTATTTCTACTAATTAGTATGGTATATTGTTAAATAAAGCACTGACATCTAACTATGCAAATATATAATTTGTTGAATGATGGATTTTCAATTTACAATGTATAAATAAAATTTAATTTTTTTAAGTAAAGATTTTTTCACAGTTTATTGTTGCTTAACGTATTTTGCTATGATTTTTTCCTATATTTCTATACTTTTTCTTTTAAATAAGTTTCAATAATGATAGATAAATATCCATAAGAACAGTGAACTTTATTATAAAAAAATTTATTTGATATAAATAATATTTTTATATTATACTATTTCATTAAAAAACGTTATATTTATGATATAGATAAATAGTATTAAATATTTTGTCGTAATAAATTAATACTGTGAGTAATATATTTTAATACATTAGTTTAATTTCTATAAAAATATATTAATTATTATGAATTCAAATACTTGTCTTATCAGTAATATCATCGAGTTAAAAAAAATTTGTTTACTGCAATCATTACTCATATTAATTACTAATAATTTATAGATATTAATTATTTAAAAAATATAAATTGATTTCAACTATATATTAATTTTACTTTTGAATAGATTACCGAGAAATATTTATTAGTAGGTATAAAATTAATAATTGTATATTATTAATATAATCATTAATAGTAATGGTTAATTTTGCAAATTTATAGATTAAAATTTATAAATATCAATTTGATTTAATTGAGTGCTTTAAAATAAATTTTTGTTATTCTTTTAATAAGAAGTATAAAATTTTTTACCACTTGCACCACCCAATAAACGATTGCGCACACTGAAATATTGTTCACTGCCTCTGAAATGATCAGTATGATGACGACTGCGACCGCTACTATCTTTCAAATATCGATTTTTTGTCCAATGAACTTCAGCTTCACCGTGAGCTTCTAACCTAATTTCTGAGAATTTTAAATATTATTAAGGGGATAGAAGTAACTACTATAATAATAATTTATTTACAATTTTATTCTATAATTTTGTTTTAAATCTTATTATTTATTATAGAGAAAATATTTTTAAAAGAATATGTTTTATAACATATACCATGTTTATAAAAAGAGAAATTATTCGAGTTGTAAAAACATTTAAATTTTATTTTATGAAGATCAATATATTCAATATCAATTATACCCAAACTATTATAATCATTTTTTGTCATAGACAATACTTTTTTATTTTAACGCAATCAACTTTTAGTAAAAAATTATATTAGTAATAAAATCATTTCTTATTGAAAATTCATATGAAATGCTTCAGCGGTGTAGTAAATTATTGAAAGTTCACTTTCAAATCATTAAATGCCTGAAAGTCGTAGGAATTTATCAAATAGATTGGATCCAATTGTAATTGAATTGAAGACATAAAAAAGAGTTTTTCACCTTTAAACGACTGATTAAACAATAAAAAAAAAAAAAAAAAAAAAAAAAAAAAACGTCCCAGTATATTTTAAATAGCACTTCCTCGTATAATTTTGAATATTTTTCAAAATGAAAAATTATAAAAGTTCATGAACATGAAATTGTATACCAAAAACTACAAGGATACATGTCTACGAAATGTAAACTAAGCAAAACAATAAAGATAAATTTCTCTATTCAATCACGAACTAAGGCGGAAGACTACAGACATATGATTATAAGTCAAATGAAGAAATCTATAAGTTGGTTAACCGCCTCAGGTTATTCACCTATTAACCAATATTAATTATTACTATGCAATATAGAGTAATTACAATACAGATGTGTATAAAAGGTACAAAAAATCACGAAACTAAGCTTTTTCCTTTCGGAATCAGTATGCTTAATTTTAATTTGTTATCAAGTATTAAGGAGAAATATTAAGGAGAGTCTAGAAGAAATCTGAAGTGGTAACAGCCTGCTGCCTTTACAGAATTTACCCACATTGTTCTTTCTGACTAAATTCATCCTATATAAATATATACTCTAATCACTGCGAATCTTATAATATAAGTAATATATCACAATTATCGATAACTAATTGTAATTCGATTTGCAAGAATTATATTTTATATTTCACTCTTACTGATTTTCGTAAACTTAAATGTCTAAATTGTAACTAATAAATGTATTACTTATAGGAAATTAATAAAAAAAATTTTTTATATAAAAAATATAATATATATTCATTTGTGTATTTACAACAATCTGAGACGGACCATATGGTAATTTAAAACGGAAAAAATCAAGAGTTAAACCAGTGTGTCCATCCACACCAACGACAATTAAATCCCTGTATAATCTTATAATCTCAAGCGCAATTAGCGTGATGTAATTTATTATGAATTGCTCAAACTTAATGAAAATTCATGAACAAATATTAATGAATTTAACTAGTGCACGTTTACATTATATCGAGGTGAAAATATCAGTAATATGTCAAATAACAACAAAATTATTTTACATGAAAAAATATATCTGAATACTATTTAAAAGTTATGTTAATATTGTAATTGTAAGAAAATGCACTTAATTAACGGGGAATTAAATAAAACACTCAGCGAACACCGAATAATTTTGCAACCTAACAAGCCTTTATTGAATTTTAGTTTACACAAATCCACGGCTACGCACAAACTGAAAACTTTCTTCCGCCCGCGCGGTCACTCTTCCTTCCCTCCCCCGCTTGACCGTCGGCCGCCTGTCTCACAGCTGCCGCAAACTTTCCTTTTTCGGGAAGCGCATCTTCGCTTCCCATCGGCAACCTCTCGAAAACGCCGACACTTACATAATGTATAATTAAATCGAATTTACATATTATAATGTATAATTAAATTGAATTTACATATGAAGTTTGATTACATTAAATAATTAAATAATAGGGCGATTATTTTGCATTAAACGAACTTTATTATTCAACATAGAGACAAAAAGAGCGTACAGATAAAAGAAACGAATCGGTTTTATTTAACTAGGTAAAAACATAAGTCAAAAGCTCGCGTTTCAAGGAGGGGAAGTCGACGCCCTCGCGCATCTTTCTCTGACTTCGCAGTTTTCCACACAGTTTCCACGGTACTCACAAGGATCTGCTTTTCTTGCCGCACCACTGACGTCCCAATTGTAATCCCTCTCTACGTCGCCGGGTTTCCTGGTCGAACCTACTACCTTCGGGATGATCGACGAATCGTCTTCTCGATGAAGAAAACCTCCCAGTGAAGATGGTTCCGGATGTTGCAGCGGGCTTGATCCTTGGCGTTGTTCTTTGATTAGCGTCCTCGCCTAGTTAACTTCAAGGATCACTCACGTTCAGCAGTCACTTTATCGTGCCTTTATCCTTTTATAATATATGTTTCAGCGCGTATATTATAAAACATGGAAGTGTTAACCCGCGAAAGTCGCCTCTTTTTTTTTTAACTTATCGAGAGTTCCGTCACGATGCGTGGTTATTCAAACTCTAACCCCTCTTTATCTTATTTAAAAAATCACAGCTTTTTCAAAAGCTGCCCCCGCCTACTTTTCCAGTTTTTGGGACTTCGACAGCCCGTTGCACGCGCTATACATTGACGCCAAGAGACGTCACTATATAGGTAAATAGAAGATCCTTTTCTAAACACAATATACTACAGACATTGCTTCACCAGAAACTACTTTTTCAATTGATCATCTAAAATTTCTGCGATTAATACTTCACTAATCAATATTGTAAAAATTGTGTCATCTCTTGAATCATTTAGGAAGACTATTTGGTTTTTTAATGCAAAATCTATATGCTAATAAAAAATGATATGATTTAGTAATTAGTATTTTAAATAATATTGTTCGTGGACGAATTGTAACTAATACAATTGTGAATAATATTCATTTTTATATAATCCGATAAACGGATAGGAAAATTGAAAGCGTAGAAATTTTCCAAAAATAGGAAATTTTTTTTTACTATTGTTAATTTTGGAATGGATGATTGATTGATTTGAGTAGATAATCGAAGAAAAACGCACTTGTTTAGCAAGCCACAAACAATCACTTTATTTACCAAGCTGATCACAATATTTCACAATTGCACTATCGCATAGTGCCGCGGTGTCAGCGGAACTGACCTTACAATAATTTCTCTCGGGTAATTAGGCAGCCGAACTTGGCCCCGCCCCTCGGGACTCGATTTTCATCTATTATTTCCCCGAATAAAGCGGTGGTTGATCTTATTGTTTCAACCGTGACGACGTCTCGAATTTCCGATCAAACATATTTTCCGACCCCGCGTCCGCATACATTCACATTTCGAACATTTCCCTAGGCATAAAATACTCCCGGCTTGCCGGCGGGAGGAAAAGTCGAAACAATCTAAACGCACTTCATCATGAATTGACACAATATTGCAATATAAAAATGACGGTACGTCTTCGTCTTCAGAACTTATAGAAAGAGCGAGAAAAGGTAACGGATCACGCAACGCGAATGAGAGAGAGAGAGATAGTGAGATTGTAAGGCTCGGCCGAGTCATGCTCGCGAGGAAGAGAGAGAGAAGATGGAGACGTCCACGAGTACGTCTTTCCGAACACACACACACATTCCTACGCATCTGTACACATACTAAAACGCAACCCTTCCCATTTCACACAAACAGCGGAGCTTTACGTACGTCCAATGAGCCACTTCGCTCCACACATACACACGGCCAGCGCATAAAACAAAACTGCGCATTTTATAGGCCCTTTTTAATGTTTCATCAATTTGCGGGCGTCCTCGCATTCAGGACGTACGCCTATTGGGACCAATACTCAATTCCGTTCCTAACAACTATAATTAATTAAAAAATTTGTAATTGTCATTTCTTAATATATAGCATTCTAGTAATGGAAAATTAAAGCCATTAATATGTATTTTATTTATAAGAAATTTTAGCTTAATTGGATTATTAGTTTTCAAACAATACTAAAGTTAATTAAATTATATGAAAATTTATGAAGTTATTTCCAGGTCATTCTACCGTGGACTAGGGAGAGTAAAAATCGGGGAATTGTAATATATAGTAATAAAAGTGAAATCCGTGCTAATCAACCCCTCATCTTTTTTTCTTCCCATTCCTCGTCAAATTGCACGCACTAGGCCTTTTTTGATCATATTTATACTCGTATTTTAAGCAATCCGAAATATTTAAACAAAATGTAAGATACATATTTTGTTGTGCTACAATTATATTTTTCGAAACCGTTGAAGAAACTAAAATCGTCTGGTAGAGTGAGTTGGAAATAATTTCATAAATTTTCGCAAAATGTAATTAACATTAATATTACTATACTATCGAAAATTAATAATTTGATTAAAATTTTGTACAAATAAAGTGCATATCAATCACTTTAATTTTCCATAACTAAAGTACTTAATATTAAAAACTGACAAAGTTACAAATTTTTTAATTAATTAAAAATTTTTTCAATTTTTGGAAAATTTCTACGCTTTTATATTTCCTATATAAAAATGAATAGTTAATATAAAAATGAATTTTCTTCACAATTATATTAATTACAAATCATTTATTGATACTATACTGTTCAAATTAAAATTTTTCACTTTATATGAAAAAAAGTTAAAAAAATAAATTTTTTCGTTAAAATTGTTAATAAAAAAAATCCTGAATATCACAAGTAAAATTTTAAAAAATAAGAATCTACTAATTTTTTTACGAATTTTAATATGTATGACTAGTTGATTTTTTTAAACTGCTCCATTGATTGGTCTATGATATAAATTATTTCTATTAAATTTTAAAAACTAATATATTTTCATAAATGCATTATTTATAAAAATATTTCTATAAAAATTATAATTATTTAAAATCTATCAGATAACACAGATTTACTAATATAATTCAATGAGCAGAAATATTATATACAATATGTTTATTTTAAATTATACAAATTAAAAAATCCATGATGAATCTGCTATTCAATGACTTTGAAATGTAATTTTAATTAATATAGAAATTTTAATTATCTGCATTAAAAATTACTTAATTATACTGGTAGTATAATGGTTTATATAATGAATAGTTGGATTATCTAATAAACCAGGTAATGAATATATTTGCCTATCAATCTTTTAAAAATTACAATAAATCATTTCTCATTTATATGTCATGTCATTGTTACGTGGTATAACGCGCTATATTTATTAATTTCTTTATACTCCGTAACTGCTTATTTATATATTTATTTATTCGCTTAATTATAATTCAATGATTTCCCAGTTCGTTTCTGCCGTAGCTGAATCGGTCAAAGTGATTCAGCCTTTGTGAGGTCTTTAGTATTACAATAAATATAATAATATTAATTCACGTTTAAAATACCGATTTATTGATAATAAATCGGAAGAGAGAATGTAAGTATTTAAATGACTCGTGATACAATCTAGCGTCCTACGTGTGTGTCCGAAATACAATAATACTCGTGCTATCGTGAATCCGTTTGAAAGTGTGAGAGTCGTGTCGCTTTACCGACGAGAGTCACCGACCGGAATTGAATTACTTCGTATTACATTTTTCGTCCGATTCTTGACACTACTGTCTTAATTCACCGATCAGCCGAATCATCCCATTATTGTTTTCGTTCCCTGATTTATAGAGGAAAACTGCTAACTCTTTCGGGTCCCCCACCGTGGAGGTGTTCTCCTTTTTAGGCATAATTCGCAATACTTTAATTTCTTAATATATTGGTTAATAATCACACTTACTGACATCGTTTCTCAATTTAATGCTTGCACACATTTTTATTTATGCTGATCTTTGTTCTACTTTCTACTTAATTTGTGCAACATTTATTATTTTATTAATTAAGAACATAAATTCCGTTACATACGTAACATCATATAAGCAATGATAAAACAAAGTTTAATGAAATTACAAATTCAAAATGATAAATAATTTTGGATTTTCATGTATTCTTATGTGTAAGAATTTATCAATTGTTTTTAATGTATAAAAAAAAAATTTATTAATTATGAACAGTATGAAAAAATATAAGTATTATAATATTTGTAACAATTAATTTTATATTAATATAATTATTTAATCATTTTTGTATACGTATGTATAATTATAAAAACTTTTATTCTGAAATTTTCCATGTGCAATATAGATTAAGACATTTGTTAATCAATATTTCATGAGTCAACTAATGAGATGTAAAATGAAAAAAAATAAATGATACCGCTCAATAAATAATTTTTTCTACAGATTTTAACGTAAAAACATTAAATATAATTCAAATTTAGCAAGAAAATATTTTAATATTTAGCAAGAAAATATTTTTAAGCATTTTCCAATGACATCATCCTAAAAATTAAATTACCATATAAAAAGGCCAGTATAAATAATAAAAATATATATAATACAAACATTTAATGTAATATACTGTACTATAATATAATTTACTATAATTTTATATATTCATATTTTTATAAATAATTTATATTATACGTAAACAAGTAAATTATGTTCAGACATTTGATATAAATCGTATATTGTAACACGTATTGCAATACAAATAATTTTTATTTATTCGTTATAATTTATACTAATTATTAAACTATTATATTTTTAAATAGTATTTCATACATAAAATATAAATGAGAGATTTAAAAGTCTTAGTTATATTTAAAATTTTAAATTAAAATTAATTGTATTACATTAAAATTTCGTTTTAATTATTAATAAAAAAAAGTCAAAATAAAATATGTTATTTATAAATAATAAGATAAAGAAACTATTTAGAAATTGGTGTAGATTTAGTTGATGCTAGAGATATTTGTAAAAATATTGTAAATAAAAAGCAAGAAGATTCAAAAGATCCTTGCGTTAAAATGACCTAATATTTGTTTTTTATATTATATATTAATTAGCAAAGAAATTTTTGAATTGCTTCTACCATTTTATTATTTAATCTCTAATATCATAAAATCCAATAATAATTAATGCATAATGAAGCATTACTGTATAAAATTTTTAAACAAATAAGCAGATGTCATGTATATTTTAAATGGAATATTGTCGATATAATTTACAAAAATTTTATACTATTTATTATGAAAAAAATACTTGCCTACCGCTTAATGGTCTTAAAAGTTTTAAATATTATAAAACTATTAATTTTAATAAATGATTTTTTATATAAATTTAATTGTTAAGAATAAATTTAATAAATTACAGTTTATGTTATATTTACCTCGAACATTTTTCGAACTGGAAAGTTGTAATATAATTTTACCCGTGATTATTTCTCCAGGTTTATATATAGCATCAGATTTTTCGAATTGTATAAAAAATTGTTGTAGTTTTGTCATTGTTCTATTTTTTTCTTATTAGAAACAATTGAATATAAATAATTCCAACATTAAATTTATGTTATTTCTTGTTCTAACATTGTAAATTGTAAAATTTGTTTTTTGTGAAATATTCAAACATTAAAAATTACTTGATTTATAGTTATCCGTTGTTAAGGCTACAACCAACCAAGCAAATAACTTGAAAACCATAGATATAAATACATATATAGATTCTAATTTATAAGAAATTGAATTATTTAAAAACAGAGGTTCAGGAATACAAATATTTTATATACTTTTTTTTAACAAAGTTATAAGGCAAAATAAAAACAGTTATATGAAAAAGAAAAAATACATTTTATTTTTATGGTTTTATTATTATTGCTATATTTTTTTTACTTAGGATGGTAGCAATTATCTATAATTTGATATTCGTAGTATCTTGATATTTACTAAGTTTATGGTGAAATATACTTTCAGTCAGGGGGGGTTAACTCTAAATGGGAGAGCTGGCGACAAACGCAGCAGACAGACCACTTTCAGGTTGTGACGCAAAAAAAAAGTGCCCACGATATAATAATTTGAAAATTTTTTTATTTTATATTAACAACATATACTTTTGTTTAAAATTCTTTTGTTCAATTTAAAAACTAATTTTTATTTACTATCATCACTATTAGTAACAATTTAGACAAATTTAGCAAAATAAAGTCACCCCATATGTCCCTTTTCGTGTGCCGATACTGGTAACCCGGTACGTGTGTTTACATTATTGTTTTTCAAACGCTTGTAGTCGAGAACAGATTTCCAAGTTTTTAGTAGTTACAAAATTTCTTTGTAGATGAAGCTAGATTTCTAAGTGAATATAAATAAGTGAATATAAATCAATATATTATTGATTAGTGTTGATTATAAAGTGATTGGAGAAAATTGAAAAGTGATTATTTTTTTAATAAACATATATAAAGAATTGTGCAGATCATAAATATAATGAGGAAATTTATAAATTAGTATTATATTTTATTTACAAATTAATTACCCTAAACCGGTTGTGTTTATGATACAGATATTGTCCTTGAAATTTTTGATGTTTCCAATGTACTTTAGAATTTTAAATTTATTACAGTGTTCCTGCTTATGCTTATATTATCAGAGATATATTTTAAAAAGTTATTGTTTTTACAAGTTGTAGAAATAAATCTTACAAAATATATTTCTAATTATGTAAGCATAAGTAGTACTACTATAATACATTTAAAATTTAAAAGCACATTGTAAGGGACAATTTGAATTAGGTATTTTTATGGTGAGAGAAAAATGCTCTTTCTCTCTCGCACTTATAGGTTCTCTGACGACCTCTAAAGAGGCTGTGTCCCAAGTTAAAAATTTGTATAAGTGCTTTAAAATCTATTAAAAAAATGCTAAGTGTACATATACGAAGCTCGAGGGAATATACTCTTGCTTCGTACATGTAGTGGTAGTGTTTATTTTAATAGGTTTTAAGGCACTTATAAAAAATTTTAGACGGGCCACGGCCTTTTCAGAGGTCGCTGGTGTTTTTATGTGTGCGAGAGAGAGAGAGAAGATATTTCTGCTGCCATGTTTGTCGCCAATGTTTAACATGGACCTTAGCATTCTCTTTGTATCTGTTCTGTGCTTTCAGTACTACTTTTAATGTTTTTCTACGAAGTTGCCAAGAAATATTATATTCTTTTCGTTGGGATAATATTTGTAAATGAAAAAGATATGTCAGTATGGGACGTATAAACTTCGAATCGTATCGAAAAACTTTACTGATATTTGATTATATTTTTTGAATGAATTCTAATTATAATTTTTAGTAAAATTGAAGGTGAGAAAACTGGAGCGAAAAAGAAGATGTCTACCTATTCCAACAATTAATAAATAATATGGGGTTTCAAAGCAATAGGTGTTTCATGATTGGATAATTCTGTATGTATGGCGCTATGTAGGTATATCTATATATATAACAAGTAGAGTAATCCATTCATTTTAGATAAAAAAAATGGCCTTTATGTCGGTTACGAGATTTTTTTCTAATCAATCAATGATGGTGTATAAAAAATGAATATCAATATGTTAAGTGCGAATATCAGTAAAAATGTTTAAATTAACATTAATTAAAAAATATCCTGGTTTTTTCATAAAAAAGTCATTATATCTTGAAAACTAACGAAAAAATTTTACTAATTCAATATTCTTCATGATTAAATTTTCTAAATAATAACTTAATCGTGAAAAAAAAATTTTTCAATGTTTTCATTCCTAATAAATAATAAATAATAAGTTGATGAATAGCCGATTTTATTGTGAAAATAAATCTGTATATCCAAAATTAGAGCGGCAAATAGATTACTCAGAATTTAATTGTTAATACGAAAAATTTGAAAATATTTAATGTTATTTAATTTTTGTAAAACAACCCGCAGAACGCTCGATTATTTTTTAAGTTTCTTGGAATATGAAGAACTTTAAATTATCAAAAAATTACAAAATTGTATATTTAGAATACCTTTAGAACTTTTTAAAAATTACGCTTTTAATCAACAAATATCTTATTATGCAAGAAATCATTATGTCATTCAATTTTTTTCCATCAAATAGTGCATCAAAATATATTTTGTTGGCTTGTTTTAGAATATAAATATCTTTTTTGTATATTTTTAATTATTAACTAAAAAAAGTTTATCAAGGATTGTCACAAAAATGTGCAAAATTGATAAATTCTACAAAAATCTGCAGAAAGCTGAATGACTTTACTATTTTTTATCACATTATTTGTTAAGTACTAGATTCCATAATTTTAACGAAAAAAAATTTATTGCACATTCTATGTAGACGAATGGAGATTTTCTCATGATGCCATTTATGTGGTGAGAGAACTGCTGCAGAGGTTTTTGAAAACTTTATCAGGCCCTTTAAATTTGTTAGCGAAAAAAAATTTTTAATTTCTCTTTAACTTATAGACCTGTTTATATGCTTTTTTTAAATTTGAAGTGGAAAATTGTAACAAAGTAAACTGTAAAATAAGAATTTGTAAAAAATTCCTCACATTATATAATATAATTTGAATATTATATAATATAATTTTTGATACTTTATATAATATTTAAATATTGATATACTGAATACAATAGATAAAATTATGATTGCATAAATATATAGATTTAGATATTATTTTATTTGTATAATATATTATTATTTGTATTATTGTTCAGTTTCAATAGAATTAATTGAAATAACAACAATGATTAATATATCAATAAAATAAGTATATACTTATTTGTTTAGAGTACATGTTGCACTCTGTGTATGTATGTACTCATTTTAAATTGAACTTGTGCTTACATTTTTTTATCAAATATTGTCAAGGAAACCACCCCCGACATCTCCCTAAGAATCACGCATAATTATATATCCATATCATTATATAGATCAAATTTAACACATCTATAATTATCAACCCACCAACCTATACAGTCAATAAAACCATATGTGATAAACCTTCTGAAATTGTTTTTTTTGTTTTTACATTCATTACTTAATCCATCATACGAGTAACTTCGATAGCTAATAGAAAACTAATACAGACTATATTACCAAGTCACTTTTTCGCTTTAAGGTTATTGACACATAAATCTCTCATCAATGTACAATTTAATAAATATTTATTATAAAGAAATCATAGTATCTGTACCATAAATACAACTTACAACTCACAAGAAATTTTTCTTTTTAACTATTATACATAATTATTTTAAAGTTGTGATTACCCTTATATGAAATATCAATCGAGATCTCCTTTATGTTCTGTTACTATAGCTTGAAACTGAAACACTGACACAATAAAAGCTAATGCGGGTGTTTGGGATTCTTCTCGGATTTACAGCGTAAGTAAATCCGCGCAGAGCCCCCCGCGAGATTAACCTCGGCTGATCGTCTGAGGATTGTAAATCATCGCTTAAATATCGGGTGACCTCCCGGAAAAGGTTGCCTTCATTGTTTAATATTGAAGAATTTATGAGGAAAAGTTAGTTGAGGTAGAATCATCGGTATCGAAATTTAGAGAACGTGACACTGTTTTGATGACAACGAACTCATTTGCGTTTGAACTTGCTCTTGAAATTTTATCTTGAATTCTCGCTGCGTCTATGGGTGAAAAAATTATAAAGAACGAACATCACGTACAAAGGCTACAGTGACCATGTGCGATGATTCACAGATTGTGTAAAGCGTGATAAAGCGCGATGATTTGCGGAGTGTGCAAATGTAGAAACTGCAGCAAAGGTGTTCAGTAATTGTTTCAATCCGGTTCCTCTTGGCAGCGAAGTAATTTGCTTTGGCGGCTGGCGGAATCATCGCGGAAGAACGTTGTGCTTCACGGCGCCAACAACATCAGAGGATCGCTTTCAGCAGTGGTGATCTGCAGCACCCTGACCTCCTTCAGCAGCGAGGAGGAGCGATCTCGTTAAAAGCGAGCCTACGCGGATACTGTCATACATCACGAGGAACTTGCGAAAGGCTTTCTTCTCACAAGGGAGTTTTTATGCCAATGTTTAATTAGAATAAATTATCTACAGTAAAGTGTAAATAACTTACCGTTGGTTTCATTTTCGATCCTCATCCTTTCTTCCTTGAATAAAAACTAGTACAGCAATATACACGTGGAAATCTTTAACGACAAAATAAAATACATCATTTATTTTGTTGAACACTTTCAGCCCAGCATATATTCGGAATAGTAAATTTAAAGGATATTCACCAAATAAATGATAAAAATCATCCATTTTCATCATCCATAGGAGTAGATCATCCATCATCGTTATCGTAGTATCAAATCATTATTGTGCATACAAATGACACAGTTTGTACATACTAGAGTGTCCAACATAGGCAAAGAATTACTGTAAGTTAATTTTGTATTTGCAAACCAGTGTTTACGATTTGCACAAATGCATTTGTCGACTGAGTATCGCACCGGTTTTTTGGGACATGCACCCATCACACGTGTCTTCAATAATTCAAATTGAATATAAATAACTTTTTTTGGGATTAATTCTTATATTTTTGCTTCAGATTACAATATCTTTGATCGAGGATAATCGATAGTAATGATCGAATAGCGCGAACTAAAATCACCCAGGAATCAAGTAGTATTAATAGCGATAGCTTAGTTTATTTTTTATGTAGAATTAAAGAAATAACAGTTTAATAATAAAAAATGAAATCTAAGAGAAAGATATTTGCCTTATCAACAAAATGATATAAGAAGCAAAATAAAAAAGATACGTAGACTTCGTTGAAACCCATCGTTAAATAAACTTACATCTTTCTTAACCTTTCAAATAAAAACTTGAAATTGACAATTCAATTGGTATTTACTTAAATAAAAATTTACCCTTTATTATTGAAAATCTTTTCAACAATTAATATAAGATATAAAGGCACGATTTATCCATCCATGTATATATATATACATGTTTCATCTGAAAAGTAGGAAGTATTAGTTGTTTTTGAAGCCGCTATTTGTTGTACTAATTTCGGAAAGGTCGGAAAATGTGCGGAAGAGTTTTTTCTATTTTACCCCTTTTTTCTTTCCGATTATTAAGAGCATCAAGATTTTACTTCGCACAAAGATTTTTTTAAATTTTGTAACACGGCGCGGGTGAACGCCTAGAGAAACAGCGCTACGCGAGAAAATTTTATTTGAGTATTATAAAAAAAAAAGAGAAGCAATTACCTTTTTTTATGAAAGAAGATTTATGGTTGGAGTTGCACACATTATGAAAGGAAAAATTTAAATTTTTCAAAGTAATTTTTTCTCGTATCAGTACACCTTTGAAGACGGGTTTTTTCAGGCCTGAAAAGCATCCTGAAACTTCTCAAATTTAATGTCTTTTAAAATTTTTGACATATTTGCTTGGATATTTTGCACTGAATTTCAATGCTTTCCTTTAAGCTCTTTTTTATTCGGGCAAATAAAAAAAGTCACATGGGGCTAAGTTGGGGCTGAATCGATTCGGGCTGTTTTCGGACTTCCAGAACGGGGTTCGTCCGTTACTTTTTCCTGGTCCTCCTCGAAATTTTTGTGCGATTTTTCTAATCGTGATTTACATATAAAATTATTATTAAAAGCGTCTTTTATCAATTGAAATGTTTCAACAGTATTTTTTCCAAGACGCACACAAAACTTAACATCATAGCGCTGCTCTACTAGACGCTCCATCGTGCTGTGTTACAAGAATAAAAAACATCCTTTGCACGAAGTAAAATCCTGGGGCTTGTAATAGTCGGAAAAAAAAGATAAAATAGAAAAAACTCTTCCGCACATTTTCCGACCTTTCCGAAATTAGTACAACAAATAGCGGCTTCAAAAACAACTAATCCTTCCTACTTTTCAGATGAAACATGTATATATTGTAATGTAAAATATTTCATTTTTTTTTCTATCACTAATCTGCAAAGAAAAAATGTATATTAATTAGTTATGTGAAATGGGTGAAAGGGGGAATTAGTAGAAAAATAATAATAATAAGAATAAATAAATACGAATCCTCAGTGAAGGCAGCAGCAGCCTGAAATGTAGTTTTTTTCTGTTAATAGTCCCAATGTTTACTAACTGTCACGAGTCCGGCCGGCATTTTGAATGTAGCCGGAATTCGAGGTGAACGTTGCGCTCCCTATTCTGATAGTGTGAGTTACAATTAGAGTGAGAGAGAATGATCGTGTAGTGTGAGTAAGAGTGAGAGAGAAAGATATATTGGGTGTATTGCTGAAAAATACATATATATCTCGGCGCATGGGAATTTGAATGTAGTGGTGTTAATTAAATTAAATTATGGCCTCCACGATGTTGCCGATAATGCCAATCCCGGAATTATCGGCATTTTAAAGTAATATTAAATTTTGTATGAAATCGTGCAACCTTGTGTCGATTTTTCAATCGACCAATGAGATTGCACGATTTCGAAAGCACAGGACCAGGGGGGAGCTTGACGGTGTGTAACCAATAAGGGAAAGGGTTACACACGCAAGCTCAGGTGTAAATATACAAAATTTCAAATAATTTTCAGTAGTGTGTGTTATAAAATTTTGGCTTTCCTTCGAGAACAAAGGAATCTATTAAATTAATATTAATTACACATCTGCTTGGTAAGATCGTTCCTTAATATTATACATATACATGTATATTGATTTAATATCATCTTTTTTATATTTGCATATATATATATTCATATTATTAACATATTTCGGAAATTAATAAAGTGTTAAGTAGTGAAGACCACGCGGGTTTGTCGGCCCGACGGCAAATAATTTTAGTAACGGGACTCGTCCCAATAGATAATAAATAAAGTGTGCGAATAATATTAGTGTGCGAATTAATTAAGTCGGTAGTGAGTGCGGGATTTTTAGTGAAAAGGATACTTATAAAATTTGTAAAGCCGTTCGGGAGAATTCACGTAAAGTGAATTTTTGCGGTGTTACAAAATGGCGCCCGAACAGGGACTCTGTTACTAATACCGCGTGGTAATTTTAATTTTGAATTTTAATTTTGAATTATTCGTGATATGAAATTTTCATTAGTATTAATTATTAGTAGTGTTGATTAAAGCAGTGATGTGATTAGTGGTGAATAATTTAATTAATGATATATATATTTATAATCATATATATATTATAAAATTAAGAATATTAGAGTTTGTGTTTATTTCAAGGATTCATGAAAGTTATTAGAGTTATAAAATTTGTTTTGGGTAGTGACGACCTTGGGAAGAACGGTGAAAACAAAATTTAGCTGAGTTTATTATTATTTTCAAATATTGGGAAATTATTTATTGTTATAAGATATATTGATAATTATATAATTTTGGTTTTTATTTGTAATTTTATCCCTTATCTAGGTATTCTACATTTAAGGTAATCGCCAGATTTAATATTAATATATTGTTTCATTCTATTATCTATATATGTATGTATCATGTGTAAATTTTATTTCATATTCTTTTACCATATATTCTGATATCTGAATTTTTTTTTATTTAAATCTAAATATTAAATATAATTATATCTGACTCTTTTATTATTTCATTATTATTATACATGTATTGTTATATTTTTTTTACAGTTATTTAGTTATATATATATATATCAATAAGTTTTTTTTTCTCTCTTTTTATAATTATTAGTTTTTTTTTATTATTAGCATTGATATCTAAATTCATATTTTTTTTTATATATATATTTTATTTTTGTTGTTTGCTCTCTGATATATATAGTTAATTTATGTTATTTTCTTTTATTATTATATATATATTTTGTTTTATTAATTATATACTAATTAAAATTTTTTTTTTTCTCTTTTCTCTTATTATTAAAAAACATCATTTTGTTTTTTTTATTTTTTTTTACATTGGTATATTTATATTGATTTGATATTAAAATTTATATTTTGTTATTTTTTTTTATATTTACCATATTTATGTTATATATATATTAATATGTTTTATATTATTTAGGTAAATTTATTTATAAATTGTAATTTTTTTTTAATTATATAATTGCAATTGTTAATTATTAATTTTTTTTATATATACTTATTTATTGTTGTTTATAATAATTTTTTTTTATTTTTATTTTATTATTATTATATTAATTTACCTTTACATATATATATTTATGATTATTGTGAATTATTGTTTTTTATCTTGCAATATTGTGCGATTCTTTATGAGGGTAGTGTTGACCAATAGGGTCTAAGGTTGATAGGATTTCCCGTTCTTCCCCATAATAAATAAATCAGGTAGATTTATTTAATAAATTTTTTTTTGTGTGTGCGTTTTTTTTATTTGTTGTGTGCGGATTAACCATTAATTAATCATAGAAGATTTTAAAGATCTATTAAGAAAGTTAGTAGTGAGATCGTCGCGTGCGCAACAATAACTAGAGAAGTTAATGGTTTGGACGATTTATCAATCGCCCAATTAATTACATCATCAAATTTGGAAAGTAGTGGAGGCAAACTGGAACTTAGGAATCGATGGATGAGGTATCGACTTCGAAAATCATTACCGATGAGTAAGATTCCTTGGGATGATAAGATCGATGGTGCATTTAAAGAAGGCGAAATTACCGAACATACTGGTAGTGACACAGATCAGAAAAGTGAGTTGCAGTATGAGACCAAAGGAACCAAAACAGTATTGGATGTCTCTGTTCCAGTGAAGAAGGCCAATAAGGAAAGTCATAAAAAGATTTCCGAAAACGGGGACGGAGACAACAATATTAAGTTTACGGACCCGATATCAGGTAATTTGATCACGATGCCGATTGATATTATCGAACAGATGTTCGAAAAATATAGGAAAGGATTAAAGAGTGAACAACATGAAGTAGTGAAGACCAAGGATAAAATCAAGATAAGCCATCGCCTAAGGAAAAATAAATCAGCAAAATACAGTAGTGATGATGATGATTCGGAGTCGGATAATCTGAGCGACTCATGTGAACGCTTAATGGAATCCATAGGATTATCCGACGATTCAAGAAGGAGACGTGATAGGAAACCTTCTCGTTTTAAACCGAAAGAATCAAAACCTAATAAGAAACAACATGAAGAAAAGTATAGCAGTGAAGACGATAGTGAGTGCAGTGTTGACCGCAGGACAAGGCACAAGAATAAACCTATAAGGGGAGAGGACGAAGAAGCTCGAGCCATCCGGTATTTACATTGGTGGAAATTGGAATTCTCTGGAGAAAAGAAACAAGATCCAGACGATTTCTTGGAGAGGTTAAGTGAGTGCCGAAGAACCAGTGACATATCGGATCGGGTATTATTACGGGCCTTGCCCTGCATATTTCGATCGGAAGCCAGTAGTTGGTTCCGATCGTGTTATAGAGAAATTAGAAATTGGAAACAATTTAAAAAAGCATTTAGGGACGAATTTGGACAAAAATATGATCGCCAAGATTTGTTGGACGACATGAGGCGTCGTACACAACAAAAAGGGGAAAGTATTAGTGAATTCATGAAATGCTTTAGATATATAGTGTCGTTAATAGATCGTCCGCCCTTGATGGAGGATCAAGTGGCAATGGCGATCAGGAACCTTTTGCCCGAATATCGAGAATATCTTTGGGACCGTAACGTGGAGACCTTTGAAGATATCCAATATTATGGGCAAAGGTTCGAGAAACTTAAAGGACTTCGAGAGAAATATGCACCTCCACTTCCACCAGAACAAATGACAGCGAGGAAAGCAGCACCAAAGGAGATATTATCAAAGGCGAAGAAAGTAGTGAAAGTAGATGAGGTGGAAGAGGTGACAGAAAAAGTAGTCGAAAAGAAGTCGAAGAGCAAAAAGAAAGATAAAGGTAGTAATGTGGCTGCTGTTGCACAACAGGTAGTTCCGGCGACGATAGGTATTCCTCAACCTATCATTCCAGCGACGATCGGCCAACCGAACTTCTTCTTCAATAAGGCGTTTAAGAAGAAGAAACCATATGGATTTCAGGTGGGAGCGCAAAACCCACAGTTTTCAGGTAGTGGTTGGACCAATCAAGGGCAACCAGGTGATAATGGTGCAACAGTAAGTGTTAGTCAGAATCCACCCGTGGCTGAGGTGTTTTATGGGGCGTGTGCCATTTGCCAAGCTGTAGGACACAAGGCAAGGGATTGCCCTAATAGGATTTGTTTTAGGTGTCGAAAAACAGGACACATGGCAAGAGAATGCCCCAATAATGCCTTAGATACTGGGCCAAAGTGTCAATTATGTGGCAGGCCCAATTGTGAAGTGAGGACCTGCCCAAATTGTCAAAAATTGGTATCCCAGTTGGGAAATGGGTTGACGGGGGGGCTGAATTGTCCCGCACCCCCTCAGTAGTGATTTCAGGGACAAATAATTTATTAAATGTAGTGAGAAGTGAGTGTAGTGGCGTACCTTCTCAGGGTCCCGAAATTTATAATCGGGAGCTTGAGAAGTTAGCAATTTCTGTAGAAAATAACATTTCTACAGAAAAAGAAGTGTGGAAAGATCTACCCGGAACATCGGAAATTTTGGATAAAGGGAAGGAAGCCGGACATCCAGAAAAGACGAAAAACGAGCGGATCAATACGGAGTCATCTTCAAAAACGGAAATAACGGTGGAAAAGTTAGATTCTGACAAGAAGTTAACTCTAAACGAAAATGGTAGTGTTGTGAAGTGTGGTGATGATAATAAAGAAGTGAAGCTAGGGAAAACTACTTATATTGGTAGGAAAGATCCAGGTAGTGTAGACCGTAGTGAAGTGTCGTGTAGAAATAAAGAAAATCTATTGGATATTGATAAAATATTATCAAAAGACGATCATAATCATAAATCAAAGGATTCTCTAGTAGTGAAGGAACCCCGAGGAGTGGAAAGTTCATCATGGGAAAATCGTAATTTCTTTGACGTGGACATCGCAGGGGTTCGCTATAAAGCGTTGTGTGATCCAGGAGCCATGATATCTCTGGTCGGAAGCAGAATCGCTGAACAACTTAAGGATAAGTTGACTCCGACGTCGACGGGAGTGAAATGTGCGACAGGAACGATAAGCAGAGCCTTGGGAATCCTGTCCCTTAACATGAACGTAGACGGGGAACGAGCCATCATCAAAGTAAAGGCAGAGAAGCAACTGGACCAAGACATCATTTTAGACATGGACTTTTGTGAGACCTTCGACCTTGATACGCGCTTAGGGAGAGGGATGTGGCGCGTTAGGGAGAGGGAGTGGAGAGAATTCTCCAGAAATAATAATTCGGGAGATACCGTCATTCAGGTTGAATGTGCGGGTATCTCGGAATTAAGTAGTGTTGAAAAGAAGAAAATAAGTAAGTTAGTGGAGTCAATCTTGTCTGAGGCCACGGGAAGGCCCGGCGGAACGACCCTAACTGAACATTTTATTGATGTGCAAGGAGCCAGCCCTGTAAAACATAAATTTAGGAGGATGTCGCCTAAAATGTTGGAAGTGGCTCATGAGGAAGTGAGTGAGATGCTGAAAGAAGGCATCATAGAAAAATCAGCCAGCGATTGGAGTAGTGCACCGGTGATGGTGAAGAAATCTGATGGTAGTTATCGCTTTTGTGTTGACTATAGGGATTTGAATAAGGTGACGAAGAAAGATGCCTATCCATTGCCATCGATGGACGGAATCCTAGACAAGTTGAGAAAGGCTCAATACTTGTCGAAGATAGACTTAAAACAGGCATATTTCCAAGTTCCGTTGGACGAGGCGAGCAAGAAGTGTACTGCGTTCGCCATCCCAGGTTCAGGACTGTGGCAGTTTCGGAGAATGCCATTCGGATTCACGAATGCCCCAATGACATTCCAGAGATTAATCGATGCCCTGTTTGGACCTGAGTTTGAACCCTATATATTCGCGTATTTGGACGACATTTTGATCGCGACCGAAACGTTCGAAGAACACATGAAATGGCTGAAAGTAGTGTTGGAGAAGGTAGTGAAGGCCGGTTTAACGATCAACAATAATAAATGCGAATTTGGATGCACTTCAGTAACTTATTTAGGGTTTATCTTAGACAAAAATGGATTAAGACCGGATGAATCGAAGGTAGCACCAGTAGTGGAGTACCCAGCCCCAAATAACGTAAAACAATTGAGAAGATTTTTGGGGATGATAGGGTGGTATTCAAGGTTCATCCCGTAGGATTCAGAGTTGAAAATCCCGTTGGTCAAGCTGTTAAGGAAGGGTCAACCCTGGATATGGACGGAAGAACAACAAAATTCTTTCGAAAAACTGAAACAAGCACTGACTGAAGCACCAGTTCTTAGTAGACCGGATTTCAATAAGCCTTTTGTAGTGCAGTGTGATGCGAGTGGATTTGCGATTGGGGCGGTCCTGACTCAGGAACTTGAGGATGGGGAACACCCAATTTTATATATAAGTAGAGTGTTGACCGCGGCGGAAAGAAATTACACCACGAGCGAGAGAGAGTGTTTGGCATTGCTGTGGGCGATAAAGAAATTCCGACCGTACATCGAGGGATACAAGTTTAAGGCAGTGACGGATCACAGTGCTCTAAGATGGCTGAGAAACCTAAAGGATCCGACGGGAAGATTGGCTCGTTGGGCTTTGGAAATGCAGCAGTGGGAGTTCGAAATAGAGCACCGTAGGGGAGCGAATCACCACGTTCCAGACGCCCTGTCCAGAATGTTTGAGGATGAAGAGATTTCATCCTTCACGGATATTCAGGATAAGTGGTATCTACAACGAATGAAGGAGATTGGTGAGGCTCCAAACAAGTATCCGAAGTGGAAGGTGGAGCAGGGTAGGATTTACTGCTACCGTAAGGATGCATTGCTGGATCCTATCTTGTTTCGGGAAGAGCAGTGGAGATTGGTAGTGCCGCAAGAGTTGAGAACAAGAGTGATGACCGAGGCTCATTGTGAGGCAAGTTCAGGACATTTGGGAGTGGATAAGACGTACGACCGAATAGCCCGGGAATATTACTGGCCTGGTATCTGGTACGACGTACATAGGTTCGTACAGGGATGTGTAGAGTGCCAGAAATTTAAAGTCTCACAAGCAGGGCCGAAAGGATTGTTTGGAAACAGGGTAGTGGAGAAACCCTGGGCAATAGTAGCAGCGGACTTGATGGAATTCCCTCCAAGTAAAAACAGATTTAAATACTTGTTGGTTTTCCAAGATTTGTTTACAAGATGGATCGAGGTACAACCATTGAGGTCCGCAGAAGGGAAAGCAGTGGCGAGGGCTTTTGAGGAGCTCATACTCTTCCGATGGGAGACGCCCAGTTACTTATTGACTGATAATGGTAAGGAATTCATTAATAAGTGGCTGAAGGAGACCCTGGATGAGTATGGAGTGAAACATGTGACAACTCCGCCATATCATCCTCAAGCCAATCCAGTGGAGCGAAGTAATCGGACATTGAAAACCATGATTGCTACGTTCATCAAAGAGGATCATCGAGATTGGGATAAACATATCCACGAATTTCAACATGCTGTGAATACTACGGTACAGGCAACGACGCAAGTATCTCCGGCATTTTTAAATTTCGGAAGACATCCCAGACCGGTGAAGAGTCTGAGAAGAGAAGTGGAAGAAGAGGTAGTGTTGACCGCAATGGATCCAGCCCTTTGGATAGATCGGGTAAAGAGGCTGGATGCATTGAGGGACTTAATAGTGACGCTTATTGAGAGAGAAAGAGAACGACAAAAGAAACGTTACGATGAGGGACGAGTAAACGTGACATTTCAAGTCGGTGAGTTAGTGATGAGGAGGAATCACGAACTGTCGCGCGCGATAAACAAGTTCTCCGCGAAGTTGGCACCAAAGTACTCAGGTCCGTATGAGATACTACAGGTGTTATCGCCGGTCGTTTACGTGATTGCCGATCAGGGCCGACGAATCTCGAAGGTTCATATTACAGAACTCAAGAAATTTGTACCTCCTAGAGTAGTGTATCTCTCTCCAATGGTTAGGAAGTAGTGGTGACTGGGGGGAGCCAAACTAATTCTTTTTTCTGTTACAGATGGAGTCAAGTAGCGGAAAATTTCAGTTCCGGACGGTACCCTTCCTGCCGGTATTTGAAGGGATACCGGAGGAGGACCGACCCGAACCCCTCCAGAACGCTGCAGTAGTGGAGGCCCCGGAAGTGGCAGAGACGGTGATGGTGCCGGATATCGCCCGTCCCTGCGATATGGCGGCGGGGATGATGGCCCTGGCCATCGATCCCCCACTCAACCAATCTCAGGGGATGGAAATAACGGGGGACGGTAGTGAGGACGAATGGGTGAGGGCGGTTCCCCAGAAAACCCTCCGCTTCCACGTTGAGGAGGAGACGGCGAAGGGCGCGGCGAGCCAACCCGAATAGGCATCTCGAAATGGGAGATGTCTTTTCGACGGTGGTAACGCCGAAGGCGCAGGAGGCGCAGCCTATCCCCGTCTCTGCTCTGGTTAGGAAGACGGGAGGGAATATTTGGCGCCCGTCACCCAGAATCACACAACCAAAAATCAAAAAGGCGAAGCGTCTGGAGAGGCCGGCTCCCTTTAGGGATTGGTGCGAGAATACGCACCTTCCCGTAAGGGAGACGGGCACGATGTTTGGGGGGTTGATAAGGATCCCCACGAATCCCGAAGTAGATCCCCCCGCGGGGGTGTGCTTTATATGCTGGAGACGTGGGCACCGGAGGAGGGATTGTCCTCAACCGGCAGCCCACGTATTCTGCTACAACTGCGGGAGGAGGGGGGTGAATCTGTCCGACTGCCCTAGATGCAGTAGGGAGTATTGGGCACGGCTGGCCAGAAGGGACGGGGTCCCAAATAGTAGTGTGGACCGGAGGGCTGGGTCGGGGGCCCCACGGGCCGAGGGTCGGGAACTGTCTGGGGGAATACCCCGGGTAGTCTCCGACCGGAGGCTAGGAGTGGGCCTAGACACTGTCCTCCGGCTCCTGGACCACGTTCGCGAAATGCCCCCAGACCTCCGGACCATGGTGATTGGGGGAGTGTTCGGGGGAAAATCACTACACATATAGGGGTTCCCCTGGGCTCCCGGGGTCACCAACACCTTTCTTCCTATCCCTATCCTTTTCCCTAATCCTTCCCAAATCATTAAGGTAGTGTTGACCATCCTGAACGACCGGAAAGTAGTGTATGATTTCCCAAGAATGAAAGTAGTGTGGACCAACCCCAGAATCTAGCTGAAACTGATAAGAGTAAGTAGATTTCATAAATGCGTGACTTCGGGGGAAGTCACGATTTAGGGGGGGAGTTTGTAATGTAAAACATTTCATTTTTTTTTCTATCACTAATCTGCAAAGAAAAAAATGTATATTAATTAGTTATGTGAAAAGGGTGAAAGGGGGGAATTAGTAGAAAAATAATAATAATAAGAATAAATAAATACGAATCCTCAGTGAAGGCAGCAGCAGCCTCAAATGTAGTTTTTTTCTGTTAATAGTCCCAATGTTTACTAACTGTCACGAGTCCGGCCGGCATTTTGAATGTAGCCGGAATTCGAGGCGAACGTTGCGCTCCCTATTCTGATAGTGTGAGTTACAATTAGAGTGAGAGAGAATGATCGTGTAGTGTGAGTAAGAGTGAGAGAGAAAGATATATTGGGTGTATTGCTGAAAAATACATATATATCTCGGCGCATGGGAATTTGAATGTAGTGGTGTTAATTAAATTAAATTATGACCTCCACGATGTTGCCGATAATGCCAATCCCGGAATTATCGGCATTTTAAAGTAATATTAAATTTTGTATGAAATCGTGCAACCTTGTGTCGATTTTTCAATCGACCAATGAGATTGCACGATTTCGAAAGCACAGGACCAGGGGGGAGCTTGACGGTGTGTAACCAATAAGGGAAAGGGTTACACACGCAAGCTCAGGTGTAAATATACAAAATTTCAAATAATTTTCAGTAGTGTGTGTTATAAAATTTTGGCTTTCCTTCGAGAACAAAGGAATCTATTAAATTAATATTAATTACACATCTGCTTGGTAAGACCGTTCCTTAATATTATACATATACATGTATATTGATTTAATATCATCTTTTATATATTTGCATATATATATATTCATATTATTAACATATTTCGGAAATTAATAAAGTGTTAAGTAGTGAAGACCACGCGGGTTTGTCGGCCCGACGGCAAATAATTTTAGTAACGGGACTCGTCCCGATAGATAATAAATAAAGTGTGCGAATAATATTAGTGTGCGAATTAATTAAGTCGGTAGTGAGTGCGGGATTTTTAGTGAAAAGGATACTTATAAAATTTGTAAAGCCGTTCGGGAGAATTCACGTAAAGTGAATTTTCGCGGTGTTACAATATGTATATTTTTTTGTATATGTATTTATGGTTGGTTCATACGAAAATAGTGATTAACTAAATACATGTATATACATGTATGTATGCATATTAAACTTGTAACTTATTAAAATAATGATGAAAATATGAATAAAAATGAATATTAAAAATATACGAAAATATGTTTCAACGTGCTTATTATTGTTGTACAAATAAAAGTGGCATCTTATCCCCTCATATTATTTCAAAAAACGTTTATCTTTCATTTATCGTTGTCTATATATATACATCAGTTTTAACTTCGTCGTATAATTATATCTTGAAAAGTCTAAACATCTGTAAACTTCTTGTTCTTCATTCTTGTAAACTTTAGGCTTACGTAAATTTGTTCAAAGTATTTTTACTTTTGAAAATATGCTGGTGAGTAAAACGTATTGAATGTTATATAGTTTTACAAACTTATATAGCAAATCAAATTATAAATTATTAGGAATAAAAATACAAGTTAATGGAGTCTTAATAAAATATTGAGTTATAATTAAAATAAAAATATTTTATATAAATAATTGTATAGACAAATAAATACTTATTTCAAATATATAATTTTAAATAGTATATGAATACGGTGTAAAAAAATGAAAAATATTCTTATTAAGTGTTTACTTTTTACTTTTTACTTTTATCTTAATTGGAAACGTTCCAAATAGTTTTCAAGCCAAACAATTTTAACATTCTTGTTTATTTTTTTTTATTGTATTTTATTTATTTTTAGGTTTTATATTTCTTTGAATGAGATTTTTTTGTATTTTAAAATGAATAAATGAAAATTTATATTTTTTAAATGCATAAAAACATTTATATATAAATAACAAATATATGCAATTTAATTAAATATAGTTAAAATCATTATATTATCTTACTATTACTACATCTTTAAAATAATAAACAAATGGTTATAGTGCTATATAAAAGTAGAATAAATTTTATAACTTTGATTATAATTTAAGATTATTAAAAATACAATGTTTAAAAAATAATTTTTACTTTGTAAACTTAATTTTATTTAAAATATATACATATATATATAATCTAAACGTGATATATGTTTAAGAAGTAAATCAATTTTAAATTATAATTATTGTATATGCAATAAATTTATTACATAAATATATAGTCCATAATATATATGTTTATACATAAATATACACATACACACATGCATATACATATATAATTATTTATCGACTAATATAAAATAAGCATAATTATTATTTATGTGTACATAAGCATATCTAATATTTAATAGTAAACAATCTTATTTGTATCTTCAAAGTGTAAAAGTTTATTCTTTAATCATAATTTTTAATCAAATAGTTCATAATAGTTTAAAAAAAAAAACATTTCTTAAAATCATAGTTTATTCGTATAAAAATATAATTATATAATTTTTTTTAAATGCTAGAAATGTACAATTCATAATTTTTTTCGCTAAATGTTTATGTGGCTAATACAATGATTTATTCGCAATAAAATAAATTTTTGATATAATTTTGTACATTTTCTTTGTATAATATTTGTATTGTATTGTATATTACATACATCATACATTGGCTTAAAAATACATTAAGCCAATAACATTTTCATTTACTTTTAATAATTTTTATGTTAAATCTAATTTGATGTATAAAATACACATTTAACTTTAACTGTATTAATTTGAAGATAATAATTTTTATTCTTCGTATTCGATTGTTTCCTCCATTTCCATCGATTTTTGAGATTTTGTAGCTGTTGCAGTAATTGATTTAGTTGACTGTGCAGATTTGACAACTGCTTTCATTTTCACACTTTCTGTGGACTCAGAAGTTGTTACTGTCTGGGACTGTGATGTTACATTCATTGGTTGCTCGACTGCACTAACTGCATTATTATTATTAGCTTCGTGAAAAAATAAAAATAAATACCTAAATTAGTAATTTAATATGTGACTGAATTGTAAAATTTTATTCAAGTATTTTTTAAAATTATTAATTATTTATTTATTTATTTATTAAAAACGACTTCAATTGTTTGATTATATAAAAATCTAATCAATTACACAAATTTACAATTAAAATTACTTCATTATTGCAAATATTTAATTAGTACTATATGATTATTAAATTCATTTTGTTTTTAATATTATCATTTGAAAAAATGCAATTATTTATTTTATCGAAATATAATTTTTATATTCAAAAATTTAGAAATACAAAAATACTTTGTTTTATTTATAGTTATTAATACTTTTTTAAATATATAATTTTCAGAATATAATTATAAATATAAAGTATACAATTAATACATATATTTATAGTTATATTTATGTATAATATTTTTCTAAAACTGAATTTTGTATTTTTTAATATAGTTCAATTAAAATATTTCATAATTAACAATATTTATCATGGATAAAATATGATAATTATGATATATTATTAATTAAAATAAAAAATAAACACATAAATATAAAACCACATATTCAAATAATTAAGTAATTTAAATTTATTTATTATATGTAAAATTATTTATATGAAAATTTTACTATTAAATTCCAAATCAATTCATAAATATCATTCAATGTACAAAAATTAAGTACACAAGATATTTTACCTTATAAATGTGTTATAAAGAAAATAAAATAAAGAATAATTAAATTAAATATATATAAATAAATATATTTAATTAAAATTATGCATTAAATAAATAATATTTAATTAGTGATATTTTTTACATTATTACAAGTTTCATTTTTATTGATATAAAATTATTAAATTCTAATGAATATTGAATTAAAAATATTTTGTCAGAATTAAAATGTTTTAAAATACTTCAAATACTTATTATTTTAGTTAAAAAATTTTATTTATATTAAGCTTGATTATAATTATTTTATATTAAACAAATAAAATGTATATGTTTGAAATATAACAGTAGTTAATAACAAAAGTATTACTTACATTATATTATTAATTTTATTATTGGTTATATTATAAATTTTTAAATAAATGTAATAATGTATTGATAGACAATTATTGTTTTGTTAATTACTGAAAATATTTTTATAGATTTCTTTTATTTGTATTGAAAACGTATTTCAATATATTTAATTAATATTTATATAAAAATTAATTTAACACTAAAATAATTTTTATTTATTTATAATTTTTAGTTTGAAGATTTTATTTTTTAATTATTTATCAAATTTATAATCGTGTAAATAAACGTCAATATTTTAAAATATTTTTAAATATTATTCATTATTAAATAGTTAAGCTCTTAAATGGAATGTTAACATTACTCAAATGAGGATGTTAAAAATTTTAAAATATTTCTGTTATGAATTAAATAAATATGCGATAAAATTTAATTATAATTAATAATTCTATGATAAACAAAATTCAATTACATGTATATCCCTTGAAATTTTACTAATATTCTGTTGAAATTTCATCAACTTATTACGAAATAAAATTTATAAATATTTAAAAAATATTAAAAATATAAAAACAAATATAATAAACGGATTCAAATATTGACTTAAGAAAATTAGTTTTCAAAAATCAAATTGTAAATATTTAAATAATAAATGGTGAATTTAACATTTTCAGTTTTATAACTCATGTTTCAAAAAAGAAATTAATGCTTTCTTTATTATTAACATATAAGTATGAATTAAAGTTTGAAAATTCAAAAATATTGGTATAAAAACAGTATATGAAATCAAGATATATTATTAATTTTTTTTTTTAATCAATATTAAAAAACAAATATTTATTAAAAATTATAATAATAATAAAAATAATAATAAAAAATGATATAATAATATTAATAATAATTTTTAACATTATTAACAGTATTATTATTATTATTATTATTATTATTATTATTATAGATATTATTATAGATATTGTTAATATCATCATAGTGATTATTATTATTAATAATTCTTGAGAATACTATGTTAGAATGGAACACTTAAATTTCTCACCTTTTACCACTTCCATCGTAGAAGTTTTAATTTTAAGTTTTTTCTACCCGAAAAATTAACTGATTGATATAGAAGCAAACTTGAAAATGGATCTCTATGCTATTAAGCGTTGCTGAACACTCAAATGAGTATTTTCAAATGCGTGAATTTGGGGTTTGTAGTCACTAATTGTAGAGTAGCGTTTTTAACCAAGCTCCATTTAATATGCTTTTGCTTGAATGGTGGGGGAAAACGAAAAAGCTCTGCTAAAAAGCTCGAAAATAATGAGATGTGGGTTGCGAGATGACGTGAAATAACATTTTCGTAAGACCGATGAGTCAATGATCTAGCTTTTCTTTTTCGAACATCACACTACAAATATGTGTAAAAGGCAAGTATAAAAGGGGCGAATAATCGAGTTATAAATACTTCATCCATGAAACGTCGTGGCTTTTAACTTAATGGAAATATTATCTTTTCTTCTTTTTTAAATTTATAATTTTTTTTGCGAAAATTTCGTACCTCTGTTTTGAATAAAAATAATTATTCAAAATTATATAATTTTCACTAAACATAATATATAAATTATTTTATCGTAACGTATTTTAACATACGAGTTTCAATTTTTTATTTTTATTGTAAAAACGAGATATTCAGATTTATTCAACCCTTTTTAATAAATATAAATATTTAAGAAGTGTTATATTATTATTAATATATGTAGGTAATATCATAATATAACTATTCTTGTACATATTTTCAATAAAACGATTATTTTAAACATTTTTTTGAATATTTTTCTATGGAAAATATTATTTATTATCGAAAAAATTTATAATAATTATTAAAAATTTTAGAATAAGATTTTTTCTATTAAAATATAATATTTTTGGATATTATATATATTTTAATTATATGTTGATCCATGGTTCACTCTGTTATTAAAGTTTATTTTTATAATATTAAAAAGCTTTTAGTAGTATATTACACTACAATATTATAATTGAAGTAAACTTTACGTATGATTGCTACATTCCTTTTCATAAATCATTATAATTTTATCAAGTATTTTGTTATAATTATATTCCTTGCACAAATAGTTTAAAGTAATATCATTTTATTGTATTCTTCTGTTATAAAGAGTAGAAAATTAATTAATATGCTTATTTCGCTCTGTATAATCAGCTGTCTATTTTCGTAAATTTGTAAACAGTATATAAAGTTTTTGTACTAAAGTTTTTATGAAATTTTAGATCTATTTTATTTTAAAATTACTTTATAATCAATATTATAAAATAAAAGAAATAAATAATTATAAAAAAAATTAAATAACTGTATATAAATTTTGTATACACAATTGAAATGTTGTGATACTATTTTTTTTATTTATATCAATATTATTTAATGATTACCATCGAATATACTAAAAATTATAAATTATATTATTTACTAGTATTTCTTTATTTAAAAAATGTTTTACTACTTTCAGAAAATATTATATTTCAATATTTAAATAACTATATCTAATCAATATTTACAATAAAATTTCAAAGCAATGAATTCATAAAAATCTTTGTAAAAATTATAATTTAACTTGTAGTTATTAGTAAGAATACATTTAAAATTTTAATTATTGATATCAAAATATTAAAAATATAAATAAATATTTCAAAATTATCGATTATATTACTCAAATTTTGGACCAATAAACTAATTTAGATTTGTCCTATATATATATATATATATATATATAGATAGATAAACCCTTCGCGTAGATTTATAGATATTAATGGCGAATAGAATTTACGTTTCTATTTGAAAATATGCTAGTTAAGTATGCGGTCAGGCTTACACGTATAAGGTGTAGTTTTTGAAAAGGTAATCACATGATTACCAAAGTCCCAAGTTGGAATTTTCTAAATATTTTAGCATTGTCCCTTGAAGCTTCCACGTTTTTCGTGTATCAGGATTACTTTTTAGAAGTATGTCTCTTATGATTTTGTGATGTCAAATAGTACCAACTCTGCTTGAAATTCTCAACAATCAATACAGATAATCAGTCTGGTTGTTTGTCTGATTCATCGTTGAGATGTACCTGATCATGTCTAGGAGCACGAAATTCTCCTTGGCACAGCTGTATTTATTCTCGTTAAAGATATAGATCTCAATATATATAGGCCTTTTGTAACCAGCTTGTCAGTCGATAGTGAATAGGTCTAATTTAATATTACCTTTATCATGATCTGAATTTTTTTTTAATTTTTTTTTGTTCAATTATATTTATTAATTAATTGAAATTTAAATCAAATTAAATTTTCATTATCTCAGTGTATTTAAAAATTTCACGAATATATATTAAGTATTATTATGAAAAATATCCTCTATTTTTAATAATAATAATAAATGAATAATCCTTATTGTATAATACACAAAGAAGTAGTTATACTTTTTTTTTGCGCCGATACAAACTAAGGCTTCTATTTTCAATCTAAACTCTACACCCAATAAGGATCATTAATTTATCATTATTGATATATATATATATATATATAAAGCTTTTAATTGCTTTTGTCGTCTGTTTAATGCATACTTTTAAGTTTAATTTGTTTAGAACAGTATCTTGTACACATATTACATGAAATATATTGTAATTAAATTTAATATAAACATTTAGCCCTACAAATTATATTACGACAATTTTTATAAAAAATTACATTTAATTATTACTATTTATTATTATTTATAAATATAAAAAAAGCTTACTATTACATTTTTTATTTAAAAATACTTTATTACTTTAAATGGAAAATATTAAATTATAAAAATATTTTTTCTAATTAAAATATATTAAGTATAAGCTTAATTTGAATATTCTACACATAATTTATTTTGGAATTTATTTTGAAGTGTCCATAAAAATGAAATTAATTAAAGAAAAGAAGAAATTAAGTAAAGAAAAACCAAAGATGAAATATTAAATAAATTTTATAAATTTATCTTTATTTTATTAAAAATTTAACTACTCAATGAATATATCGCTTTTGAAAATAAAATTATAAAACGTCAATGAAATATGCAAATATGAAAATGAAATGTTTTTTTTTAGAAATATGCCAAAACAATAAATCACTTTTTTAGTAAAATGACTAGTTTATTTCTAAAAAAAGATAGCCAGCTCAGTATTTTTAGGGGTCATCATCGTATTATAGTTACTTGATTTCTCAGTCAAGATTGTATTTCTGGCGTCTGTGAAACACTGTTCACGTAAAATAAACTACTTCTTGTACACGTCATCTATGATTCATACCGTAAGTTTTCTGTGCCAATAACCAACAAAATTTGCAGTTCCGTGAATAATTTTATTTCATTTTATTATAAATTTGCATAGTTTTTCAGTTAATGTGCATTTAAAAAATTCTTGACTATTTTTAATTAAATTCTCAAGTTATAATGTTTTATAGATTTGCTTTTTCATATATGTCAAAATAAAAGGTGTTTATTCTAAATGAAACCCTCTAAAAATTTAAATATTTTCTTCTAGTTTTCTTTAGTACTTTGTCATTAGTAGTAATATATCTCTTTATTTTTACTATCATTTTAAAAAATTGTAAAATTGTATTGTATATTACAATTATATCAAAATTACTTGTAAATAAGTGAATTAAATTATAATAAGTAGTTTTAAAACATAAAAATTCATAAATTTATTGATAAAACTTTATTTTATAAATAAATAAAAATTTAATAAAAAGAATTTTACGATATTCGCAAATAAAATAAAACATACTGGGGAATTTTTTATTAAAAATGTCAATGAAATTTAGTGATAAATTTTAAAAAATATTCACAGGAATAGAAGTAATGTAGTAGTTAGTATTATGATCGAAAGAATCAGAATTATTAGATAGATCATAATTATTCTACAATCCAACATGAATAATGTGCTATGTGTCGATTTGAAGAAAAATAAAAATCATGAAAACTTAAAAGTATTCATAATTGATTAGTTGCATATTCAATTAAATAATTTCATAGTAAATTGATACGTTCTATAAAAATTAGTATCATAAATTTAATAATTCAAAGAATGAATAATAATGTATGATTTGAAAATCAGTACAGAATCTCGAAAAAATAAAATACATTGATTAAACATAATATGTATATAATAATTGAAATTGTGAGGAGAAGTACTGAAAAATACACTTCAGATAATTAATCTATACATAAAAACATACATGTATTTAATATGGATTAGTATTCCACTGAATTAGATCAAAAAGAAAAATTAATAGAAATAATTCCATATTTTGTTACTAATTGAAATATATTATCTTTATTTTATGAATGAATCAAAAAAGGTTCTAAAGCTTTTTGACCTTGACATTGTACTAAATATTTTATTTATCATGTAAAATACAAGAGAAAATTTAATTTATTTAATATTGGAATACAATAATTGCAATATAAATCTATAGAAGCATATTTAAATTATTTAAAAGTCAAAAAATTCCTATTATTATCATTCTTGATTATTAATCATAAAAAAATTGATATATATTATATTTTATAGGCAATTATATTTTTTGTAAAGATCGCAATCCGAAACTCCTTGAATAATATCGAGATACAAGTTAAAATTATAAGAATTACCCTGGCACTTAAGTTATAAATCATTTAATAAATTTACAAATACTTAAATTATTAATTAATATTTATTTAAATATATATTTAAATATATTATTTTAATCATAGTAGATGGATTTTTTTATTAAAAGAAATAATTTACGTTTTAATTTATGGAAGAAACATAATAAAGAACCATTAAAAAATATATATTATCGTTTATGAGAAATAAGTTGTTTCAATAGTCAAAATGTGAAAATGTTTAAAATGGTAGTAAAAACACATGTAATTAAGATACCTCTTTTAACTCTTTTAACAATGTGTTAAAATACATTGAAAATTAAAACTTCTTTAAATAATAATCTAAAAAATGTATTAATTGTAAAAAAACACCTTTTGATATTCACAAAGAAAATTCATATGATATTAAGAAAATGATATTATAACGATATTTAAGCAAGTATTTTAAGGTAAAAATTAGACATAATTTTAATGAAAATTAATTGATCAAATGTCAATATAAAAATATCAAGAATATGCAATAAATTAATAAAAAAATGTACTTGAGTATGTAAAACATTAAATTCATAGAGAGCTACACGTAAAAAACTATTCCTACCCATGATTGTGAAAATTATAATTACGTGAGTTTCCTAGACAATTTCCTAGTTAAAAATTTCATTATGTTAATGAGACTTAATTATGATACCACGTGACTAGCTTACTCATATGCGATTCGTACATTACTCTTGTACAACCATTCACAAACCACTTGGAACAACTATCAACAGTAAATCTGAAAGCTCGCATAATTTTTTTTACACAGATTAATAATCATGAAATTAAAATAAATCTCGGCTTTACATCTCCCCAAGGTAACGAGAATATTAATATTGACCCTAAAAAACAAATATAATTAAAGAAATTGTATTTAAAAACTTTTATAAATACGGCTTATAGATTAGATTCAAAATAATACGCACATTCAAAAGTTATATAATTAATATGTGTAATAATAAAAATAGGAAAAATTAATTAAATTAAAAAAAAATCATGTAAATTATAAATGACAGTAAGTATAAATTCTGTTTAGTAAAATTTTAATGTAGATATTATTGTAATGAAAAAATTAATTGTCAAGAATTTCAAGGAAGAGGAATTACTTTGACATTAGAATTAGGTAGAAGGATAAATTGGTAGAATTCAATAAATCAATTAAGACTAAAATTAAGATTTAAAATAAAGTTACGATGTAGAAACAACTCGTTGAAACTTGGTGTTAATTAAGACAGTAATTAAGAAAACACGATAAAAAAAATCAACACCAACAGTGTTAGTCTTTTAGTATCCGACACCAATGAATTTATATCGTTTTTGTAATATATATATTTGTATCGATGACTGGTTCATCGATACAAAGTAATTTCTTTATTGTTAATAAGCATTTTAAATAAACTCAAGCTTAATTTAATTTCATCGGTGTGAATAATCTTATCATCTTCTTTATGGTATCGAGTAAAATTAAAACTATGTCATGTTGCTTGATTTCTGGTATTAAAATTAAAATTATAATTAATTCGTAACGTTAATTTTAATAATTAGTAAATCAATATCATAATTAGCAAAAAATTTATTTTCGGACTATACAAATTGATGCTTAACGTTTATAAGGAAAAAGAAAGCACTTAAATGAAGGTGAGAGAAAAGGAGCGAATGATGAATTCAATTAACTATAAAATATGAAATTTAACTATTTTGTACAATTGTAAATAAGAATATAAGATAAGTAAAAGTTTATAATTCACAGTAAAACGAGCAAATAGAAAGTCGAAAAACTTCGAAAATCTGTACATCTCTAAAATGCGAGGGGAACTTATAATTTTGTACACGTTGTTTAATTAGAAATAATTAGACATAAAATAAATACTTTAGTAACTAATGTTCAGGTACTTATATTTTCATTAAAGGAATTTTGATGAAAGATTGATGTTCTCCTTGTAGAAAATGAAGTGTGAACTACAGGATTGGTCGATTAAATTTAAAGTAACAGTTAAATTTAAATCGTAAATCAGTCTAATTTGATTCGATATAATTATATAAAATATTTATTTAAAATAATTAATTTTTTTTACTTATAATGTTTTAGATGCAGTAATATAGTACAAGTTATATAAGTTACAGTAAAATGAAATTGCAAGTTCATTTCAAAATTCTTTATGAAAAATTATGGGTATTCATCACACATTGTTTCACATGATGGTTTCATTCTTCGATCAGTGCAATTACCTGTAAAATAAAATTTTATCGTTAAAAAATAATTACAAAACTTATACATTTATTGAATTAAAATTTAACGATTACGGTAACATGTGTAAAAATATTGTATTGAAATTTTTTAAATATAATAAATTAAATTAATATAAATGATTACATAATTTTTTTTTGAAAATCCTTATTCGTAACAAAAATTTTAGAAGCAAAAAAATCAATATTTATGATTGCAATGGAATCCTTAATGGATTCACAGTTATTTACAGTGTGAAACAGGGCATAAAATCTATTAAATATCAACTAAATTGTGATATAAAGAAATATAATTAATAAATTTTTATAAATTAAAAAAAAATATTTATTCGATTTACTTTGCCCAACTTTTCGATATATATATATATATATATATACATACATATTTGCGTTAAAACATATATGAATTTATTATATACATACTTGAGTCTTTGTAGACAAAATTAAAAAGGTATTAATAAGATAATGATGTACTCTGATAAGAATCATAAGAAACCTGAATTTTAAGAAAATTTTCGAATTAAATAATCATAACTAAGTAAAATTAAAATTTAAAAGCTTAAACTGAAGCTTTATATATTTCCTTTCCATTGCATAGACAAAGTTGCTGATGATAATATAGTATTAATGTTAGTGCATAGTTCCATTGAATAAATATAAAAACATCAGCAGGTAGGGATTGTCACGACTGTATCATGACTATCCTGTTGCATAGCGATATCTAATGTGAAAGAGTATTGGGCTAAAACAAGGCTGATCAGTATATTAATGCTAAATATATTTAATTCTCAATATCACTAAGTAAAAGATGAACTCGAGCTACAAGAAAACCGTTTGGTGATTCGCATTGTACATACTAATTTCTCTGCATTCAATGATTAGTAAACCTCTTGAGGTACTAATCCTGAAGAATTGCTAAATGTTGAGTTTTACTTCAAAATTAGCCAGATCAATAATGTAAAATCTTACATTTTTTTTTTCTTTAAAAAAAAAAGAAGAATTTATATCATTCATTTAAAGAAGAAGATCATCAAGAAGGTAATGTGGGTGATAGATTGTGTGATCTATTGTGTAATTGTTTGTACAAATGATGTTATAGTTTGAGTAAAAGAGAGTTCTAGAAAGTAACTGGAAGTACACTTAAAAAAAAGACTTAGCGATATGTTTGCTTGGTACACCTTTAATAAATAAGAACAGTAAAGTTCATAAGATAGTTTGATCTATTGTAATGGAGATTTAAAACATTAAGAGAACTGAAAACTTAAATATTTTTTAATAGACTTTGTTATATATCTGAAATTAAATATCTGCATTGATAGTATTGAAGCAAAAAAAATCCTACAAATGAGCTTAAGTTAAATCGTCGAAAAAAATTGGAGCCTTAGTTATAAAGGGAATAAAACAATTTATTAAATTTAAATCTTTCAATTGACATATTTTATTCTATCGCCTAATATTAGCAGTATAAAATATAGTAAAACTTCATAGATTTTAGATACATGTTCTCCAATGAAAAAGTCAAATATATTGAATAATATTTGTCTATATTTTTTCTGTAACAATGAACTTCACGCTCATCATTATTTAGTCAAAAATTATTCTTTGATATACAATATTTGAAAAGAAAACAGTTATAATGTTTTCTAAAATTTCGAATGCATTACAACTGCCTATAAAATATTAGGGTATTCAAGATTATTTTTAAATAATCAGAACATGATGAACTAATACAAAGACAGCGGAAATAATTATAAATAGGTACAATTATATACTATAGATGAACTAATAGAACACTTTTTACGTCATGAAAAAAGCAGCTATCAAAATTGGTAAAAAATCAATAAAGTAAATTCTTATTTTCTAAAATGCCACTCATGATAGTCTGGGGTTTTTTTATTAAAAATTTTAATGAAAAATGCATTTTTTTTTACTTTTTTTGGTTATAAAATGAAAAGTCGTAATTTTAATATTATAGTATTAATGAATTCTAACTAATAAAATTGTGATCTATTGTTTGGTCTAATTAATATATTTACAAACTGTCAATTAAGTTTCAATTAGAATAAATAACACAAATAGATAGGTTACATAACTCTGGTATGGCAATATTTGAAGTTATTTAAAAAAAGTTCGTATAATCGATGAAAATCAGTATTTAACTACAGAGACCATAAATATGAATGCTATCTTATAATCACCCTATTATATAAAAAATATAAATATTAAAAATGAATTTAATTAAATATGGAAAAACTCACGCATACATTTCTCCATGCACGAATCAAACGTTTCTTGGCCTGTAATATATTCAATTTTCATTTTCTTATATTTTCCAATACGTATAAAATTTCTTTAAGCAGATATTAATATTTTATAACAAACATTTTTTAAAAGTTGTTCAAATATTTTATATTAAAAAAATTAAATTATTTTGACGAATCTATAATTATTTTAAGGTCAATGTTAAATGTATAATCCAAAAAAATAAAGTTTGAAGGTGATGATGAAATATTTTATTGACACCATGTTGAGTGGAAAAAACTGAGGGAAATAAAATTCGAAGTAAACTTGAAATTGCAATTACGTCTTTTTTAATTAAGAAACTTAATAAAAAAATTATTTTGATATTATTTTTCACCTTTATATTAAAAAATGGTTTTAAAAATAATTATTTGATTTTCTCTACAAAAGTAAATATTTTGTAAAACAGATACAAATAAAAAAATAATATAATTTATCTCAACATATATAATTCAAAATAACTACGTATTTATATTTTATTTTAAAATATAAAATTTTAAATATTATTTGGAAATAATTATTTTTAATATGTATCTTTTACCTTAAATAACTGTCAATTCATGTTATACAATGAATTGCAGAATATTAATGGCACAAAAATATAAGTTAAGGAAAAAAATTTTATTCATTATGATATATGTAATTAAAAACAAAGTTACAGAAAGAAACGAATTTTTTTATATTATCCATTTTTTATAATTTTGGTAAATAATTAAATAATTAAATAACTTTTCAATTATTTTTGTATATATTATATCTATATATATTTATATTTATAATAGATATTTATATGTATAATATTTAAATTGATACCTTCAATAAATATTTTACAAGAAATAAGAATTAATAGAATATTTATTAAATAATACATTTTTATATATCAATATTACTATTTAAAAATTAATAACAAAATATTCAGCAATTGAAAAATTTTTAATCACTTACTATATGTAATATATTATCTTCTATTTTATAATATTGAAATAGATAAAAAATGGAAGGATTGATGTATATTCACGAAGTAAAATTTGATTATTTATAAAGCTATTTTAATAGCTTTGTTATTGAATTTTTTATTTTTCAAATAATGCATAAATAATAAAATCAAACAAAATTATTAGTTATATTTTTAACTTATTATCTTGAAAATTAAAACGATTTATTTTTCTTAACTTCTTTGATTAAATTCTTGAGTATACTTAAAGATATAATGTATATATAATTTAATTATGTATATTTATTTATTTACAAATACGATTTATTATGATTTTACTTATAATTTAAAACCTATTGTACATGCAAATTTGAAAATTTTATTTAATGTTTGTTGTATAAGAATTTCAGTATGATTATGTTTAAGAATATTGTGATATAAAAATAAATATATTATTTTTATTTAAAAACTAAGAATTTTTGAAGTTCAAATACAAAAATAAATAAAAGTTTACAGCAATAGATTTTAATAATTAAATTTAAATTTAAATTTATTTACAGTAGTTTAACAATAAAAATATATTGTTTAAAATATTAGTTTCGTAAATCGAAAATTTATTAAATCACTGTCGATAATAATTGATAATTTTTGTTAATCTATGTTACTTGTTTTGTGTTAAAATAATTAGTTGTGACTACTCATTGAATAAATTAGTCTAAAAATGTTTGTTGATCTGAAAGAGTGAATTGGGTAATCAACTGATTAATTTTATCTGAAATCCCAGATCGAAGTTGATTAAATTATTGAAATTGGCAGCATCTTTATCACCACTTTGGGCAGATTGATTGAACTTTCAGATTGAAGATCTGAAAATCCTCTTATATATTTGAAAAATATTCTTATTTGAGTGTACTTTATTTATTTATTCATTATTGAAAATAAAATGCAATGCATAAGTGCCGATAATGACTGAAATGCCGTATAGAATTTATAATACAAATGAGATATTGATAAAAAAGAAATTTAAGAAATATCCCTTTTTCTTGTCAGGGAAAAAATACAAAAAAAGTTAAAGCGTTTCTATGCTTCACCAGCAACTATGAGTCCATATTTGTTAAATAATTCCAACAAATACTGTAATGTTCGTTTAATTATTTATTTAAATGACATGCGTCCTTTTTATATTAAAATATTTATTACTTAATACTATCAATAATAATGATATATGTAATGAGATACTTATTTTATTCGACAAAGAATTTGATGACAGTTATTTTTTTTATGTATGACGATACTTGATGAGGCACTTTTTTTTTCTTTTTTTTTTTTTTACAAACCAAAATATTAATAAGATAAATATAAATAAACATATTTAAAAACTTTAGAGCAAAATAGTCAAGTGGCTCGTTAATGATTGAATCATATCGACATACAACTTCTATTATATATACGTATAATACGTATATATATATATATATATATAGTCATTCAAGACTCAATGGAATATAGAGTACTTCTTCATCGAAAGTTGAACAAATAATTGGTTTTTGTAAGATATATTTATTTTAGTTAATAGTTCTCATTTATATAATTTATTCTTATCTTTATTTATTTTAAAAATTATCATAATTATTTGAAAAATTTGCAACAAATGTAAATAATGGCAATAAGGTCAGAACGTAATTTATCCAACGATGATTTTCGTATAGCTGATGAAGCAGAGACAGTAAGTATACACATTATTTTAAATATATATATATATATATATATATATATTGTATTATATATTATTTGTTAAACATTAAATGCCTTTTTTATTTCAAAAAGTAATGTTTCGTATTTTTTTTATTTATCATTTTATAGGAAATGCTTTTAGATCACGATTATGAATTGGACAAAAACGTATTATTTAAGTAAGTACGAAATAAAACTCAAATTAATAACTTTGAGGTTAGAAATAAAATTTATATTTTGTTTGATACTTAATACTTGTTTATAGAGGGAGCTCTTCACGTGGTTTTATTTTGATTATTTTAAATTAAAATGATGGTATTCCAATGTTTTTTTTTTATTCCAATATATTTTTTTTATTAAATATTAAATTTAATTTTAATCCTTCTTATGATATGTATAAATTTATCTATTTCTAAAATGATTTAAATATATTAAATTTAATGTATGTTTTTAATATTTTAGTCGAGTAGATTCTGATGATGCACAATTATATGTAGGAGCAAGAATATCAAGGTAACAAATTATTAATATTAGTTCATTAAGTAATATAGGTACTTTTAAATTACTCTAGACTATATTTTGTACAAAATAATGTGATTTATATTATTTTAAAATTAAAAAATCAATGACTATATTATTATAAAATTTTATATTAAATACTTTAATAAAAATAATACATATATCAATCATTAATATCCATATTAAATTAATATTGTTTATATTAAATTAAAAAATTTCTGTATTTACATACATAAGTAAATAATTTGATTCATTGAATAGTAGTTTATCAAGCATTAAGCATAAATACTGTTGTTATATTTTTTTAATACCTTTATTTTTATAGAACCGAAATAGTAATACTAAAATAAGTGGATAATTGTATAATTGTTTAGTTTATCAAAATAAATAATTCTTTTATACTAAATTTTGAAACTAATAAATAAATAAATAAATAAGCAAACTAATTGAATCAGTATCCATAAATATACATTTTTCTGAAAGTTATTTACAATAAATTTAATATTTTTATAATTTAGTATAGATGAAAATAAATTTTAAACATTCATTAATTTTAAATTAAAAAAGAAAAAATATTGAAATCAATTTCAAAGAAGCATTCTCATAAAATCCTCATTAATCAGTTTTTTTCATTTTTGAATCTATTATTTGTAGTCTACATTGTTGATATAGCTGAAAATATAAAAATATTAATTGATTATATTCTATAAATAAAATAGCTATTACATTAATAAAATAAAAATATTTTACATAAAGAATTTATAAAAAAAGTGACCTATATCATATGTGATATTTTTATAATTGAAAAAATAAATTATGAATTGTTAATCATACAACTATACAAAATATATAAAAATTAAATTGATGAAGATTTTTAATTTAATGGTAAAAATAAAAGTAAATATAGTTACATTTTTAAAAAAATTTTCAAAATATTTATTTAAAATATAATTTTTTTTAATTTGTTGACAAATTTTGTCATATACTATTTCATCAATATTTTATTTTATTTGTGTAGAATGATTACTTTATAATTTTTCGATTATCAAATGCATTTAAATTTTTATTTATTCATATAACAGTGGAAGAATCCAAATGAAGAAGGTGACAAATGTAATACATGATAATATACAAAAATTAAAAGAGAGAGGAGAATATTTTGAAGATTTACAAGTTATAAACAATCAATTCAGCTCTAGAAGTTATGAGTTTGATGAGCCTGATGGAAAAGAACAGAGAGGAACTTGGATAAAAAATATTAATTCAAGAATTGTTATTGCAACTGTGACCATAGTAATTATTCTTTGTATTATAGGTAAAGAAATTACAATTGATCAATATATTTTTCGATTCTATAAGTGGTAAAAGTCAATGATAATACTAAATATAAGATCAGATAGTTATTACATTGTAATTAATTTTTAATAATTATGAATATAATATTTTAAAATCTTCTAACATAAATTGTACTAATAAAAAATTAAAAACATATATTGTGTAATATATAATGTAATAATATATAATTACTAAACGAATTTATTCATTTATCAAACCAACAGATATACAACTTACTTTATAATTATAGTAAATGTTAGTAAAATTCCATATATTGTTATAAATATATTTTTGTTTCCTATTTTCTGATTATTTTATAAAATAATTTTAACATAAAATGAAACTTTATAACAGAATGTTTTGTTAATTATATTGATTTTATTAAAAGATTAAATTTTATCGTTGTATAACCTTTGTGTGGAATATGTTTTGATATAAGATCAAAACATGTTCTTTTCTATTTTTAAATTAATTTATTTTATTTTTAATGTAAATTTTGAGCTAACTAAATATATATATTTTTCAGTTCTAGATGCCTTGGTGCTTTATCTGGTTCTCAGGTAGCCAAAAGTACTAATTTGAAATTCTTATTAGGTAATTAATTAATAATTATACAATAATTTTCTTAATAATATTATAATTTGTTTTTATTATCAAAGATATTTAATGTATTTGTATGATTATAAGTGGAATATCAAAGATGGATTAGAGATACCTTGATATTATTAACAGATATAATTTTGTAATAAAGAAAGTACAAGGTATAACTAATGTAAAGATAAATAAGCAGTTTTACAAGCGTTTTTATATCGAGAATGTCACGTACTAGATAAATAAATTATGAATAACTTTATTTAAATTTTATTATTAGGTAGATAATAGGCTTTTTTAAACATATTTTAATTACTATGCTACAATATCTGACGTGGCTTTAAAAAAAATAAACTTGAAAGAATTTAATTAAAATAATTAAATAGGCATTTTCGTCATTTTTCTTGTTTCGAGCAATGTAAATATTTGGTGGGTGTGATAAAATTAATCAAAGACAGTCTTGTGCTTAAAAGAAAAGCAAATAAGAAATCAGAACTTGTAAAAAATATGGTTTACAAATGAATCGTTACAGAATATTATCATGACAAAATAATTTTACTGACTTGAAAAGAAAATATAAATTATATCATATATGATATTAAAAATATCAATTTTCAAAATCAAACTAGTATAAATCATTATTAAATAAAGATTGTTTGTTAAAAACTTTTAAAAATACAATATTACTAAAAGGGAGAAATAATGAAATTTTTACCCACAAGAATAATTCATTACTACATTTGCAATGAAGTAGAGCATGATATAATTTCATATTTTCAATTTAATACCAGATAAACCAATTTTCTACTGACCTAGACGCTAATTATTAGCCAAGAAGGAAAGTGTGTAAAAAATTTTAGATGAATTATTAGGAAGATAAATTATTTTACACAGTGAATTACCATACATTAGTTGTATCTTGTTAGTATGAAAAAAAGAGGAATCAACTATATGATTGAGTATTGTTGCAAGATAAATAAAATTACGTTTAAAAATAATTTAAAAAAAAAAATAATTAATGAAAATGACAATCAATTTAGAAGACAAATTTTATCACATAAAAATGGTAAAGTTCACTGATATATATATCGTTCTTAACTGTGCTGAGTCAGTTTTAATATTCAGTTTACTCACTAGAATTAAAAAAATAACTCAGATATTTTTCGATTTTCAACAAAAATTCTTTAGAATATTCATTTACGCAAAACTGATGATAAATTAAATATTTAAATATTTAAATGAGGATACAAAAACTCTAACAAAAAGTTTTATGATAGTATGTATTAAATTTAATGTAAATTAGATGAATGGTTTTTTGCACAAAAGATAGTAAGTTGCTAAGAATATTATATAAATAAAAATTAAATTTCTTTGATGAAGTATACATATTAATGCAGTGAAAAATTTCTTTGTGCTTTGAAATATAAAATGTAATAGATATAATAACTGTAAATAGAAATATAAAGTGTAAAGAATTATAAAATTAACTAATTTTTTTTTACAATTTTGGATGATTGCAAATTCATATAATTTGTTAAAAATTAAAAGGAACATAAAATTTGAATAACAAAAAAATATGAAATAGAAATTTTTAATAAACTAAAATCTTATTTAGCTACTTTGCAATTATTTACGATATATTAGTCCCACCTTGAAATGGAATTGATTAGAATGCAATGCGAGTACAGGTATTTTTGGTGTAATATTACTTTAAAAACCAAAAAATTGTATATTTAATTCTGTTTTTACTTAATTAAAAGAAAAACAAGAGTAGAATTTAAGTACCTTAGTTTCAAACTCAAGTATTAACCAGTAGTTTTAATTAAACGTTTTTATGTTTATTATGAATGAAATTTAATATAAAAACTAACTAATAGTTTTCCATCGATGCTAAAAAAAAATTTTATTTAACCCACGAATATTATTGAACACTACTTTCAGAACAGTAATTTATTACTGTTGTTAGAATAGATAGATACGCACATGACGCACGTTGATAAGTACGTAAATGTTACTATACCACCTTCCTTAATAATAGAAAATTCAAATAGACCCTTAAAATCACATAAAATAATAATAAAAAATTAAGTAAAATTTATAAAGAATTATAAGAGTTAGAAAATAAATTTTTCAAATAAGAGTAGGCTCAGTCTTTTAAAAAAGCAGAGTATGTGGATTTATTTTTTTACGTTTTACAGTTTATGGAAAGTAATGTTATTGATATAGGAATACGAAAAGTATTTGAGAATATGGCGAAAGTATATTGATTTCTTAATATTACAGAAAAAATTAAAAAACAAATGGTTTGTTGTATAAAATTTTTTCTATTGAGTGTGACAAGCAGATAACTATAACTTTTCGTAGCCAAATTAAATTTTACATTTCGTACGATTCATAATAATCAGATAGGTCTTTATTAAAAAATCACAAAAAAATAAATATTTATGATCTGTAATTGATTAATTTACTAAATTTATCAAGTTTTATGCATGTACATTTACAACTATAAAAGAAACTAATTAAAATTTATCCTAATATTTCAGGGCTTACACTAAATCACAACGGATCTTTGATGATCGAGAAACTGCGCTTGCTTTTGACGTTTTAAAAATATATTTAGCCGAAAAAATTGTTTGTAAATATGTTAGAAGAATTCCGAAGAAATTAAACGCTACATAAAGTGATTACACGAATTTTAGAAATATCTATATAGGTACCAAGTAAATGGAATAGAATATGTTCTTAATAACGCAGTTTAGAGGTCGACCAGCAACATTTTAAGTGACTTATTATTTTTTTTAATCAAATTAGAAAAATTAATGACAAAATCAGATATATTTAACAAAATATATGTAAGCAAGATTTCGAACTGATAATTGCGTACAAAATAGAAACTATATGATAACTAATATTTTCAATATTAGATCGCGTGTAAAAAAGAATTTAGTATTTATGTTAAAAAAAAAAAACCGTATATCATTTCGAAAATTTTCGACCACAACAGATATATTCTAAAAGATATAGAAAATGTTTAAGTGACAATAATTTAGAATAAAATTATAGCTTGAGAATTGTAGCGATGACCAAAAGTGAATTGTAATTTTAATAAAATAGTTATAATTTGAAGTTTAGCCTAGAAGGATAATAGAACAAAATAACCGAATTATAAATGTTCATTGTATAAACATAAACGTGAAATTAAATCGGTAACAGGTAAATTTTTGAGATAACAAAAAGGTCAGGAATAATTAATGTAGAGAAATAATGCTAAAACTAATTCTAAAACTTTTTTTGTATCCAAAATGTCACCAAGCAGAGAAAAAAAAATTAAAAATAAAGTTTATATGAATATTAAATATATTTTAATTCTACCAACAACTCGTCTATTCTACCTTTATTTTTAATAAAACGACAGTAATTTCATAAAATATACACGTAATATTCAATCTTAGTAATAACAAATTATATAATGTTAAAAAAAATTTTTTTATATCTTTCTAACTTTTAATACTATATGTTTACATGAAATATAATATTTAATTAAAATAAATACAGATAAATTAATAAAAAAAAAAAATTAAATAATAAATCAAATTATTAAATTCGAAAAAATTACAAAACTAAATATAAAAAAAACATATTTCTTAGTACATGTAAAATTGATGAGAGGAATAATTGTATAAAAATTTATTCAGTTTATAAAAAAAAATAAATGTGCATATACGTGTATAAACGAATGAATATGACAGTATGAATATATGGAAGAATATTTTATATAATTATTAAATAAAATTTTTTGAAACAGTAAATTTCAATGAATACTTTTGTAACATTTCGAAAATTTAATGAATAAACTATTACAAAATTTTATTACATTACAAAACTTTAACATTCATTATAATGATAAAATCATAAAAAAATTGAATAGTATGAATTAAATAATATTAAATATTATCAGTATTTGAATAATTAACATATTGATTGTAAAAGGAAGCTGAGTAATTAAAATAATAAACTTAAAGTTTAAAATACTTAATTATCAATATAGTAAGAATTTATAAAAATTAAAGAATACTTTAGTTTGTTAAACTCCAAAGGGTATAAAAGTAATTAACAATGTAAAAAACTTACTTTTAATCTAAGAATTATCTAATAAGTCATTAAAAAAAATATTAATTACAATATTAATTAATTAATTAATTATTTATAAATGTGAAAATAGTACGTATAAGATGAAAGAATGCTTAAGTGAGAAGAATTAAGTATAAAATTTGAAAAAAATTTTAGATACTCTGGCAAAGTGTTTAAAGTGGTGTAAATAATATAAATGCTGTAGTAAAAGTTTATTTTAATGGTTTTAATCCTGCACGTATGTATTTATATTATATACATGTACAAATACAAGTATACAACTCAAAATTTATTTTTATAGAAAAATAATTATATATTTTTATAAACATACAATATATAAATATATATTATATGATTATATATTATATAATTAAATGCTATTCATAATAAATTAAAAAATCAGTTAATTCAATTCATTTGATTTAAAATTATTTTTATTTATTAACTGATTAATTAAGAATTCATTAACATTAATTTTAGAATTTTTTTCATTATTTTTAATACCAAGTAATTTAATACCAAGTAAAGTAATTTTATATCTATATTTTTTTTACTATATTCTCAATATATCATTTATATTTAATAAATTTATATATTTTATATATTATTTATTTCAGCAACTTTTAAATTAAAAAAAAAAAATTATGAACAAGAGGAAATTTATATGCATATAGTATGATGAAGATTACTAGTTTGAATTATAGTACATTCGTTGTAATGACATTAACTTACAATTCTCATTTTTTTATATTATGAATTCAATATATTTTTTAAAAAAAAAGAAAAATTTGTAAAATTCACTGAAGATGTAACAAAATGTTAGACAAGGATATTCATTTATAAATATTGTTAATTAAATTAAAATTATTTAATAAATTGTTATAAATAAAACTATTTAAATTAAATTAATATTTAAGTATTAAATAAAGTTTTCATTTATTCATTTTAAAATTTCTTTTCGAAAAATGTACAGCATAATGCTACTCTTAGATATTTTAAAACTGTTTAAGATTTCTTTTTTTATTATTATTATACAATTCTTATTTTACTGAATAATATATCATTGATCCACCAGTTTCATATAAGACAAACAATAAATATAAATTGTAAAATAATTATGAAATAAGTGCACATATTTTTGTAAATAATTAGTCATTTTAATGATTAGTTACAACTTTGTAAAATTTTTATAAACTTAATTAAGTCACTAAATGTTTAAATAATTATTACTATTTTAGAATATTTCTTTATCTATTTTACATGTTTTGTGTTACTTGTTTTTATTTTAAGCAATATTTTAAACAATATCAGTTTTTTGTCATGTTTATTTTTAATAAATTTATGAAGAATAATTTTAGATAATGTATAAATAATTAATTTATTATACTATAATTACATTTATAATGAAAACATATCTTATATTTAAAATTATAGAACAGATAAAAATTTAATTATAATTTTAGATTATATAAAAATTAAAAATTATATCAACATTTACTTATGTAATTATTTATACATGTAAAAAAAAACATTAAAGAAAATAATATATTGATGAAATTATTAAATATCGGATATATGAAATTTACAAAACAGCTTAGTAATTAAAATTAGTATTTAAATTTTTTGAAAACAGCACTGTATAATTGGGTCGATTAATACTGTATCAGAGATGATTATTGTATCCGCAATTATAATATAATATATGTATAGGTATGTGTATTTTGTTAAAAAATATTTAAATAAGCATATGATAATAAGTTGTTTTAATTTATTTAGTTACACTTAAAATAAAACCATATTTTGTTATTAAATTAATTTAAAAATACGTATAGTTATAAGTTCCTAAAAAACGAAACAATTCATGCTATAAATATATATTAACAAATGTTATCTTTATGCACTTTGTCATAGATCAAAAGGTCTGGGATTATATAATTGGAAAGGTGTAGACGTGTAGTCTAAATAACATGGAACAGAAATTAAGCTAAAGAAGCAAAAACTAGCGATAAGTAATATTCTTATTGTGGCGCTATTGACTCATGATTTCTAGTAATGAAATGTTTTACAAACTCATGATTATTCGTCAGTTCTCATAATAGTAATCGAAATATTTCAGATAACATTGCAGTGTGAATAATTCATTACTTTCTGTAATAAATTTTGATTTTGCCAAATTATTTTGTAGGTAAAGTTGATATTACATTTGTTAAATACAATATTATTTTCTCATATTAATTTCTAAATTATATCTGACATTGCATAATAACGAAAAAAATGTTGTTACGTTTAAATTTAATTTACTTAATTCTTAAATTTATATATATATATATAATATATATATATATATATATGTGTATATATATGTATATATATATATAAATATTTGTTTAAATTAATGATTTACGAAAATAACAAAAAAATTTAATGTATATTATTTTGCAAATTATATTATGGTTTTGAATAATATATATGTTATAATTTATAACTGACAAAATATGATTCTTATATTTTTACTATACTTATACATTGTATTAAATCAAATTAATTATGAAGTGGTACAGATAAATTTAACATAACCAAAAATTTGTATGTTCATATAACTATGTGAACATACAAATACTAGAAATATATGCAAATATATGCATGCATACGCCTATCTATCCTTCTGTAAACAAATCAATTTCAACACGCATACATACTGTATTACGTATAAACTTATTTTGATAATCTTATGGAAATTATATTTATAAATTAGAAATATATTGATTATAGATATTTTAATCTGTATACATTAATAATATTTAATATTTGCATGAACTTTTCTCATTATATAAGAACTGTTTTAATTATGACACAAACGTAATTAAATATATATCACATAATTAAATATATATTAAATATAATTTAAATATAAATATGTTTAATGTCCCTGAAAATGCAAAATATATAAAACTTTTTATGCATATGTTATATAAAACAAAATCAGACGTAGGCTCATGTTTTTATATACATAATTAATTTTGTAGAATATAAATTAATATTTTACGAATTCAAATTTTTCGTACAACTATAGGTGTTGAATAATGTACACATTTATCATTTATATTAAAATATATTTCCTTTTTTCATTCTATAAATACACTATTATAAATGATATAAATGACATTGGTAAAGAAGTTGATAAGAAAAGTTCATGTTAATTTATTTAAATTAAAAAATTCAATAAACTCTAACTGTGTGTGTAAATTCTTTAGTTTACTTATTTAGATATTTATTTAGATTTACATTTATCTAAATTAATAACTAAATTTTATATAAAATAAAATATATTCTTTGTACATATTATAAAGACTTTAAAATTAAGAAAGTCAATTCGTCTTATTAAAAAATAAACTTTTAATAAAGTGAAATCTTTTTTTATTACTATAATCATTTGATGACTATCACATTATTATTTATATCTTTACCAACATTAATAAAACCTTTTGATTTCATTATAAAATGTTTAAAAATGATAGTTAACGATATCGAACTACGATTTTGTAAAATCATCCACGACCTTTGCTTGTTAATAAATAAATGCAACGTTGCACAGTAGGATTTATTTTTGGATTGCGTAGCGCGTATAATTGCAAAAATGAAAAATAAGAGTACCGACAAATACGGACAAATATTGTTTGATATTTTACTATATTTTATATATTGTGTGATTCAAAAGTAAATATGTTAAGTAGATTCTTAATCCGGCATAATAAACAGCGTTAACGACTATATTGATAAATTCCTAGTTTTTAATTACTGTAATATACATATAAATTTATTCCATTTTGATCAATTTAATGTGGCTTTATATGGATTAATATTTAATTATCTATACATTTGGGACATCAATATTCAAACCTGTGATAGAGTCATAATTCTTGATAATATAAACTAATTTTTAGATAGCTAAGTACAATGTAAACAAATTTGTGACTGTAATTTAGCAATATATTTACAGTTTTTGCAACAAATATATTTATAACATATAAGGTTTATCACTTTCAGAAATCACTATTAATATTTAATTTGATAGTTTTCTAAATCATTTCTTAATTTTTATCTTTTTTAATATAATTCATTTAGCTCGTTTAATTTTACTTAAAATAGTTTACTTAAAATAATTTACTTAAAATAACACGAATCCATCGTTTTAAAAATTTTATATTTTACTAAACAAAAAGAATTTATTTAATTCTTATGTTATACTTTTATTAAAATCCTTAATATTCTATTTTCATGATAAATAATTTAAACTAAAGTACTATATTTAAAGTATATAATTAAATTAATTAATATAAATAGCTTTTTTAAATGTGGGATTATTGTCACGATGAGGTATAAATACTGTTTATATTATCTGTACTGCAATCCGCGTGGCCAATTTACCTACGCAGAGATTGTTATGACGTAGATTGCTTACCCGATTGGTTTGGTAGTGATGAACAGCTACTAACATAAACAGAATAAAAAATAGTAATGCATTATTCTTGATTACTTTTTTGCAAATTTAAGGTTTTTTGGTTTACGAATTGGAATAGATATTAACGAAAAATTTTAATTTTTGGAGAAAAAATATCGTAATTGTTCTATTTATAGATTAAATTACCGACAGTATATGACGTTTTACTATTGTTGAGTACTTTATTAATGTGAAATAGAGAAAAGAAGAAAATATTAAAAATTGTAATTCGTAAATAAATTTGAAAAATGAATTATCAAATGTTGGAAAGGAAGGTATTGTTTAGGGGAAGACGTAACAATGAGACGTAATTATTGAAATGCACTAGTGCAGAAAAATTTATTTTTATAAAAAATATAGAAAATTCGAATCTCTTTGAGTAAGGTTACTACTCAATTCTGACCGACTTCGACACGCCGACTTTGTTCTTAGACAAATGAAAAAATGAATCGTTGACACATTGGCGTTAAAACAAATTAGTGTTGTTACTTTAATTTGACCTCACACCCAATAAACAATACTATCGTAGGATTTTTTTAAACAGTAATATTATTAGCATAGATAAAGTGTACACATGATACATATATTTATAAGTGAACAATTAAAAGTTCGATTATTTTATTATATATTATTACTATAATTATCTATCTTACATATTACAGACTCCGATAAAAGCAGAAAATCATTAACTATCAAATTTATTTAGAAAATACAGTTTAAACTGAAAGAAACATACTTATAAATTTGATAATTTATATTGCGAAGGTGCGTAAAGTCTATAAAGGGGCAATAAATAAAAAAAAGTACAAAAGAATTATAAGAATTTACGCGATATAATATGTTTATGACATGCATAAATATGATGTTAAATTATAAAAATTTAAAAATTAGCCATACTTATAAATTGTTTATAAACTAAAAATTTAACATCATAGTTAATTAAGAATGATAGTTATCACAATATATTTATATTTGAAATCATTATTTATTAAATATTACTTATTTTTATACAATTAATTTATTTTAGTAATTTTGAAATTAAAAATTTTATTTTTATTATTAAGTACTAAAAGTAGGCTTAACATCTATAAGATTATTAATACATTTTTTAATAAAGGCATAAATTTTCCGTTACAAAATTTTTAGGTATCATGGATGACAATCGTTTTTATTTTGCTATTGATCGAGGTGGTACTTTTACCGATATTTATGCAAAATGTCCAAATGAAAAAATTCGAGTAATGAAACTTTTATCAGTAAATCCAGCAAATTATGACGATGCTCCTCGTGAAGGAATACGCCGTATTTTGGAAGAGGTATCGCTAATTATATTTCAAATTTTATTCTAAATTATTAAAAGTACAAATAAAAATTCTTTAAGCATACTTATTTTTTTCTATCAATTTGATTCTTGTTGTAATATTATGAGTTTTTTTCGGTTTACATTATATAAGATTATATTAAATTGTATGTAATTTGAGGAAGAATGAAGTGTGCTTGAACCAAAAATTCATTATTCTTTCAAATTTTATATGAAACTATTTCCAACCAAAGGATAATAGTTGAGAAAATCTGGTAGTTTTGACAAGAACAGCCTTTCTCTTGGATATACGTGGGTTAATAATATCGTTTTGGGTACTCGGCGTAAGCTCAAGTAAATTAGACTTAAATGATCGAGCTTTAATTAGTAAGTTGAAGAAAAAAGGTTTACTTTTCCATATGTTATAGAGGGATTGAAACAACGATAATGCAAAAATTTTCTTTATTAATTATTATTTATTTACAAGAGGAACTTTGTTGGCTGGATATTTGGTTGTTTTATTGTTTGAATATTTATTTTTCGAGCAATCCCATTTATAGTATTGAAATTTTACTCTGTTAGATTAGTATAGTTCAGGATCGACAGCCCCAAAATATCTGCTGTATTTTGTAAAAGTTGAAAATCAACTTAAAAGATGTTCAGAGATTTCATTTTCTTCGCATCTTTTGCATATTTTACAGATAATGACATCAAATTTATTTAAGTGATTTCCTGAGTTAGACAAAAAACTTTCCATTATAATTAGAAACGTAATAAAAAAACGTGTCACTAGTCTTTAAGCCAGCCTATTGTAACGCCCCGGTAGATTAAACAACACTTCATTGTCTAATTTCGAGGTCTTTTCATTATAAAATTATTTAAGTTCATGACCACGAATTATAAACAAAATTAAATAATATAATAAAAATAAAGCGCTTCTTCATCATGATTCAAGATTAACGACTGTGAAAAGGTCATGTGTAGCAATAGTACGTAGGTACGAACCATAAGTTAGAAATAAAATAGGAAATAAATAATTCTATTTCATCATGAGATAACACAGAAGACTACGAAAGAGCATGATCATAACTAAAATCACATGATCGGCTCAGGTTATACACCTATGAATCGAGGTTAATAATTGAGAATTAATATGCAAAGGATAAAATTACAAATGATATCAAAGACAGAGAAAATATGGAGAGTGTATATATAAAATAAAATATATAAAATAAAAAGAGTGCTTTTTATTTCTGGAACTGGTATATTTTAAATTCAACTATTAAGGTATTAAGGATTCTCTAATGCTGAAAATCTGGAGTGGTGACAGACTTCTGCTTCTAAAAAACTGCCCACATCGTTCTTTCGAATTACATATTTCTAAGCTACGCTCACTGCGAATAACTCTCACGCAAGTAATATTAAGAAACTATAGATTAATCATTGTAATATTTTGCAACAATTCTTTTTTATTATATTATTCTTATTGATAACATTAACAATAGTATATAAAAATTCTAAACTAACCAAAATATTAAAAAAACAAATAATTGCTAAAGTTACAAATATCTTAATTATTCATTTATTTATTTATTACATTCTGAGACGTAACACTATAATCAATCTAATATCTTGTTTTTTATGATTTGAATGTTCCATTTTGCCGAGTGTTCATTTCCTATTAATCTTTTTGATTGTATAAATCCCTTCATTTAGTTCTATGTCTCATCTGTATCTTCATATTTGATAAAAATGTAAATTTATTTTGATGAAATTTAAATTTTGATTTAATATAAATTCGTTTCTTACATTATTATAATTTTTGTGTTATTTTTGTTCTTGTTGGTGGTAGTGTTATTGTTATGATTTTTATATAATTTAATTTTTTATAAGCTACCAGTTTGATTAATAGGAATAACACAAGAGAATAAAATAAAAAAGAAGGAGAGAGATATATTGGAATGGAGTTAGACTCTTTAGGTTTTCGATTGATACAAAAGTGGAGTGACAACTAGAGAGTTTAGGAGTCGATCGCGTTTGTATAGAACTTTGCTATCTAAATCTTCTTCAAGTGGATAATATGAAAGACCACTGCTCTAGTTCTCTACTATTAAAACCTACTAAAGATAACTTTAAATTCTTACTTCCTTTATATGATCACGTTTTACAGTCTCCCTCTATTTCCCCTCTCTTCTATGCATAAATATTGTTGCAGCTTATGTAATTGTAATTAATGTAAATTGTCGAAGTTTGTTATTATGTACAATTTATTTTATGAACATTGTTTTTTCCTTAATAAATATATATCATTATGGATAACTTAATAATTATTAATAATGATTTCTCCTTAATTTTAGTCCAATTTCCATCGAAATATATACAAACACTTTATTGAGTAAATAAGTATAAACAAATACTAATTTAATTGAGAAAAGAATTACTATGTATAATAGATATTATTTTGTAAAAATACTTCATTCTCTTCCATAAATAAAACTCATTTATACACAATATAAAACGCTTATAATTTACAAAACATATTATTCGTGAAATTCTTGATTATATGACTTTGTATATTTCATTTATTTTAATACCAATTAATAAGTATAAAATATAAATATTATTTATATGTAATAAATATATGTGTATATTTAATTGATAAAATTGATTATAATTTTCAATAACTACATTAGGAAACTGGAATACTAAACAAAGATGAAATCGATAGTTCTAAAATAGGATGGATTCGAATGGGAACAACAGTTGCAACTAATGCTTTACTTGAGAGAAAAGGAGCTAAAATGGCATTATTAATAAACAAAGGTTTCAAAGATTTATTATACATAGGAAATCAAGCTCGACCTAATATTTTTGACCTTGTAAGAATATCATATATTTTATTAAATTCTGATATCTTAATTAATTATAATTTTCATTGATATAATTTATACTATAATATACTATAATATTTATACTATAATAATTTAATTAAATTTATTACGACTCAATAACATCTCTTTGATTTCTAAAAATAAACAATATTTTTTATATGTGTAAATTAGTTTATTATAATTATTTAAATACATGAATTTTTTTTATTAACAGACACATTTTTTTATTTAATTATGTTTTACAGGCAATTGCAATGCCAGATGTGCTATACACAGAAGTATTAGAAGTAGATGTTAGAGTAGTACCAAGTTTACCAGGAAAATGTGAATTATTGAAAAATTCGTGGAAAAAAGTTACAGGTGTAACTGGAGAGAATTTATTTATCATTGAAGATTTAAATGAAAAAAAACTAAAAGAAGAATTACAAAGACTCAAAACTGAAGGAATAGAAAGCTTAGCCGTAGTTTTAATGCATAGTTATACGTAAGAATTAAAATCTTTATTACGCATTTGTTTTTGAAAATATTAATTTATTCAAAATATATCTTAATAATAATTCTAATATATAAATCTGCTACTAATAAGTATTGATGTATACGCTATGCATCGGAATCTGATGTAACGATGCATAAGCATTTTTAGACGAGAACGAACCAGTAATGCCGTGACATTGAACGCAAATATCACGAACCCACGGGAATCCAAATTGCGCGAAGTTTCAAGCACCCACTACTGCACGCATTAGGTCTGAGTGTATAATTTCTGCTCACTCACAGTCAATGCGGCTTACGAGACCCGATCTCGTTGGCCCGATAACGTGCGCAGATGATGAGTGTTCCGAGGTATCCGTGGACTCAACACCTGGACTTTGAGTCCGAGCAGCTACAGGATTCTCGCGGAGTATTCCAGAATGGGGGGGGGGACTTCATCTACGCGATTCTCACGAAATGATTTTAAAGCCATTCGTGACAGATCTGTGGATCCCAAAACATCGGAAATAATAAATACCTTTATATTCACACCGAATTTCACAAACGGAATTTCTTACTAATGTAATGATCACGGACGTTATAATATAAAAACAATGTATTTTATATTTATTATTTATAACTAATTTTTAAATTTTTTATAAATAAGTTTTAATTTTCATAATTTTCACGTTATCGCTCGGGTCAGCAGAACATTGGAGCAAACTGGGGCCAATCGACACATACCGAGAATTAGTAAGTGGAAGGGAGACCTGCAAATTAGACTGGGAAACCCAGGAAGATCGATTTATTGCACTATATCGAATTCGTCAAATAAATTTATTTATTATCTTTTGTCATCTGTCATTTTGCTACTTTGAAAAGTTTTGTTGCGCCTAAGATGAGGGAGTTCAATTGTAAAGAAGTGAAATTAGCTGTGTTATACCCAATGCTTAGGTGGGGTGCAACGCTGTCGCCGAGTAAGAAGTAGATGAGTACTAGGAAGCCGTCTTCAAGTAATATAAGGAAAGCAAGCCCATGGGGAAGAAAAAACATTTCTGTGTTATAAAATTATCATCTAATTGTAAGTAGGCTCAAGCACCATATATTTAAAATTGAAGCAAACCCGGCTGGGTGCATTCCGAAAGATTATAATTAACGTCGATTATAAATAAATGTGTGTTTGTATGTCTAATATATTGACGATTATTTGTCATTCTATTTTCTTCCGCGTTCTCTTGTAAGATATCGTCGCTTTTATTTACATGTGTGATTTCCCATTAACCCGGACTCCACCGCATCCACGAACACCCCTAGCTAAAGGGATAACGACCTGATTAATTGACACAGATAAGAGTGTACCTGCAGTCAAAATTATTTATTGTAACGCGAAAATACCCTGGTACTACATATACAAAAAATTATATCTGATATATAAAATTGTTTTAAATTGTTGAAATTGTTATATTTACTTATAAGGCAATATATTTAATTTCCAAACTTTATTAAATTTTTAGTTTTACATTATAAACCATATCAACCAAATATATATAATATTTTTAAAAAATAGATATCCTGACCATGAAATTCGAATTGGTGAACTTGCAAAGGAAACTGGATTCCAACAAGTTTCTCTTTCTCATCAAGTAATGCCAATGTCTAAAATTGTACCACGTGGTTTTACAGTATCAACTGATGCCTATTTAACGCCTCATATCAAAAAATATTTACAAGTAAAATATTTTATTTTATAATTACATGTATTTTAATTTTTTACTCATTATAATATAAATCATTTTACTTTAAGAGTTTCTGTAGAGGTTTTAAAAATAATCTTCGTGATGTCAATGTTCTTTTCATGCAAAGTGATGGTGGACTGACTCCTATGAATTTGTAAGTATATTGTTTATGATGGATATTTTATTGTAAATTATAGATACTGTATTTAATACTGTAATACCAATCACAAGATGTAGTATAATACGAATTTACCTTTTTTTAATTAAATAATAATTAAATTAAATAATAATAATTAAATAATAACTAAAGTTATTAAAAATCATTATTTATGAAGATTGATTCAAATTCTTTAGGCTATTCCTATTCATGAATATTAGACATGCTTCAATAAGTTTTATAATTGATTATAATGATATATTGCTTCAACAGTAATTATTTTGTGTAAATATAATGATTTGAATATAAGATATATATACAAAAGATCTCCTTTTTTATTTTAAATTAGTCTCATCTTTGATGGAATAGCCTATCTAAATAGTAGTAACTCATAGAAATAATTTTATTAATTTTATTTTTATGTCTTTAAATTAATATTCTATTTTAATTTGAATTAATATTCTGAATTAAATTATAATGAATCATCAAAATTATATGAATTGTATTTTAAACTTATACTTGTATTCAGGTAATCTATTTTAATATAATGCTAGATCTTTGATAAATTTATATTACTTATCAATACAATTACAGTACTGATTTAAGTATTAAGATATTTACAAGAATTTATGTATTAATAGTTGCATATAACATAATTTGCACACTTAATAATATAAAACTTTTTATTTTATGATTTTAATATAATAATTTGTACAAATCATAAAAATTCATGCTTTTATACACTTATATTAGGTTCAATGGTTCAAGAGCTATTTTATCTGGACCAGCAGGAGGTGTAGTAGGATATGCAATGACTACTTTTCAAAAAGAAACTGATTTGCCTGTTATTGGTTTCGATATGGGGGGAACATCAACAGATGTCAGTCGATATGATGGTACTTATGAACATATTTATGAAAGTACCATAGCTGGAGTTACCATTCAAGCGCCCCAGGTAATTAGAATAATATATATTTAAATATTCTTGATGTACTTTGTTTTAAAATATAAATTATTATAAAATTCAAGAATTTGAGAAAAATTGAATTAAAAAAATATATATACATAAATATGGGATTCATATTTTATAAAAATATTATTTTAATAAATAATATTAAAAAAATATTTTGAAATCTATTATAATTTTTAATTCTTAGAATTTTTATCTTTAATCAATGACAATTAATACTCGTGTTTATAATTTGAAAAATTTATATATATTAAATAATATGAATTGTAAATTGCATAAATAGAAAATACCATTGTTAAGTCTCAGAATGTAATAAATGAATAAATGAATAATTAAGATATTTGTAACTTTAGCAATTATTTGTTTTTTTAATATTTTGGTTAGTTTAGAATTTTTATATACTATTGTTAATGTTATCAATAAGAATAATATAATAAACTGAGGTTATATAGAATTCACATTTTTCTGGAGAGAGCGTCATATTAGCTTCTCTTAAGTGTTCTGTAACTAGTTTAAACATTTTATCGTGTTCTTCAAAGGTTTTTGCAAATATAATTGTTGGTTATATAAAAATGAATATATTTTATAGTCTTTATTTTAAATTTATTTAATATAAAATATATACGTATACAGTACACGATTATAATAGTTAGTTACAATATAATGCTTTCATCAATGAAGCTGCTCTCGAAACTGAAAAACATTATTTTTACATATCTGCCCGAAGCTTCGATGTGATAAAATTCGGGCTACCTGGGTAAGAACTTCTTGGGGGGTGGGGTGAATTATTTCTACCTGCATTAATACGCACATGTACGAAACTCGGCTAAATTTAGCTAAGAAAGTACCTTAAATTTATAAATGCCATTTGTGGCATTTCGATTTATGATATAATTAACGTAACTAAGTTCACTTTTGATAATACTTATTTTATTTTTAATAGAGAAATTTTTTAAGTAAACCAATAGAAATAAGGATATCGTTGCATTCCTTCTTTTCTATCAATCATCTAGTTTCTATTGTGGTAATACATGATTTAGAAATAACAGTTCTAAAAGAATGAAAAAATAATCAAAATCCAATATTTTAATACGAATATGTAGATAAAATGTAATTATGTATGATTGATTAAAATTAGGATTAAAAATGGAGGTAAGAATACTCGGTTGTACTTGCTCGAAGATTTGTTCTTTCTATACATATATTTATTGCACGTATTTTTTTAAAACTTACATCTACAGAAGTCAGGGAACAAATTGTAATCTTACAATTGTCTTTAAAAACTTTTCTGTTCAACCTGCATCATTGTCTACTTGAGCACACTCGTTATTTACACAATTAGCCTTGTCTCATTTGTATTTGGGGTTAGTACCGCTAAGAACTATTGGAATTAGCTTTAATGTAAATTTTGACGAATGCACTGATGAAGGAAAGTGTCTAAATCCTAGATAGGAATCAGGGTTTTGTTTTGGTAAAAACCTTTTTAATTCAATTTTTCTCTTTATTTTGTATTTTTACCGTCTATTAAATGTCTCTTAAGTACATTTTATTAGTTGAAGATTGATTTCTTTCACGACTTAATGTACGTTGATTATGGTTCAAAATTTGATTGATAGAAATGTTCTAAGATAATCTCAAAATGGCTGATTTTTTAATATTATAATTTTGAAAAACTCATAGAATTCAAGTTATTCCTTTTATTATGAAAAAATTAAGCAATATCATATATTGAAGTCTTGCCCTGTCTATAATATGATATATTATATCTTATATATAATTAACATATTATATATATTATATTTCCATCATGATGAAAATACAAAAAATGGAAAAATGTTCTGAAAAAATCTTGCCAAAATATGCCCGACAAACAAATAATAAAAGTTTACAATTTTTAGACAAATATAAGTAATTAAATTAAAAATTAAATGAATAAAATTGTTTAGACATATTGCCACGATATTACACATCGCCGCGTAATTAATTGGAAGCTAAAAGTTTATTAACCTCATCGGTGATAATGTTGGTCTGGCGGAGAGGGAATTTTGTTTCACGATAACACGCGCCGGAAAATATCCACCTGTTTCTTACGCAATATACAAATATTCTCATTAAAATACCTGAAAAAAATAAAAGGATAGAGGAAACTGTTATGATACAATACCGAAAATGAACACAATTAATACTTTACCAGACAATCTTTATTTTCTATTTTACATGAAGACTTTCCATATATTTGAAAAAACGAAGGACAATGTTAACTGCGAGAGTGCTCAAAACCTAATGAAAATTCTTTTCTTTCAATTTTGCTCCTTCCCACAGTCAACGATAGTCCCTCCCTCTCAAATCTCACAATAGTTTCTTTATTATAATTAACTTATCACTCTAACACTTATCGTCTTAATCTTAAACATACTGCGCGTAATATAATATTAGTAGATTTTATACATTATTATTTACTTAAAATATATTGCATAAAAAACCTCCCGCTGGTATTCGAGAGGAAAAAGCCTCTCATAAAATACAAACATTCTCTAGTATCCGCCCGGTTATTAAACTAATTTTAAAATATTATCGATGTTGAAAACAAAAACCAAAGATACTCCGAAAAACCGACCCGTGTCCTCAGTTTAGGCTGTATTTCATCCTGCCAAAACTATCCGCTTTCCTTCACTTGTATTTCGGGCGATTGTCCTCTTACAATCGCCTTACTTTGACGCGACACCACTTTGTGTCACGCCAAGGTTTTGACTCGTACGTCGCCCCATCAAACCCCACCAGACGCGTATCGCAAGACGACCTTACGCGCTGGGTTTCCGCGAAGGAAATTCTACAAGGGCCGAGTCGGGTTTTCGAAAATACGCATTTAAACGGAATAAAATTATCGATAATATACGACGCACCAAGCGCTAAAACCTTCCTTCCGTCTCAAATGCGCCTCAACACAATTTCGGACACTTGCGTGACTAACACCACCCGTGATTTGTAGATTTAAGCACAAAATCGTTTATTAACGTTTTTTATTTAAAATCGCGCAAATCACACGCGGACCGCATCACCTGTTCTGGAAAACTGAAGCCAAGTACCCCACAGTCGTAAGAAATCGAAATTGAAAACGCGGTAAAACGCGTCTATATAAACGTATGAATTCAACCGGCGGGGATTTTTTTTTTGCTTTGGAAATAGATCAAGGTTAACGTGTTTACACGTATCCCTAACTTAACTCCAAGTAACTCCTGAATATTGAATTGTTCGTTTAATTTTATCATACGTGATTACAAGCACGTAAATCTATAATTTAAAGAAGCGATTTACTGTTCCTTGTGTCATAATAGCAAGGAACAGCTGTATCGGGTAGTAGTACACGACGTCACTCTGGGTCATAACAACAGAGATGTTGTGTATTAGTCGCAGCCTAACGTTAATAAACGAGTTGCATTGCGTCATAACTGTAAGTACGCTCATCTGTTTAAATTTTATTTATTATCGAAGTGGTGAGTAAACCTTCGATATTTGGGTTTGTTCCAAATGGCCGTCGAGAAGCCGCAGCTGGACGCCGACGCGGAAATCAGCGCGGAAACATAAAAATTTTTTAAATTTGTTTAAATTACAATAAAGACAAAATTTACAATATCTTAAAGAATTGTATTTGTTATCCCATATCCGCCTTCTGAGCGAGTCCTGGCACCGATCTTGAAAGGTCGTGTCGTTGCAAAATGTTATGCTTTTATTACTTTTAGAATGATATATGATATGATAGAATGATTAGAATGATATAATTGAAACCACATATACAAGTTATAAAATGAATGTAAAGAAAAATCGCACATGAACACAAAAAATGAAAAAACTGATACAATGAACCGCTATTACATATGTAATCTCGCAAGGAACTGTTCTAATTAAAGTATCAAACAAGTCAACAGTTCAATAAAATTCAGTTTTTAAAGTTCTTACAATAAATAGAAAATGAATTTTTAAGGTACAGCATTAGACATGAATTATTCAGTTGTGAAATTCAAAATAAAATTCCAAATAAATCTATTGTTTATTTTTTCTTTCGCCGATCGCGTGCCAGTTTCCTACTCATATTTATTTTTTTAACGCAAATATATACAATTTAACATTTAATAAACACATTCATAAAAATGTATCAAATTATTTTATAAAAATGCTTCACAATTTTATTTTTATTTTACAGCTTGATGTAAATACAATTGCAGCAGGTGGCGGATCAATGCTGTTCTTTAGATCAGGTTTATTCATTGTTGGACCAGAAAGTGCAGGCGCTGATCCAGGTCCGGTTTGTTATAAAAAAAATGGACCCCTTACAATTACCGATGCAAATTTAGCTCTTGGTCGATTGTTACCGGAATTTTTTCCTAAAATATTTGGGCCCTATGAAAACGAACCACTGGATAAAATAAAAACAATTGAAGTCCTTCATAATATGAAACACGAAGTACGATTATTGATTTAATAATTATATTTAGTGTTTAGTGTATTTAGTGTTGAAAATATATTCCTATTATGTAAAATAATAACTTGAATAATGTAAAATTTATTGATATTACAATTATTTTAATGTACTATTGATAAATAATTGACCTATTGCTTATTTTAGTATTTCACCTAAAGTAAGGTATATATTCTTTTTCTTAAATATCATAAATTTACGTTCATAAAATTAATGTTAAATCATAACTTTCCTTATAGCTTTCATTTTAATTTTTCTTTTGTAATGTGATTTTTTACACACAAAAATTAAAATTATACTTCATTTTTATCTCAAAAAATATTTCTTTTGTCAAATTAATTATAATTTAATTGTAATAAAGATTTATGTAATCATAAATTAGGTATTGCTAACAATATTAATAATTATTTTTAAATCAGATGTAAATTATTATGATTGTTAACATTTTATGTAAATACTTATAGATAAATGAATATCTTAAAACCGAAGGTAAATTAGAAACAAATGAAATGTCTATTGAAGAGGTAGCATTAGGATTTATCAGAGTTGCAAATGAAGCCATGTGTCGTCCTATACGAGCTATAACTGAGGTACAAAAAATAAGAATAAATAATGTATTTATTAATATTATCTATAATCAAATGGTAAGCCTTTAGATTTACAAAAATTTGAAATATTAAGTAAGCTTATAATTTTGAATTATTTGTTTTATTCTATTTAAAAATTTATTTTACAAAAACTAATTTTATTTAAGCTTACATATACATTTATTTATATTAATATATTTATATAGTTAACGCAAAAAACCCTTTTAAAATGTTTTTTTAAATTATGAAAGATTAGCACTATATGATTTTATCTATCATTTAGATTTTTCTCACCCATTTTCTAACAAGTAGTAAATTGAATGTACCTTAGAAAATCGTTTAAAATCAACTGAAGCGATCATGAAGTATACATCAGAATCAGAATAATTTTAGATTCAATTATTTTATTTTTATTTTTTAATTCATATACGGCTTTTTTTCGTTTTTTAAGAATTAATTTGGATTCGATTTACAATGATGTTAGAGTAAAATAATGAGCTCATCATTAATTTTTTACTGTAGAACATTGATAATTTGCATAGCTTATTATGTTGCTTTAATATTTTTTAATATTATTCTTAATATAGTACCTAATTGAAAAATGTAAAAAAAACTAATTGTTTTTTTTATTGAAAAACTAGGTAAGCCCTTTAAAAAATTTATAGTATTATTTTTTATATTTACTTTTTCTATTTAATAATTTCAATTTCAAAAAATAGGCAAAGGGACATGATACGTCGAAGCATGTTTTGGCATGTTTTGGAGGTGCCGGTGGTCAACATGCATGTGCAATAGCTCGATCTTTAGGAATGGGTACAGTTTTTATTCATAAATACGCTGGCATATTATCAGCATATGGAATGGCATTAGCTGATGTCGTTGAAGAAGCACAAGAACCTAGTGTGGAAATTTACAATGAAGGTATAAAATTATTAAAATTGATTATAAAAATTAAAATTTTTTATTTATATATATAATTCTTATAAAAATCTAATTAATAAATCTGTAACGAAATATGTGAAAAATTAATTTTACATTAAAAAATATATTTAAATTACTTTATATATAATTATATATTACTGTATAATTTTTAAACAATTTGATTTTGATTTTTACAGAATCTTTTGAACGTTTAGATCAGAGACTTGATTTCTTACAAAACAAAGTAATAAAAAAACTAGTTACACAAAGTTTCATAAAGGACCAAATCCACACTGAATGTTACTTGCATTTAAGATATGAAGGAACAGATTGCGCATTAATGTGTACTCCTACACTTCAAAAAAAATCTAGAACAATTTGTATGAAACATGGTGACTTTGCATCAACATTTGTTGATAGGTTAATAATTTTATTGATAAAACTATATACTCATTAATATTAAAATTTGAAATTAACATTTTGAAAATAATGCTTTGTTTAAAATAAATAATTAGTATAAGATATAAACTTAAAAATATGATAGCTTTTAGTCGCGTATTTTAAATAAAAAAAGGAATGATAAATTCCTTCTGAATATAATACAATACATTTTTAAATTATAATATTTAATTTAAAATATTAAACACCTTATTTCTTGTTTTTTATTTTAAAATAATTTTTTATGCATTTTGAAGTAAAAAAATTAATAAAAACTTTTAAGGTATCAGAAAGAATTTGGATTTACAATGGATAACAGACAAATTTTAGTCAATGATATAAGAGTTCGAGGAGTAGGTAAAACTAAAGTTCTTGAAGTACCTTTACCATTATTTACTGGTTGCACAAAAATTTATAAAGTGAGTATACTTTTACATTTAAAATTTATTAAATAATTATTATAATATAAAATACAAATTATAGTACTGTTACGTACGCTCTGCAGCTACATCCGCTGCATGGCAACGTATAACCTTTTATTCTCCGTAAAACATCGTGATCCCGCAAGAACATCGATAACAGCATGTCCCAGGCGTTCGGCAGTCCTCATGCCGAATTTTGCTGAATGCGCGCATACCGCGCACTTGGAGTAAACACGGCTCGCAGGGCCGGAGGCCGTCGGAACAATAACCTGCGCCGACGGCGAACGCCCGAGGGATCCGCGGACTCAGCACCTGGACAGTGGGATCATGGGATCGCGGTTGCTCTCGCGGATGATTCCGAAATCGGGGAGAACTTAGCCTCCACGATTCTCGCGAACTGATTTTGGAATCATTCGTGATGGACCCGCGGATCGCTCAACACCTTTTTGACAACTTGAAAATTCACTTGGGAATTAACTTATCTTGTCGCGACGCGAATATCGATAATTCTACTAAATATCGGTACATTAAGAATACAAGCGCCGCGTCTCCCCTTTATATTTCTATTTAAATAATAATACGTAGTGACCTATATATCGAAGTGATTCCTTTTAATTCTTTTGACCTTCACCTTCCGCCGAAGAGTTAGTGATAATTTCGGACAGCTAGACGGGGCTTGGCATCGAATTTCATATCCTGATAATTACCCCATATGCTCGTAACAATATGAACCAAAATATCGAATCAGCAATTAGAATATTTATTGAAATAAGATTTTGTTTATGTTATTGCTACAATAATAAATTAAGAAGGAAGTGAGGAATCGGACAATTGCTGCTAGGAAATTTAAATAAAACAAATGATTTCGCGGGTTAAAACAATCAATAAATTCAATTTATTCGACACAGGCATAAATCCCCTTTCGCTAAGGAGGAAAAAAGCCTATCGGGGCGTCCGCAAATAAATGTACAATTTACATGGGTGCAACTACACTCGCGGGATTATCAGCGCTCGCAGGCGCTCTCGATCGGCGGCTTACTCGCGTGGAACCCGCAGCGTGGGCGTCGGGTGACGCGCAGTACCAGAGGTGACAGTCCTGGTGCAAGTATGCGCCCGTCCAAGAGTCAATCGCTGGACGCTGCCGGGTAGATAGACGGGATCGAGTGGTCCTGGATCTTCCTGGCTCACAGGAACAAATAATCACACACGCACGCCGCTCAATGCTCAAACAGCAGAGCATTCGCAAACGCAAAAACGCAAAACCACAAAGCCAAGATAAACAGAAGAATTATGCAGCCAGTGCACAAGACGCGAGGTCCAGCATTGCCAGATTTTTCCCGGCTTGGGCCCCACGCAGGTCAAAGTTTCTTCCGGGTTCGCCCCCACCCCCGGACGCTTTTCACGCCGAAATTATAGTTTTCGCCCGCTTTCTCTTTTCCGTTCTATGAAGGCAAACTGCCCGAACAGATTTAATTGATTAAAATATAATTGGCGATGTGTTAAAATTTTTACAAAATATAAATTAAATTAATAAAACAGAAGATATTTAATTTAATTTTTATAGTAAAAAATTCTGATTAGTTTGAAAGTTTTCACCACGCAGTGTAAGTCACATTAATATTTGTGATAATTCATAAATAACAATTTAAAAATTTATTCAATAAAAAAATGTTATTTAACTTTAAAATTTAGTAATGTAACGATTTAAAATTTCCTTTTTCCGGGATGAGCTCACCGGCGTCCAGGTTCGCAGATATTGTTCTCAATTTTAGGATGAGTAGCTGAGTTACAATCCTCGATAATCTTTTTTTTTAATTTAACAAAATATTTAATAAAGGAAGAATACAAAGAGGAAACAGGTTTGATTATTATTCACAATATTTAGTAGTTGTTTTTAATGATAAATAATACATTATAATTAAAGAGAACATGCAGAGTTACTACTCATTGTATAAAAAAAATACAATTACATCACGCGGCGGTAATCTTATATAAAAATCGAGAAAAGAATTAAAAAATTAGATAATTTTTTTTCATGTCGAGTCATACAATTTTCTCAAGTCTCCATCGTCTGATGACAGGGGGCGTTATCGTTAGTGCGACCTTCATACGGGACGGTTAGTCAGCCAGCGTCACCTCCGCTGAGTTTCCGTAACGATCCAGACCCAAGGTTTCGTCGCGCACCTCGGTATTCTTGTCGGTGATAAGGAGGGCGCTGTCGGCTTTCGGTCGCTCAACTGTCGAGAAGTTCCAAGACTCCAGGGCACTTCGCGAAAACGTTGTAGATATCCAGAAAGACAGCCAGCTGTAGGGGAATGAGAAGCCAGGTTCCTTATCCAGGTCAATCTCCTGGATCCTTTGTTTACCTTAACACTCAAGGAGATAAGCAGGAGTCGACGGAATATATCGACTACTCTTTCAGAGGGCACGTATCTCATTTAAGCGTTGGAGGGTGGTGGTGGCCGTTCATTCGAGCGCCGAGCGTGGGTGCTGGTGGAGACCTGTTGTGCTGTGCGGCCATCGTATGGCTGTTTCTTTTGGCTCCGTGCTGGCTGTGGTGGTAGGGCTAGATTGGTGGTAAACCGACAGTAGTAGTGGATTCGGTAGTGGTGGATGTACGGTGATGGGTGGATGTTTGACTGAATGTTAGCATGGGGCGTTTCGCGGGTCCTCGGGGGAAATTTTATCGTGATGGTATAACCATCACAGTAAAATTAAAATATTCTCAAATTATACTCTATTTATTTTACTTATTTTTAATACATATACTTATTCTATTGTATTAGAAAGAAAGAAATATTCATAATAAAAAAGAAATAATATTTTAAAATTCAATGATATTATTTCTGATTATCATTGTGTTATTAGCTACATATAATTTAACATATAGATACAAATAAATTAAAGAAATAAAATTAAAAATTGATTTAATAATAGATAAATTATAGGTTCTAAGTAGGATTTTATTAATTTAAATTATTTAAAATTTATTATGTTTAATTTTAAAATTAATAATATTAAATGTTATAAAATAACTTCTTTTTTTTTGGAAAAAATTTATACTCGCATTTTTTCATACACAAAACATGAAAAGATTTTAATTGAATGTATCTTAATATTTGTTAATATTATTATTGGTTATTGATAATGGTAAAATAAATAATACACAAATAAAAAAAATGGAAATTACTAACCTTTATAATAAAATAAATTAAAGCACGCATATATGTATTTAAATATTTAAAAAATAATTATATACCTAAGATTTATTAATGTTATAATTGTACTTCGGAAAATTTTATTTCAAAAATTAATTGTTTATTCAATAATATAAATAAAATTTATGTTAATTTAAAAAAAAAAATATATATATATATATATAAGCATGTATTTCAGAAAACAAATGTCTATTTTGAAGATGGATATCATGAAACAGATGTATACGAATTATCATCATTAATTCCCGGTGACGTGATTAATGGTCCAGCTATTATAATGGATAGTTTAAGTACAATTTTGGTAGAACCTAGATGCACTGCTTTAATTACCTCACAAGGTGACATTAAAATTAAAATTGGATGTGGTATTAATTCAAAAATAACAACTGATCTTGACATGATACGTCTTAGTATATTTTCTCATCGGTTTATGAGTATTGCTGAACAAATGGGACGGTAGGATTCAAATATTATACTAATATCTCGTAAGATTATTAGCTGATAATTAATGAGAGATAATATTCTCGTTATAATTAATTATATAGTATAATTATCCTATTATAAAAAGTATTTTTCAAATTAGTAAAAGTAAATACTTAATTATTATTTTAATTATGATTTTTTAACTATAAATATTAAGAATATGTATGAGGTTTGGCGTTTATCATAATTTGATATGGATTTATTTTTCTTCTAGCATTAATGAAAAAATTGGAAAGTTTGAAAATAATTGTTACGTTTCTAAATATAAAAATAAATAATAAACAATTTAAAAAAATATTAATTTATTTATGAAATTAACAATAATTTATTATATTATATAATAACTTATGAATATTATATACAATTTTGTTCATTATGTTACGAAAATACTTGCAGAAATTATGCAATTTATAAATGTGTTGAAAGGACGACTTAAATTCATAAATTTCTTATTTGTTTTTACAAAGCACTAAGTCTCAAAGTATTTTAACAAATCCTGAAGTACCTTAAGCTATTCTAATTTATCCTTAAATTACTATACTTTTGTTAAGTTTATATTATTATGTTTATTTTTTTCTATTTCTTAATTTATAATATACATGATTTGTTAGTTGCTTAAGTATCAAGGAAATCAGTGACAGCCTAAATTCATCAACGTTTGCATATGATGTCTCTTAAAAAGCTTTTCTAAAATTACAAAGTCTCCAAAATGCTTTTTCCAAGTCGCACGTAAAATTTTTTCACCTAATGCTGTCTCACTAGTTGCTTCATAGCGCCGTGTTATAAAATGAAAATCACGCTTCATGTAAATACAAATCCTATTTGTACTAGTCACAAAAATAGAGAAAAATAGAATAAACTTTTCTGCAGATTTTTCGTCCTGCCAGAAGCCTTGTTAAAAACAGTCGATTCAGAAAAATACAAAACCATTACTTTTTATAACGAACCATGTAAGTTCATATCAAATTAAATTATTATATAGCTCGTGCATAGAAATAATCCCAATTTAAATATAATATATAAATGCTATTATGAAGGGTATCCTTTTTAATAATTTTAAAAATATCACAGAAAATTAATGGGTTAGGATTGTTTCTAATTGTATGAATTTAACCCATTAACATTGTTACGTATACTATGCAGCTGCATCCGCTGCATGGCGACTATAACCTTTTATTCTCCGTAAAACATCGTGATCCCGCAAGAACATCGATAACAGCATGTCCCAGGCGTTCGGCAGTCCTCACGCCGAATTTTGCTGAGTGCGCGCATTCCGCGCACTTGGAGTAAACCATCGGACCAATAACGTGCGCCGACGGCGAACGCCTAAGGAATCCGCGGACTCAGCACCTGGACAGTGGGATCATGGGATCGCGGTTGCTCTCGCGGATGATTCCGAAATCGGGGAGAACTTAGCCTCCACGACTCTCGCGAACTGATTTTGGAATCATTCGTGATGGACCCGCGGATCGCTCAACACCTTTTTGACAACTTGAAAATTTACTCGGGAATTAACTTATCTTGTTGCGACGCGAATATCAATAATTATACCAAATATCGGGACTTTAAAAATACAAGCGCCGCGTCTCCTCTTAATAATCTTTCTTGAATAACAATACGTATTGACATATATATTGTAAATGCGAGTATAAATTTTTTCCAAAAAAAAAAGAAGTTATTTTATAACATTTAATATTATTAATTTTAAAATTAAACATAATAAATTTTAAATAATTTAACTTCTTGCGACTCTTGAAATACACTTTTATATTTAGTTGCGGTTGTTCGAAAAAAGACTTTATCAACACCCGACGCTAAATAAACGTACGAAATATTATAGCTTATATCAAACTTCAATTAATATGTTATTTCAATTGTTCGTTCATCGCACGCAGCGGAACAAGAAATTATTTTACTTAAATTGTTTATTATACAAGTCATTTACAGCTTTAAAATTTCTGGTTTTATTTAATACAAAAACATTATAGTAAAAACATCTTAAGGAGAGAAGGGGAAATTTGAGTAAAGGAGACATAAAAATTAGAGCTTATAAATAAGAGTAGATTTTGTTTCGGGACTTTATTCTCTGAGTCTTTAAAAAAAATATAACTTGTAAAAAGCAATAAAAGATTTCAAATGAACTTTGAACTTATGATTATTTGTTGAGAACAATTAGTGTGATATGATATATCACGAGATATTTAAATTTAATAAAAAATAACGACAGAATATCATTAAATATTCATTGAACAGATGCTTTTGCTATTTACATTAAAAAAGACTGCCGAAATAGGATATTAAATATAACTTGACTCAATTAAATTTTAAATTTCAAAAAAATTTATTATAAGTAAATGTTTCTGTTAAATATAAATATAACGTTTTTTATTACTGAAAAATTGTTTATTAATCAATTGTTAATTGTTATATATGGTTACGAAATTAATTTGTCGCGATATATTTAATGATATCTTTAATTATTAATCCGCGATAACGTAACTTGTACCAGATTCAATTCTGCCCTAGTCGAAGCGTAAAAGCGCTTCAACCTTTGTAAGGCTCTGTGATGAAATAAATGTAATAGCGTTAGTTAAAATGGTAGAATATTATTTATTCTGATCAATAATTAACGAAAGAGAGAAACAGTCTATCTGATTTTAAGTATCATATAAACGATTGTGTATCCCGTGATTCTAAATATGATCGCGTACAAAGTAATCAATCATATTGTTATGAACATATAAATATTATTGATATTGATATGAAATCCAATACCCAGCTCGTCCAGCTGGCCGGAGTTATCGCTAACTCCTCGGCGGAAGGTGAAGGTTGAAAAAATTAAATTAAAACACTACAATATATATGTCAATACGTATTGTTATTCAAAAAAGATTATTAAAAGGAGATGCGGCGTTTGTATTCTTAAAGTCCCGATATTTGGTATAATTATCGATATTCGCGTCGCAACAAGATAAGTTAATTCCCGAGTGAATTTTCAAGTTGTCAAAAAGGTTTTGAGCGATCCGCAGGTCCGTCACAAATAAATCCAAAATCAGTTCGCGAGAGAAACTACAATACTATGGTCCAGGTGCTGAGTCCGCGGATTCCTCGGACGCTCGTCGTCAGCGCACGTTATTGGTCCCATGGCCTCCGGCCCTGCGAGCCGTGTTTACTCCAAGCGCGCGGAATGCGGGCACTCAGCAAAATTCGGCGTAAGGACTGCCGAACGCCTGGCTGTTATCAATGTTCTCGTGAGATTGTGGTGTTTTACCGAGAATAAAAGGTTATATGTTGCCATGAAGCGGATGTAGCTGCATAACATACGTAACAATATTAAAATATATCTAAGTTCCGTTTTATTGCTCATGATTCTTTATGAGGGCGGTCCGAATCAGAATATTCCCAAGATTTTAATCCGTTTATGATTCCGAATCTATGTCAAGTACAAGTACCCGTGTAAGTGTCTGTCCGTTTCGTTTTGAATTTGCTCATCACCTACGCCGGATGGAGAATTGCAAATCCGCGGATTCTTCCTCCAGGATCCGATGCCTCCCAGTCGCTTTATTAACGCCCTGTCAATTATATCCCCTTTTGTCTTTCACCGTCCCTCGCGTATTCATTTGAGACTTCGATGCGGAATTTTCATGGAAAATCGAATGAAGATGTTCTTATTACTCGCGAAGTTTATGTTACTCGCCTCTATGTTGGTCCCTCCATCATAATCTTTTTCATGCTTCGTCTTATTTTGCCGATGCATGTACGGACATTTTCGGTATGAACATTGATAACAATATTACATACGTGACAATATGTACCGACACTAGACGTACTTAATGATTGAATTGTGAAAAGAGTTATAAAACAGTAAAAAACGTAACATAATATCGCTACTAATTAAGATTGTGAAAATATCGATCATAGAAAGTTTGTCAATGAGTCCGGTATAATGGACATTGACTATATATTGGAAAATACTGATCGAAAAAAAGCTGATGATAGCCGAAAAAATGCTAAGAACGACTAATAAATGGAAACTCTTTAAATGGTGGAAGGACCCGAAAAATTTAGCAGTTTTATCGGTATACGAGTTAATGAGATGAAGATGATGAGGTTGACGATTCCAATTTGAGGTTGAGTCTAATTAATAATTCGATAACTGTGTTCTAAACAGCTAATTACTACAGTTACCATCGTCACTTCGATTCAAGGGTCGCAAAGTAGGGACTATATTGTATCACGCATCATACACACATGCTTAATCTCTCTCCTCCGATTTATTTTTAATAAATCAACAATTAACTCGTAAATGAATTAGTAAATTAGTAGATTAGAAAAATTTAATTATTCCAGTTACAGCAGAAACGTGATTGGGAAATAAATAATCGTTATAATTAATAAAAGTTGTCTCGGAAAATTAAATACTTAACATAATTAAATATTAATTTTTAATTATTAAAAAATTATATACATTGTTATGTCTGAGATTATTATCATTTTTTAAAAATTAAATTTGGTAAATTTTAAATTATTATTTTATTCAATTCACTAGTTTGATACAAATTTTAAAATTGATTTTACAAAAATATATAATATGAAAAGACGTTCTGTAAGAAGAAATTTCAAAATAATATAATAGCAAAAATTTGGACACCGTGTATATTAGAGTACAAAATTATCGCTCGGTTAACGTATGACGTTACTTCTTTTAAGATGTGGATTTCGTTCGGCTGTTTAAACGTCCTTGAGAGTAGTGGATAATCCGAAGGGCCGTTGTAGGTGTTGTATTTCTTTTTACGCAGCGTGCTGCCACCACTCCAAAATGTTTTGGGTTCGGAGTTCCCAGTTGTGATAAGAATTTATATTTTTGAATGTCGAGAGTACATAGTTTAAGAATTAAATTTTAGTTACAATAGAATGAACGGCTGTCGAATTGACAAAAAGTGTAATTTTCTTTTTCGGTGTGGCTTTAATAGCCTTTTAAATCTTTCCCCACCATAACATCTTTACAGATGAGATCGAGAAAGGGTGATCTTCTTTGAATTGATAAGTTTTTAAATAACCTGTCCAGGAATTTATGTGTTATCGGTAGCAGACAGACAATGAATTCAATCTCCGCCATTTCTAGCTTAATTTCCAGTGAATCTGATTTCAGTCATATTTAATTTTTCTGATAAAGATTAATTTGTAAATGAATCTTTATTTGTAAATGAATCTTTATTTACAATCGATACATTGAATACAATAAGAAAAAAAATTTTTTTTTTACATAACATATATGAACTAATTTTATTGTAGGATTTTACAGAGAACATCTATATCAACGAATATAAAGGAACGTCTTGATTTTTCTTGTGCTATTTTTGGACCTGATGGCGGATTGGTGTCAAATGCACCACATATTCCTGTCCATTTAGGTGCTATGCAAAATACAGTACAGTATCAAATAAAAAAATTTAAAGGTATCTTCAATCGAGGTGATACTATTCTCTCAAATCATCCATCAGCTGGTGGATCACATTTACCTGACCTCACAGTAATAACTCCTATATTTTACAAGTACGTATACATTATTTTATAAAAGATAATATTTCGTAAAAACTATTTATACAAAAGTTGTTTCTTTAAGGAGAGAAGAGTAAGGGAATCATTATAAAGATACTACTAGATACTTAAGTAGCTCTAAATGATAGAATTATAGGGAGGGAAGAAAAAATATGAAAAACATTTATATATAAAAAAAATGATGTATCGAAATATGTAAAAAATTAATGAGTCAGTAGTCACAAAATAATGTAGGAATGCGTGTAAGAAGACAAAGAAAAGTTTTAAGTCCTTTCTGATTTAATGAAGTATTTAGCAAAAGATGCCTTTAATTTTATAAAATAAAATAATAAGTGATCTGACCAATAAAATTTATTATATTGAAACTTAAGAAATATAAAAAGTAAGAATACATGGTAAGGTAACAAACATAGAAGCATTATAGAATTATTCGAGAGTCCCTTTTTTATTTTAGCTATAAATATCGTGAGAAGGAGTCTTCGGGGAAACTTTTAAAATTTGTTAGCAAAATGGTTTCGCGAAAAAGTTTTTGAAAAGTACCCAATTGTCTCAACGACTGTTGTGGGACAATCTTCTACTTGAAAAACTGACAGGTCTCCAACCAAGATTGTGCATTAAAGGTACTGATTAATATCGTACTTTCTTCTTTCCGCGTATTGTTTTATCCTTTTTTATACAGCTTCTACAAATTAAGAATTTAAATATTATACGATAAGGCAACACGATTTTCGAATGCAGTCGATTGATTTGGTGAAGAATTTAACTAAAGTGCTGATAATTCAATACTGATTTGCTTTGATTTTTTTCTGAGCAACTGCTATATTAATGAGGGAAAAAAGTTTATTGAGAGTTCGAAAATATTTAGATTTCTTGAAAAGAACAACAAAACAAGAAAATCATCTAAATAAGTCAATAATATTAAAGAAAGAGTGCTATGAAATAAAATAGATTATGAATAAGTACGAGATTTAAATAAATTTGAAATCCCATAAATTCTCTCTTCCGATTTATGATCAATAAATCGGTATTTAAAACGCGAATTAATAAATTGTATTTATTTTTATCCTGAAACCTCATAAACGCTGAATCACGTTGACCAGTTCAGCTAGAGCAGAAAAAGAACTGAGAAATCGTCGTATTATAATTAAGCGAATTAATAAAGAAATAAATAAGTAACACGACAAGGAAGACAAATAAATAAATAAATAAATAAATATATAAATAAGTAGTTACGGAGTATAAATAAATAATATAGTAGAATTGTACATCGTAACAACAGCTTAAGTTTATAAAAAAACTCATAATACTATTTAAAATTATATTATTATATAAATTCGATTAAAGCTTATTAATAATTCAATTGTTGAAATACAGAGATATTCCAAATCCAGTATTTTTTGTAGCAAGTAGAGGTCATCATGCTGATATTGGTGGAATCACTCCTGGATCTATGCCTCCGCATTCAACATTACTATCACAAGTAATGTATTTTCAAAGTTACATATTTATATATACATTTTCTTAATATAAATTTAAAAATCTTTTATTTTAATATAATAATTGTTCGGGCAGTTTCGTCTTCCGTCGGAAAAGTAGAAGCGGGCAAAAATCCTGTGATAATCGTCGTTTAGTGTACGGGGTGGTGGCGGACCAAAAAGAATACTGACCTCCGTGGGATCCCAAGCGGAGCAGAATATTTAATCTTCTGCTTTTCTTCTTGTGCGACGGTTACATTAACTTCGAGATATTTGTAATTTTTATTTCCGCTATTTTCTGCGTTTCTGTATTCTGTTTTCCGTGCGTGTTTTGTTGTATTATTGCTCTCTGATGGATCCAGAGTATCGGGACCAATCGCTCCCGCTTAACTGCTAGGCAGCGCCCAGCGACTGGATCACGAGTGGGTATCAAAGAACGCCTGGACTGCCGCCGTTTCATCGACGCGTCTTCCGATTCTCACGTTGTGGCTCTGCGAGGAGCAAACTGCCGTTACCACAACCGCGCTTGCGAGCGACACTAATCTTAGCACTTGCTTTACAGAATTTGTAAGTTTTTTATATTTAAATCCTGGCGCATCACGTGCTTCCCCCGCTGAATAGCAGGGAATTTATATGTCGCGCCCAATAAGCATCTTTTTATTTTGTTAGTTACGCGAATTATATTGTTTTATTTGCATTACCCTAGTAGCAGTATTTCCTCTCCCTTACTCCTTTCACATTTAAATCTATATCAAAATATTTTATAAAGAAATTATATTTACTCCTAAACACTAATTAAAGAACAAAAATTTCAATTAAAAAATTTTAATAAATAAATTAATAAATCTACTAAATAAACCTGTAACTCAGTATACTTATATTTTATTGATGTAATGCGATTGTGAAAAGAAAAAAGAGTTAAAAAGATAATAATACAGTAACACTTGAAAATGACTTAAATTAATAATTCTTGTAGTTCATTAAATTTTATTAATATTGGAAACGAATATAATTTTACCAAAAAAAAACAATTACAAATAATTTAAAAATTGTTAATGTGATGATAAAAAACTTACTTACACAATTATAGTATGAAACTCAAATAAAATAAACTATAATTGAACAGTTATTATTATATTTATAGTCAATTAAAATCTAATTTTTTACCATTTTTATGTAATTCAATTATTTTAATTATTTATGATATTGCTATAATTGGTATATTTAGTATTAATATTCAATTAAATTATAATACAGCCCGTGATAGTTATAACATTCAATTAATCTTGAAATTTGAAAATATTGAATATTATTAATTAAATAAAAGTTGTTAATTTTAAATTACAACTATTATAAATAATTGTGATGAAAATATAATAACATATAATAAAATGATAATCAATTTTATAGCGAAAAAAGTGACTCTTTTTGAGATTTTTGTCGTATACTTATCTTATTTTTCCATAAAATTAATTTTCCAAAGTTTCGAGTTATCGTTATTAGATTTGCTAACATTATTGAATAATCTTTTTTACTATTTTTTTAATTAACTTTCTTAATTGAGGTAGAATATATACATATATATTTATCTTATAGCATATTCTATAAATATGAATAAAATCTATTTATTAATATTGTTACGAATTTATGTATATATAAATATATACACAATTCGTTGCCGGCTCTATCGTCTGTCGAGTTACAAGTAACTCGATAGCGAAGGTGAAGGCGTAACTAAGAAAAACTTCCTTATTAGTATTTAGGTAGTATTTACTTATTCATCCGGAAGAGAAACGCGACTCGCAAAGTTGTGTACCGCGATAAGAGGCAGGTGTCTTGTGATAATTACGCTCGTTCCGACACAGGCAGATCGGATCTTTTTAAATTGCCGAACTCCAAGAGTTCAGAAGGTTGATATTAATTGACTCGCGGATCCGTCACGAATGAATTCATAAAATATTGTCTGAACCACGGAAGCCATGGCTTCCTTCTTTTTGAATAACCCCTCCTGCAATTCCACGGCCTAGACACTAAGTCCGCGATTCTCCCCCCTTGCTTCGGAGATCCCTCGCCGTGCAGCGTTCTCGCTCACGACGTCCGGTCCCGCTGGCCGGCTCGCGTCGGGAATTCGCTACATCAGCGACCTTGGGCACACTGGTGCGCCTGGAGATATCTTTCTGCTTTCGCTGCGTCTCGTCACCCATGCTTCCCCCCTGCGCGGTGTCCTATCACACGGCGTTCAAAAATTATCGCGTTAGCGTTACGAGGGATGTTCATAACTGGCGTACGTAACAATATGTATTTCAAATATATGCAATATAAAGTAAATATATATTTTGTTACGGGAATATTATAATTCTTCTTACAAAATAAATTATTTATTATAATATTTGAACAAAATTATTTAACAATTTATAAAATATTAGCAATTATTTTTGATATTAAGGTTAAACAATTATATTATTCAATTTTCTTCTCAATTCTAACATTTTATATTCGAATGTAACTATGGTTAGAGGGTGCACTCTAGTCGTTTGAAAAATTGATATTATATGAAAAACAATTATTTAATATAAATTTATCACGACATTATACAAAATTAAGCATAATAAAAAAAATAGTATGAAATTAAATTGTAGCAAGGAAGTATGGATTAATATTATGTATATAATAAGAGATTCAATTGTTTGTTGATTTAAAACCAATATGAACAATATATATTAATATATTTTATAGAAGTTCGTAACTTAATTCTTAAGTACTGTAGTGGGCTTTTCCCGTTACAATAAATTTTTAATACACTCTGGTATCCTTGTACGACTGGTACACCTTTACCTGTCCCGGTGTCTCAAAAAGCAAGCCCCTCTTACTTGGGGATTCCCACGGAGGCGGCGAAGTCTGGGTTATCAAGAAAATCATGAAAACGATATGAATGCTCATGTAGAAGGTAATGGAAATTTATATGAGAGGATTCAAATTAATGTATCTATGAATCTACGTATAAGTTTGTAACGTAGCATGCGGTTGCGAAACCTACCAGAAGCGATGACCGCTTACGACGCGTTCACGAGTCTGACTGCCGCGGAGGCGATATCAGCACCTCTCGCGGCTCACGAAGTAAACCACGCGATATAATCTCTCCGTAAACACACGCGCACCAAAACCGCGTATTTTCGCATAAAAAACTGAGCCGCCATAACACCCACGGGTATAAAAGCGCGTCTACCGGTCCAGAGAAACAAGTTTTTGCTCTCAACGGGTAACAGCAGCACGATCTTGAACTTGCTTTTACAAGCGAGATCTACAACGTGCTTCCACCGCCATCTTGGAAAGCCGCACTGAGTATAGCATACGCAAATATGCTATACTCAGCCCTCAGATGACCACTACCTCCACTCCCGCTGGTATATGGGTCCTGCAATTATATCACTCCTCTCCTTCCAGGACGCAGCAGTCCCGCTACGCTCTCCACCTGTGAAGAAAAATGATCATTAAGAACAAAATTCGACTCTTATATACTTACCAAAATTATGTTTTCCTTTAAATAAAAAACAGCAGATTTCAGAGAAAGTGGTGTTTACCTTTAATCAAAATCCCGTCCTCCCCCCCTAAAAGATCGAATCCTGGAATCCTGACGACCAGCTGTCCCAGCTGGGGTTTTCACGGATGCTGAGCCCCTCCCGCATCCCGCGAGCAGGAAGGGCATCTCGGCCTGACCCCGAGCCGACGAACTTTTCGTCGGCAACAGGTAAAAGTCGTTACAAGTTCGTATTTGTTGATAAGCACATTCTCGTACACTACATACGCTATATATAGAGGCGATGCACGTAACTGGGCCCGCTTAGTATTAAAAAAATAATGTGTATTACAAGTACTTACAACTAATTGGATCTCTTAATTTATGGAGGTTTGAAGGGCACACGCTACTCGATTAGTTGACTTCCTTTCTCAGAGAACGGAGAGGCTGGATGATGATTGTTGCTTTAGTCTGCTTGGGAATATCCTCGAGAAGAATGAATTACAGATATCATATCTCATCTACTTAGGCTGATATACGATGCAACTCGATCCCGTGACCACTATACACCTATAGTCACCTTGTAAAATCACTAGGACTAAGCTCTATCGATCTCTTTTCAAATATATAATGAAAAATGTTACGATTCACGATTTGCTCAATGCAATCGATCGAATCAAATGGAAGGGAACTTCTGGGTCACGCCACGGATAACCCTTTTCCTATTCCTAAATGTTGGCTGCTTCCGATCATTCCCGATTAGTTGAACTGTCAAACCGGACTTAACGTGAAACGCGTTACAGTACTTTTTTCATTTTTATCAAAAGATCTTTTTATTAATAATTTCTTACTATTGTTACGTATGTAACGAAATTCGATATACTTAATAATTAAAACGAAGTGAATTGTATAAAAGAATTGTAAAAAAGCACAATAGGTAACGTAAAATATTGTTGATAGTTCAGTTTAAATGAATAATAATCATTATAAATTCATCAAGAATGAATTTAACAACGCGACACTTATTCATCGATCGATTAACATCACGATAATAGTTATAATTAAGGACATAAAGTAGGAAAGTATTTATTCACACATTAATACGTTTTTATTCCGATTTATTAGAAATAAATCAGTATTTAACGCGAATAATTAATTGTTAATTTTATTTATACCCGATTCACATGAAAGGTTGTAACTATTCGACCGATTCAGCTACAGTAAAAGTAACCTAGTAATAGTTAAATAAATAAATTATAAAGGAATGAATAATTAATAAATATAATTAATCGTGTAACGTCACGACACTATTCGTGCGTAATCCGGATCCTATCAGCCGGGTTATTTTAGGAAACAGAAAAGAAATGTTTTAATCCATCAGTTTAGACATTTATTTTTATTGAAACAAAAATAATATTTATAAAAAAATTTAGTCTTTGCTTTTATTCTTTGTTTTGAAGTGGTCATCGCTTCCTATGGAGCAGTGTCGGTCACTGGATTTCCGACCTGCAAGTAAACCAATAATAAAAATTAAAAAAATTTATGTTTAAAGCTTATTTACTTTCGGGTCAATACTGTTCGTGTCATGCCGGAACTAGTATTAAAATCGCGAAGTAGCGTAACGGCTGTGATCGTGTGACTATCACGTTACGCAACATCGTCATTTTCCATGTTGATTGATTCACTTCGTTTTTGCTCCACGGATTTTCAAATATTCAATCATAAATTTTCTGTATTTTTATATTAGCGTTAAAAAATACCTTGTACTTTCATTTTGTTTCCAGATAGTATTACAATCTTTACATATTATTTATAATTATATCGCGTCTTTTATATGTAGTTGTATCGTTCATGTCAACTTCGTTTCTGCCTGGTAGTTATACTTTATGTTAATAGGAAACACAATACATAAGTTTCCAAAAAAAGTCAAATAGATTAAATTAACGTATCATGCTCGCAAAAATCGAAGGTAATAGTTCTTTGGTAATCTCTAATGTTAGCTTTACTTATTGATTTAATTAAATTATACAGCTTTTGCACGTCTCTTTGTATTACCGTGCCCATATAATTTTATATTTCTACGAATCATATATGATCTGTCCACGAAGTATCAAGTTTTTTTTTCTTTTGGCGATTATTAATCGCAGTGATTTTGAAGGATTTTTTTTATTTTAACACGTCGTGCCTCCCACGGGAATCTAAATTTTTTCTTCCCTTATTTGTATGAAAAGGATTTTTTTTATTATTTTCTTCATTTTTTCTTATTACGCCAATTCTTGTTCTATGTTTGAAATTTGATGATATGCACCTTCCATGTTTATTAATTATAAATTACGAGATCCAATGAGGTACAGGATGAATAAAACCAAGTCTATTCAATATATTTCGTCGACGTTTCGGTAAGAATCACTTGCCCTAGACAAGACTATTTATTCAAAAATTTACATAAATTAACAAATTAATTTTACACATATATAAGACAACAATTTTGTTTATAATTACCAAATAAATACCGCAATAATACGTTTGTTCGAGACTAGTGTAATTCTACGCGGAAATTTCGATAAGTCCCTCTCAGTCTTGACCCAACCTTCGGCAAATGAACCGATTGTAAATGATGCCGTCGGTTATTTCCTCGGTTAATCTGGGTAATTTAAGTTAAAGGAACGGTTGGACTAGGATTTCCGTGTTGCATTTTCCAACGCGGCGACACTGAGTTTTCAAACTTGTAACCGACAACAACGTTTGGAAATTTAAGCGAAATTGTGATTGAATTTGTGCGTATCGTGGCTTCAAATTTTTATAAATTTGTTGAAAAGCGGCTCGCGTGACGCTCGTGAGAATTGAACGAATTCGCGGGTTCGTGAGTGTGCGAACGAGTAATAGCTGTACCAAATAACCCGGTTCCTCGCACCAGCGGAGAGTTTAAGACGTCGGCGATGCAGAGAAGTGTCGCGGAGGACGTTTCCATCCTCTATTGCTATCCTCGGCGGATTCACCTGCAGTGGTGTTGAATCGCCGCCTCTCCTGCTCATTCAACGAGTTGTTGCGGTCAGCGGCACAGCCTATGTGGAGGCTGTGAATCTGCGAGGAACTCGCGGACGGCTTTTCCTCCCACTGGGTTTTTTTAGCCGAGGTAACAATTCAATCAATAAATTTTATATGTTTAATGCGGATTCAAGAAAAGCTTCGTTCATTTTATTTACTCCTCACCCTTTTTCCATTTGATTTAATTAACTTTATTTTTTTTTATTGTTTTTAAATGTTCTATCCAGAACAACGTTGATATTCAACGACTTATCAGTCGTAACGTCACTTAGTCAATTGTAAACAAATTACATTTTACCTCAATATATATAATTTTTGACGTCACGCTCTATGTCATGTTGTTATGATTCATCATATTGTTGAGTATCATATGATATTTGTAATTAAGATTTTGTATGTCCTCTTACCTATTTATCGTGTTATTATTCATCTTAATATGTATCATTTCAGAGATTAGTCGTTTTTTATAATTATTATCATTGTCCAGGATGTCTACATTATCCCATTCAAACACATGTTTACTATCTCGTGCATGTGCTGCAATGATAGATGTATGATTATTGTCTTTTTTGTGTTCATTAATTCTTGTTTTTAAATTTCGTTTTGTTTCTCCAACGTACACCGATGGGCAGTTTTTGCATTTTATTTTATACACAAGGTTAATTTTATCCCACTTTACCGTGACTCTTTTCTTTTTGTAATAACTGAATTCAGTTTGTTATTGATGTTCGGTATTAGATTTCTTCCGTATTTCTTGAATTTTAATGCATATTCAGAAAAATATTTTTCTAAATATGGAAAGGATAAACTACGGAACTCCTCAAAACTGTTACAGTTTTTATTTTTATTATTGAATTTTTGTGTTTTTAGATGTTTTTTTAAATATTTTTGGATAAAATAATCTGGGTAATTATTTTGCAATAAAATATCTTTAACCTTCTTTTAATTTTTTTGTGAAAACAAGGGTTAGAAAGTGAAATGGCTTTGTCTGTTAGATTGTAAATAATATTACATTTTTGAGACAGTGTGTGATTGGATAAGAAGTTGAGTATCCTGTTCGACTGTGTAGGTTTCTGATGCCAATTTGTAATAATTCTATTATTTTTAGTTTTAATAATAGATAAATCTAAAAAGTTTATTAAATTATTACTTTCAATTTCAGATGTGAATTGAAGACGACAATTGTATTTATTAAAAGTGTTCAAAATGACCAGTAATTGATAACTTTGAATACAACAAATTGTATCATCAACATATCTGTAATAAAATAATGAAAAATGTTATGTTTATTTTTTAATATATTTAAACAATCAGATTCCAAGTCGTCCATCACTATATCTGCAAATAAGGGTAATATTGGGGAACCCATTGGAGTGCCATAAATTTGTTTATAAAATTTCTTTTCAAATACAAAATACATATTATCGAAAAGGAATTTAGTAATTTTTTTTTCTTCTTGTTCTATGTTGTTATGTTGATGAAATTACTTTTAAAAACATTCCATATGTAATAATAGTGATATAGTTTCCCATGTATGATAATACAACTCGGTCAAGTATTGTATAAAGTCGTCTCTATGTATACTACTAGTACATAGTCGTGTCGATAGTTTATAGCTTAATGAGTTTGTTCGCTCATTTGTAGAAGAAGATACATCCAACTTCACGGATTCGGGATCGAATCTCAGTGACTTCGATTTTTTATTTTCATTTTTTCAATTATTTATTTAAATAACTAAATTCCACTAATTAATTGACTCGGATAAGTTGTAAAATTGCAAACCCAATAAATATATAAAAAATTTTGTTTTTTTTTTTGAAATATTGAAAAGTTATTATCCTCTTTTTTCTTTTTTTTTGAAAGTTTTCGTTTTTTTTTTGACTGCATTAAAAACGTTGGGATAATTTTTCATTAACAAATATTTTGTTTGTAAATAAAATTTGCATTATTATTTATTGTTATATTATTGATAATATTTCATTTTTTCCGTATTAATAAAAAATGTTGCTAGAGTAAAGGTGTAATGATAATCCGGGTCTTGATTCCATTACTTCTGATGTATTGTTTCCTTTCATCTTGATCAATGATTAACGTAGAATATGTTTTGTTTTCATTTGTACTTTTGTTTCGTCAATTGTGGGTGGTATCTCGATCAAATATCCTGTCTGTCGTCTTAATGGCGTATCTTGTCTCTTATATTCTGTATTCATAGTTTTTATTTGATATATATATTATAATTACCGAAAACCATTTATAATATTGTTTGATAATAATTTTCCTATACTTACGTGTACATTAATATATATGTTATTTAAATTTTTTTTTTATTATTAATAATTTACTATTGATAAAATATGAGTAATTAGTTTAACCCTTAATTAATTTATGGATTAGTTTATAAAGTTTTATATATTAACTCATTGGATCTCTTTATTTTATCTATATGTATTACCCGCATTCCCTTTTTGTATTTTAACGTAACATTATTATTTTTATAATTAACTTTAACTATTTCATATGGTGCCACATATTGTTTATGCATTTTTCCCAATTTCGATTTCTTAAGTCTATATACCATTTCACCTTCCCTAAAATGCTTAGTATTACATTTTTTATCATAATAATATTTAGATTTAAATTTTAATTGTATTAAATTCATTCCAGCTATAGTTTGTAATTTGACCTAAAACAGCTTTTAATCGTTGTTGTAATTCATTATAATTTTTCGAATCTTGTTTACTCTTAAATTCCGAAGATGTCCTTGATTTTCGACCAAAAACTAATTCATGAGGTGTATAACCTGTTGTATCATATTCTGTGCTATTATAAGCGTGCTGACACAGACTTACCCATTCATCCTATTCGTTATATTTCTCAACATAGCTTTTTAACTACTCTCTTATTGTGTGGTGCATTCTTTCAATGCTTCCATTAGATTGCGGGTGATATGCTGTCGTACCGAATTTTTCTATGCAAAATATTTCTGTAAATTCGTCTAATGTTTTATTTCTAAAGTAAGTTCCCTGATCTGTTAATATTTATGAAGTTGGTCCGAAATAGCACATCATATTTTCTGTTAATTTCCTGGCTACTTCTATAGCAGTTGCTCATGTTACCAATACCAATATACAATATTTAGTTAATGGGTCTTGCATTGTTAGTATATATCTATTTCCATTTTTTGTTTTAGTTAAATGCCCATAAAAATCCATTGACATTTTTTCGAATGCATATGAAGGTGTGACGCTTATTATCATTGGCATTTTGGTTTTAATTCTTATTAATTTATTCGTTTGACATTTATGGCAACTTTTTACGAAATGCTCTATTTCCGGACGCATAGTTTTCCAATAATAATCAGCTGCTATCTTTTTATAAATTTTTGTAATCCCTCTATGACCCCCTATTGTTGATTATTATTATTATTGATGTGTTATTCTTTCATTATTAAGTGTCTATCTTGTACTTTTGGAGTGGGTAAGTTATTTTTTATTAATGCGATAATAATTTCTTCGTTATAAAATATTTCATTACATACTTCGATTAAACAGTTCCACTCGGATTCTTTTAACATCTGTAAATCTCTAATAATTGCTATACTATGTATATTGCTTCATTGGCACATTATTTAAAAATTTTTCACACTATTTTTTATATAAATTTTCACTGCAGCATCTGCTATATGATTTTTAATAGCCATTCCCATAATATTTATATTGTACAGTTTCTTTAGATTAATGTCCCCTTTTAAATAGTTTTTTCATATTCATGCCTTTGTTTTAATGTATCCTCTTTATATCAGTGCTTCTAATATTTTGGTGTTTAATGATATATCCATGGTCATTAAAAATACTAAATTTTCTCGATATTTGAAGGGATGATCATCTATTAATTTTACTCTTGTGAATTTTTGTGATACGTTACATGGTCTCCACGGGGGTCTATCTGTTGGAAGGTGTACTCGGTATCGTTCGAGCGCCGGTGGTCCCCCCACCTTGGCTCGGTGTCGTTGTCATTTGGACCCGTATCAGATTTGTTGATTGTCTCCTCACTTTTATCGTCACTTCTAACTTCAGTTCGTAGTATAATGGGTAATTCTTCGATTTTTCCGTCTCGTGTATTATAATCGTGTTGTTTTCATTATCGTCTGATTCGAAATCTGTTGACAGGCAACTGATTTGTCTTTGTTTCAACTTTACATACAGGGTATAATGGTTATTTTGTAGGTTTAAATGTATTATTGGATACAGAATATTATTAATGAAATGGCAATATATAACTTTTTCATTAGTTTATATAAAGTCAATGCCTACGTTAATCTTAAACTCTTGGCTAAAAATGTAAACACAATCGTCTATTCCCCACTCATTAATTGATTCCAAAATTCTTTTTGTTTCTATAGGTTCATGACAACTCTTTAAATAATTAGTATTCAATAATTTTTTTTCTTAACTCTAAAGATGATAATAGTAATTTAGCAGCTATTTTTAAACTCTGAAATATACAATTTCTCGGAGGTTCTGATGAATCTAGCTCCTCTCGTACTAACTTCGCATCTGGCTCAACAGACTGAATCCTCTGATTAAATAATTTCAAATATTCTTCCCCATTATTGCCACTCGATGAATTACTTAAATCTTTAATTTTATCTGAAAATTAACTCGTTTCGTTACGAATTCTATTTATTATATCGCTTAAATTAATAATTGGGGATAGTGTACTTTCATTTAGAGTATATGTAGATAGTTTATCTTCCTAATAACTGTCTTTACCCCGTATTTCCGATTTATTATTTATTTCTTCCTTCCTTTCCCTTATACAGACATCCCAACCTTTTGATTAAACATTGTCTCTTTTTGTAATTTCTACTATACATTGTTTATTTTTTAGGATATGTGTTTCCTGTAAAGATTTTTCGTTTTTATCTGTTTACTACTGTATTATTTCCCTTACTATCGTTGTGAATTACTTCAATCGTTTCAAGTGAACTGTCATCGTCCTCATTCGAGGATGGATTATGAAAACTAAGCCTTTTTTGGACCTTAATTAAATCCCTGTTCTCTTTAGGTGTGCTTCATACTATTTCGTTTGTTATTTTATTTACTTCGCCTTCTTCGGTCTCTCTTTCATTTTTGTTGTATAATTTTATGAGATTATTTTTGTTTTTAGTTCTTAGCCTTTTATTTTTCTTCTTTCTTTCCCATGGATTTTTATTCTTGTATGGTTTCCAGTCTTTACTTTCACTTCCGTTCGACTCATCCTCTGATTCATATTCGCTTTCTATACTCGATTTTTCCTTTTGTTTTCCCTTCTTTATGATTCGTATTGATTTGTTATTGATTTCGTTCATCATTTGTTCCTCTTGTTTTTCTGCTAATTCATACAATTCTCTGCGCGGTAGCTCGGGATTGACTTCGTCTTGCTGTAGTGTCGGATTTCTTGATAATGCGTCAGCATTCGCGTTCTTTAATCTTGGTCTGTATATTATTTCAAAATTGTAACCTTGTAACGATACCTTCATTCTATTAAACCGTGTATCAAAATGCTTTGTCGTGTGGAAATGTTTTAGAGGTTCATGGTCAGTTATTATTGTGAATTTTGTCCCATATAAATAATACCTAAATTGATCTTTTACAAATACTACTGTCAATAATTTTTTAGCATATGTTGAATATCTTAATTCCGGTCCTTTTAAATATCTAGATGCATATGCATATGGTTTATCATTTCCTATTTTTTCCTGACATAGTATGGCTCCCAAGGCGTAATCTGACGCGTCCGAGGTAACAATAAACGGTTGTTTTAAATCCGGTGTTGCGATCAAAAAAATCAATCATCTTTTATACTTCAAGGTTGAATGAATTGTAAAATTATTAATTCTTTAAAAGTTATAGTGTTAAAAAAGGTATAGTGCTTTATTCAACAAATTTACAGATGAAATTATATTATACATATATATGTGAATATTACAAAAGGCAAAGAAGTAAGTAAAAATCTTCAACAGTTCGTATCTATGCATTCGTGCAGTAATATTGCGTGCTAATCACAATTTTTGTTAAAATATTAGAATTCTAACGCACCAATCAAAAACATTAAACATAAATTCATAGATTAGCATAAATCACTCATAAACTAATATAAAGATTTCTAGTAAAATTCGGAGTCGTAAGAATTGCTCATGTCGTCTCTTATAAACAAATTGAACCCTTATAAATACCTGCACTCAATTACCCACTTATAATTATAGAGACTTCTTAGAAATATTTTTGGGAAGTTGGAACTCAACATCCAGTACTTGTAAGAATGGCTCACTACATACTATTTCTTTTATTTTATCTAATGCATTTTATTATTTTTGTTCCCAGTAAAATGGTCTGTGGCCCTTAATAATTTGTAGTATGGGAAGAGTAATTTTAGCATAATCTTTTATTAATTTCCGATAGTATCCCGAAAACCCCAAAAATTGTTTTATTTTTTTCGCAAATATTGGAGTGGGATAATTTAAATAAATTTATTTAAATATTAGCTGTTGTAAGGCATTTTCCATATGCTGTTCTATGAATCATTATACAATCATCTTTATTTATTAATTCTCGTATTTTTATTTTTTCCTGTTTTAAAATAGATACTTCAGCTCCTGTGTCTACATACAATCTAGCTATACCTCCCATAAATTCATCACTCTGTATTAATACTATTGGTAATTTATCTTTCATTAATGTAAGATTTATTTTTGCTATTCGAGTAATCGGAATATTATCTTTTGAGTACTCACGCTCAACCCCGAGGGACGGTATTGAGCAATTTTCTAGTTTAAGTTTTCAATATCATTTGTATCATTTCATGGATCTTCCTTGATTATTATATTAACTCTAACATCTTGTGAGTTTTCCTGACCTCTATTGTTATTAATGTATTTCTATAATTTCTATATTATGTATTTCTATATATGTATTTCTATAATTATATGTTTCTATAATTAGTGTCATAATTACTTAAGCCCTTGATTGTTATAAAATACCATTTGATATCCATTACTGTGATGGCCCTTGCCATTGTAATTAAAATTTCCATTATTATTAAAATTATCTGTATTATATCCTTTAAATTTATTATTAAAATGTTTATTAGGACTATCCGTCCGAAAATCTCTATTATTATTATTATTAATTTTGCCGTTGTTATTGAAATGATTAAAGTTTCCCTGATTTCCCATAAATTGGGTAGGTGATCCTGTCCCAGCATTAAGATTATTATTGATAGAACTATTATTTTTTCTTTTCTCAATTTTTTGTAACATTTTCCAACATCCTGGGGTGTCATATCCTGTTTTCCCACAATATGCACATCCTACTTATTCATTTGAATTATTTACATTATTTCTTTCCATTTTATTTTTAATATAGCTATTCCTAATCCATGCTCGACTTGTATGGCTATACCAATGGCTTCCTCCAATGATGATGGTCTCGCACTTCCTACATGAGGTGATATTTTTGCGTCTAACCCATAAATAAAAGCTTCTATAACCATGTTAATATATTTTTTATAGTCAATATAAAATTCTTTGTTCCGAATGATGGCGTCTAATTCCACTGCTGCATATAATTGTGTTTTTAATTTTGTCATTCTTTTACCATATTCCATTATAGATTCTCTATATTTCTGTACACACATTCTAATTTGTGCTTTTGCATTTTTGATTGCTCCTGATGTTCCAAAGACTTCTCCCATTTTTGTAATCAATCCTATTGCAATCACTTACACTGGTTCTTAGTAATTCTCTGGCTTCGCCAATTATTTTATTATCTAATGTTCTGAGTATATATAATTCTATTTCTGGTCCGTCAATTTCGATGGTTTTTCTAATCCATTTTATTAATTTTAATATCTTGTCTGGTTTTCCTGAATACTACAGCATAAATTCCATTACTTTATAATAATATGATCGTTGTTGTATATCACCTCTTAAATCGTGATAATTATTTTTATTTTCTGTTCCCATATTATTATTACTTCTATTTATATAATTAGTGCTTGCTTCATTCCTTTCTACTGAATGATTTATCTCTTTTAACTCATTTATAGCCATTAATCGATTTAATTCTCTTAATATTCTTCTTATATCATCCTGATTATTTATTTTTTTTAATTTATTTTTTATCAATGACACTTGATCTTTCCGTGATTATTACACCCGCAGTAATACTATCCTCGGTTTCATTTTGCACAATTTGATCTTCCATTATTATACTTTCGTTCTTTATTTTATGAATATGATTTTGAATATGTATTTCTAATGATACCGATCTACTTATAAGAGTCAGAGCTTCTTTAAATGAAATTACCTCCTCTTTTTTATGACTCCACTTCACAGTAGTATTTAATTTTGATGTTACTATTATTCTATTATTCTTAATAAATTGACATCAGAAACCTACACAGTCGAACAGGATACTCAATTTTCTATCCAATCACACACTGTCTCAAAAATGTAATATTATTTACAATCTAACAGACAAAGCCATTTCACTTTCTAACCCTTGTTTTCATAAAGATAATCTAAAAAGGGTCAAATATATACTATTACAAAATAATTACCCTGATTACTTTATTGAAAAACATATCAAAAAACGTTTAAAAACAATAAAATTTAAAAATAAAAATAAAAATAGTAACAGGTTGGATGATTTCCGTACCATAGCATTTCCATATACCGAGAAATATTTTTCGAAATATGCGACAAAATTTAAAAAATACGGAATAAAACTAATCCCGAATATTAACAACAAACTTAATTCTGTTATTCAAAAAAGAAAAGACGTTATGATTAAAGAAGAGAAAACTAACATTGTATATAACTCTTATATTATATATTGTATATAAATATATATAACTCTTCAGTGTATGTTGGTGAAACAAAAAGAAACTTAAAAACAAGAATTAATGAGCATAAAAAAGACAACAATTACACATCGGTTGTGTCAGCCCATGCACGAGATAAAAGACACGTGATTGATTGGGATAATGTAGACATTCTTGACTATGAGAATAATTACAAAAAACGTTTAATTTCTGAAATGATTTACATTAAAATCAATAATAATACAATAAATAGAAAAGAGGACACACAAAATCTCAATAACAAATATCATATGATCCTCAATAATATGACGAATCACAACAATATAACGTAGACTGTGACGTCAAATTAAGTATATATTGAGGACATATGATTTAAGTTTGTTTACAGTCTACACTTGACGTTACGACTAATAAGTCGTTGAATATTTATTTCCGAAATTTCAATTGGTAACTATATCAAATCGTTATATTATACATATGTTTTTAATATTAAAAAATTTTGTTAATTTTGTTATTATGTTTAATAAACAGTCTCGATAAGGGCAAGTGATTCTTACCGAAACGTCGACAAATATATTGAATAAACTTGTTTTTATTCGCCTTGCACCTCACTGGATCACATAATTCATATTTAATAAACATGGAAGGTGCATCATATCAAACTTCAAAAAAAAAAAAAAACTTTTCATCTTTAATTAATTACGCATTATCCCGTACTCGAGTCGGACCAGGAACCCTTCTGCATGTTCTTGATTGAGTTTTTATTCTCTTTTTTCTGCAAGTTTGCGAATTCTCCCACTAGCTTTTCTACCCATTTCGTATGCTTGATTATTTTTTGAATAGTGTCAATTCTTGATTATTATTCCAACACATCTTGCGAATTAAAACCATCTGTCCCCCAATTTATGCCAATCAACCATTTCATAATCATACCAATATCATGTGGTAATTTGCAACTTTTGAATTGTAGATTACTTAAAGTATGTCGAATTTCATTACGTGCGAAATAATATATAGAAAATAATTAAATAATATTTAATAATATTTAATACTTTTGTTTATTTATATTGTTACGTACGCTATGCAGCTGCATCCGTTGCATAGCAACGTATTACCTTAAATTCTAGGAAAGGGACCGCGAACCCGCGGGAACATAGATAAGAGTGTTCCCGTCGTTCAGCGGCCCGCACGCCGAATTTGCTGAATACGCGTATTCCGGGAGCTCGGAGTCTACGCGGCTCGCGGGGACGGCGTTCGTCGCCCCGATAACGCGCGCCGACGGAAAGCGCCCGAGGAATCCGCGGACTCAGCACCCCAACCGTGGGACCGCGGACCCGCGGCTGCTCTCGCGGATGCTTCCAAAATCAGGGAGAATCATCCTCCGCGGCTCTCGCGAGCCGGCTTGGAAGTCATTCGTGACGGACCCGCTGATCGCGCAACACCTCTTAAAAAACCTAATTTCATACTAAATTCTAACTACTTTACCGCGACGCGCAACACAACATTTACGGCATATACGGCAATTTTTTTAATTACGGTAACCGTGGAATACAAACGCCGCGTCTCCTCTTTGATTTATTTGGTAAATTAAATAAGTCTCTTTAATACGGAAGTATCTTTGAGTTTTTTCTTCGAATCCTTGTAACCTTCACCTTCCGCTAAAGAGTAAGAGATAACTCCGAATAGCCATTCGGAACGGGGCTTCGGGTTACGCTTCAGCCTACATTTAAAGGGCGAAGATCCGTAACAGTATATATCCGCAACATACGTCATTATTTTATATGATTCTTTATAAATTATTATCTAATTATAAACAATAAATTACACTTTTAATAATGAATAATATTTGAAAATTATCATTTTTTATTATTGAATTATTTTTTAATTCTAAAAAAAATAAAACACTTTATTTATAGGAAGGAGCTGTATTTAAAAGTTTTTTATTAGTAAAAGAAGGTATTTTTCAAGAAAAACAAGTAATAGATGAGTTAATGGCTCCTAGTAAAATTTCTGGTAGCTCTGGAACACGAAATCTTCATGATAATTTAAGTGACTTAAAAGCACAAATTGCTGCAAATAAAAGAGTTAGTTACGTATTTATATTATTATACTTTACTATTTCATATTTAACTATATATGCATACTTCCATAATGATTGCATGTTTATATTTATAAATCATTTAATTTTATATATATATAAATATTTTATTATTTTATGATTGCTTGATGATAAATATTAAAAATATTATATTATATATTTTAGGGAGCTCAATTAATGAATGATTTGATAGATGTTTACAGTTTAGACGTTGTACAGGCTTATATGAAATATATACAGGATAACGCTGAATTAGCGGTACGTGATATGTTAAAATGTGTTGGTAAAACTCTCATAGAGAAAATAAAATGTAATAGTATTACTACGTTTGATTTTTTGGATGATGGAAGTAAAATTAAACTGAAATTAGAAATAGACATTGAGAAAGGAGAGGCTACATTTGATTTTACGTGAGTTTTTATTGTTAATTAATTTTTTAAAAAGATTAAAAAATATAATTATTATAAATGAATGATTAAGAAAATTAAATAATTTATTTTACCAGATTATCGATGATTTAAAAAAGACAGAAAACCAAAAAAATAAAACAATATGCGCAAAGTTAAAGAAACAAAGTATTAATTCAATTTTTTTCACCTTTAATGGTTCACTTGATCTAGTACACAACCACATTCTATTATAAAATTCAACCACTAAAGACCTATATTAATTTTTAAAATTTAAATATTGCACATACTAAAAACTACTTTTTGAAATTGTGTGTACTAAAAATTAAACCTTATGAAAGGTGATTTGTAATTTAGAACAATTACAAAACATACTAATTTTTTTTTAATTTAAAATTATAAATTGATTATTATCTTATTTAAGAAATAAAATAATTTTAATATTAAGTATTTATTAAATCACTTATAATAATTTTTATATTTTTGTATTTTGCAATTTTAACTTTCTAAATATATTAATGTAAAATAAAGTATAATAAAATATAATAAATAAAGTAAAATAAAATAGTTCAAATAGAATTAAAAATCATGTATGTTCAATTATTATATTATTATAATAATTTATATTTATAATAGTTGGCATTGTTTAAAAAGGAAAGTTACATAAAATATATGGTTGATAGAAGATGATCTAAGTTATATTTTGATTATTTTTAAACTTTTACAGTTATAATATAAAAAAATATAAAATTACTTATATTTATATTCACTTTATTATATTTGCTGGAGCTGGATTTTGATTAACAATAATTAGTAATACGTTCTTATAGAATAATAGTTAGTATATATAAAACTAATGAATTTTTTTTTTAAAATAGCGGAACAGGTTATCAGGTTTGGGGAAACTGCAACGCACCACGTGCCATTACTTTTTCAGCTTTAATTTATTGTCTGAGAAGTATGATTGGCTATGATATACCCCTTAATCAGGTAGTTTATTTTATTTATTTGTTATATAAATGTCTTGCATAATCATAATTAATATTAAATTTATAGGTATAAGTTATTAAAATGTTTACTACATATCAAAATTTATTATTTATTTTACATAACAATACATTTATTATAAATTTTGATGAACTATTTCATATTTATGAAATCTTTTAAGGTATAAGTAATAGTTTTATAAAAGAGTAACCCTATAAGGATCATCTTCTTACAAGAGAAACTGAAATGATCGTTTCGTTTGCAACGAGATTCACTCGTTGCTAGAAACTTCGAGATAGCCCGTTGCCCTTGTCGATATTTCTATGGTGGATTCTAGGCCCCACGCAAGCGACCGCATCGTGACGAATCAGCACTCACAATTAATTATACAGCAGAGTACGCCCACATTAAGCGCCGAGCTCCGAGATGATGTCGCACTCGACTCGGGAGCAGAACCTTTTCGACTTTTTAGCGACACACTCCTCTCCTCGAAAGTTCCTACTATTCACGATATCGTGTCAGCAATCTTTTCCAATCCTTTTTCCAATTTCCATCGTCACGCTACCGTGGCGGTAAATCTCTAAGCCATATACGCTACCGTGTCAGTTCAATTCTTATTGCTAGGGCGCATTCATTCACGAAAAGCCCTTTCTCGCCCATTCCTGCCAAGTTAGGTTTCTCCATTCTAAGAAAAATATTGTGGTTTCACAATATTCCAACAATCCGTCCGTTACTCCGTATTTTCGACGGCAGAATTCCTCTGGCCTTGGTCCTGAACGCACTACCCTTCCGTCTTACCCGTTGTATACGATTATGTGGCAACACAACATCCGAAATTGCCACGATTCTGTGCTTTTTCAAATCCTTAAAGGGTTCACTGCTTCCAGTCAAATCATCCCTCCTATAGCCAGAGATATTCTGCGGTAAATGTGTGAATTTGAATCCGCTACAAATTTAACATTTGTATCCACCGCAACCTTGACTCGCGATGAGTCTCCCTTTTTGCACTAGGGGTTTGGTTTTCCGTTAACCACCCATAGGGTACCGGTGCCATATATCGAGTCTTCTTGTTCCTTCCGTTCCCCGTCGTGTATTATTATTTGTCTGTATTTGTAATGAAAAAGATAAACCGAAATCAGGATAATATCCAAAATATCTACGGGTGTATAGAAATTTGTAAAATAATTATTTAAAAATAATTACTCGGATTTCGAATAGTCCGCGAGGCTTGGTGTATCCGGGTCGATGTTATTATTGTTTATGTCCATGGCCCATGCCGCGGTTATGAGGCCAATAAACGAAACTTTAAATATTGTAAATATTATTATATTTTCTATTTTGGAATTTACTCTTACTGAATGTTTCCAATATGTCGTTGTCATTGTATTTATTTATTAGAACTGTTCATTAAGTGATATCTCCCCGGTGACATTTATTTATTTAAACTTATTTCTTTTATTAATGACAACTGTGAGAAACGTTCCAAATCTTTGTCAGATCGGTTGCCGCTGATCCCGGCGTAAATCTTTTTAATTCTTCTACGAAAACTCGACTCTACCTTTCACCCGTGATGGAAGCCGTCTTGTCACATGTGTATGCTCGATTTTCTTTTGTTTTTGTTCTTTAATTTCATTGAATAATTTTGGATGTTTATATCAATGTTATTTTATAATTAATATGTACGAAATTATTTATTCTATCTTTACAATACACATTCAGCTTAAGATAATGTTGAAGTAAAATAATGAAGGTAGCTGTTCAATGTTAAACCTCTCTTATGAAACATCAAAGATCAATTTTGAGTTATTACTATTTTAACTGATATTATAAAAATATGTCAAATATATAGTTTTTTGAATAGTTAATATGATATAGAAATATATAAAAATCAATAGCTTTTTTTAAAGTATAATATTAACCAAAAAAATACAATTGTAAAAACTGTTACGTACGTTATGCAGCTACACCCACTGCATGGCAACATATAACCTTTTATTCTTGGCAAAACACCGCGATCCCGCGAGAACATCGATAACAGCGTCTCGCAGGCACTTGGCAGTCCTCACGCCGAATTTTGCTGAGTGCGCGCGTTCCGCGCACTTGGAGTCAACGCGGCTCGCAAGGCCGGAGGCCGTCAGACCAATAACGCGCGCGAACGGCGAGCATTCGAGGAATCCGCGGACTCAGCATCTGGACCGTGGGGTCATGGGACCGCGGTTGCTCTCGCGGAAGACAAAGAGTTAGCAGTTTTTGCCTATAAATAAGATGACATGAGTAATAAAGAGGTCGATCCGGTTAATCGAAAAAGAAGTGACCTCTCGACCTCTCATCAGTGTATCTTGAATATTCGGACACGAGCGATCGCGAAATAAATAGAATCGACCTGGCGTAACAGCGCGGAGTAATCCTATTCCGGTCGGCGACTATCGTCGGTAAAACAACACGACAGCTCACACACTCGAGCAGAATTAGCGATAAAGCAAGTATTGTAATAATTCCGGACACACACACGTAGATGCTACATTCGTATCACGAGCCACTATTACACATTAAATTCTCTCTTCCGATTTATTATCAATAAATCGGTATTTAAAACATGAATTAACGAATTGTATTTATTTTATCTTATAAATCTCATAAAGGCTGAATCACGTTGACCGGTTCAGCTAGAGCAGAAAAAGAACTGAGAAATCGTCGTATTATAATTAACCGAATAAATAAAGAATTAAATAAGTAACGCGACAAGGAAGACAAATAAATAAATAAATAAATAAATATATAAATAAGTAGTTACGGAGTATAAATAAATAATATAGTAGAATTGTACATCGTAACAACAGCTTAAGTTTATAAAAAAAACTCATAATATTATTTAAAAATATATTATTATACACATTCGATTAAAGCTTATTAATAATTCAATTGTTGAAATACAGAGATATTCCAAATCCAGTATTTTTTGTAGCAAGTAGAGGTATAAATTATTTATTCAATACTTTGATATTTTAATCTATTATTTAGTGCAATTAAATAATTTCACAGTATGCAAGTACTGTCTTTAAAATTATACCGAATTAAAATAATATTATCTACAAGTTTTGTTTAGTAAAATATAAAAATTAATATATATATATATGCATTTTTAGGGTTGTTTAGTACCTGTTAAACTTATTATACCGCAAGGCTCAATACTTGATCCATCGGAAGAAGCAGCAGTAGTAGGCGGCAATGTATTGACATCACAACGTATTGTAGATGTAATTCTTTCTGCTTTTCATGCATGCGCAGCATCCCAAGGATGTATGAATAATATTACTCTGGGAACGGATGAATGGGGTTATTATGAAACAGTTGCTGGTGGCAGTGGTGCCGTAAGTCCATTTATTATTTATAACATATAAATGTAATATATGAAAGTAGCATATGTGTAAAATTATTATAATTACAATATTTTAATAAATATTTTAAAAACATATTTTTATAGATATTTAGAACAATATAGTTTTATGTCTGGGATTATTATATTTCTTAAAAATTTAATTGTTAAATTTTAAATATAATTTTATTCAATTATTCAGGATAGTAAAAATTTTTAACATTGAATTGTACAAAAAATGTATAATATGAAAAGACTGTCAGTAAGAATAAATTTCAAAATAATATTATCGAAAATTTAGGCGCCGAATATATTAAAGTTTAAAATTATCGCTCGATGAATGTATGACATTACTTATTTTATAATACGAATTTCCCTAAGCTATTTTATTATCCTTGAAAATTGTAGATGATCCGAAAGGCTGACGTGGGTGTTGTATTTCTTCTTAAGCAGCGTGCGTCTCCAAAATATTTGGGTTTGGAGTTTGTAGTTGTGATTAAAGTTGGTATTTCGAATGTTGAGAGTACAAAGTTAATTTTTTTTTTTTTTTTTACGACTGTTGAATTGATAAAAAGTAATTTTTCTTCTTCGGTATGGCTTATATTTAACTTTTCCCCATCATAACATTGTTAAAGATGAGATGGAGATTTGAGTTAAGTAATAAGGCATGTATGTAGGCTAAATGTATTTATATAGGTATTCCAGTGCAGTCTCAAAATCATTGATTAAGAAATTCATATTCGAGTCACATAATTCCAAATAATTCTTTAAACTATGCATCAATAGCGTTATAATCATAGAATTTAAATGATTGAGGCAGAGGATTGTGTACTGCAATATCAAGTGTGACTGATGTAAGGTCATGTCCTACTATAAAGGGTTTAATTATATAATGATTTTGTTTTCCTTATGAATAAGGCACACATCCAGCCAGTGACGGCTATATATTTATGATGTATAGGTCCAAATGGTACTAAGTGCAGAGAGAATTCTTTAATGAAGTTTTTTAAGAATTTAAAACCCTCCAAATTACAGAGAAAATCTGTATTGAAGTCTCTGAGAATTATTTTTGTGCTATAGTCACACAGCATATTTGTGAGGTTAGTGTAAAAGTCACTACACCTCAATAAAAGAAGCATGTAGCGACCTATAAATAGATGCAATCAATATTGAACTATGACTAGAAAGTAGGATTTCATAGAATACATATTCTAGATGGTCAATTATAATTATAAGAAACTCAATTATACCCCAATACTACTAGCAGTAAAGCTACACCATCTCCCCATGTATTCTAATCGCAATGAAATCAACTATAACCTTTCCGCGCTATAACATTATCCTCGGTATGAATATTTAGCTGCGTTTCTAATACGGCAATGACATGTTATATGGGATTGTCACTCAGAAATAAGCTAACCAATTCATGTATACGCTGATAGAGTTGGTATTAAATGAGTATACTCTAATGCAAAGGGGGGATTCTAATATTTAAAATAAGAGTGTTTAGAAGTATAATCTACATATATTATTGTTGAGTATGTTGTGAGGGGCTTAAGGAATCGTCTGTCGATGAAAGTGGCGATACCACAGTTCTATAGGTATTTCAGGGTGTGTATAAAAAGGACGGGACGATATAAAGTTATTAATATCAGTGTCAATATTTATTGTATTGGACGCATCAAATTAATTTCTTTTTACATGTACCAATCCATTTCATATAAATACAATAAATTTGTGTTTTTAGCTTCAACTCCGGCTAATCTTAAATGTTTATAGGTTGTTAAAGAAACTAGGGAATTTATATTAATTAGTGAAGATGAAACAAGATTAACTCTCGACAATGAATTTAAAAGGGAAGTATCAATGGTTGAGGAATTATATTGCCTCTTTTCTATTATTACCTGAATAATACGGTGCACTGCGGTAGAAGAGGATAGGGTGTCAACTAGCAGATTAATGTTCCGATATATCGTCATGTTGTTGGAGTTTGAACCTATGGAAGGTACATCCTGCTGAGTGTTAAAGTTTAAAATGGCGCTTAGCACACCCAAGTGGATGAACAGCCAATATATCTTCAAGATTAATTTGATTGAAAAGTGTCTTTAGTATGCAGAATGCCAACTTTTTCAGATCAAGTCCATAGCAATACGAAAATCCGTCTATAACTAAGATTAATAGAATCGAAACTGGACAGTTAATTTTTACATTGAGATTATCGTTCGTCTGGTTTAGGAAACCCATCCATATTAATGATTATTATCCAGAATGGTCCTTGTAAGATTTCAGAAGAGAGACTTATTGAGATTTAATTAGATTAATTTATTTTTAGAAAATGTCTTCTGTTACGTACGTAACGAAATTCTACATAAATTAGTGACCTATAATTCAAAGTTGCAAGTTATAGCATAAAATTGGTAACGACTGAAATTATGAAATAGTTGATCGGCACAAAATTGATCCAAATTCACAAAAGGTTTGGAAATAATTAACAATACTAAAGACAAGTGGGTTAAACAGGTAGTGGGAGAATTCGAAAACTTGCAATAAAGAGACTATAAAAACTCAGTCAAGATCACACAAGAGGTTCCCGGTCCGAGTCGAGTAAGAAGTAACGCGTAATTAACGAAAGACGAGAAGTGTAACAATAATTTAATAAACGGACGCAATTATGGTTAGTTATGGTTCGTATCCATCTACTATTGCTACAAAATGATCTTTTCGCAGTAGTTAGTCTTGGGTTGTGACAAAGTAATATCTTATCTTTATTATCTTATTTAATTTACGTTTATAATTCATAATCATGAACTCAAATAATTTTATAATGCAAAGAATACGAAATTAAACGAGGAAGTATTATTTAAATTATCGGTACAAGTATTAATAATTCATAATAATTTATTTTATATTATAATTACGTATAAAATCTATATTATATTTACTTATTTGAGTAGAAATGTATAAAATGAAGATAATAAAAGAAAATACGTATAATTGTGTGACAAGAAGACTTCGTTCGCCCTTCACGGGTGATAGGTACAATCGAACTCACGTCGAAAAATTAGAAAGATTTACGCCGGGATAAAGCGGAAGCGGTTTGCTCCGGATTTGTATCGGTGGCAAGCGGGAATAGTAAAAAAAAAATCAATATAAAATTTTGGTAAATAAATTATCACCGGGGCGGTGAATCCTTTTATTAGTTTTTTTAAAACAAATACAAAAGAAAATACTATTAGTTTCTATGAGAATCGCCTGAATTAGAATTTTACGCTATGATAATCGACACCGAATATATTCGCAAATTTTATTTAAAAAATTGAATTTGTCCATTACTCCTCCGCGATAAGCGAATCCGAGAGACATGGCAGTGACTTTGCCCTCCATCGCCAGTTGTGCAGCCACAGGAGGCAATAGGCAATTACGCGTTTCAGACGCGTAAGGGTGGAAAACCGTTTTAATAGGGCGGTCTCTGGATTCGTTTCGATGCGACGCGAATGTAAGACGGCGACGGTTTCATGCGGCGCTGTATTCAATGGGACGTCCGGCCAATGCTGAGATGGTTCCTGCAGAAAAGATGGGCCGTCCCACCACAGGGCCTGACCTTGCGAATTCCGGTCGAACAAATAATAAACAATTATATTTTAAATCATCAAGTATTTTAACTTATTTTACAACAATAAGTAAACAAAATTTAACTCTTTTTAAAAAGTAATTGTAATACTATTACATACGTAACGTAATTCGACATACTTTAGTAACCTACAATTCAAAAGTTGTAAATTACCGCATGATATTGGTAACGATCAGGATTATGAAATGGTTGATCGGCATAAATTTGAGACAGATGACTTAATTCACAAGATCTGTGGAAATAATAAACAAAGATTGACACTATTCAAAGAATAATCAAGCATACGAAATGGATCCAAAAGGTAGTGGGAGAATTCGCAAACTTGTAGCAGAAAGAGTATAAAAACTCAATAAAGAATATGCAGAAGGGTTCCCGGTCCGAATATATTAAGTAACGCGTACTTAATTAAACAAGAAGGGAAGTGTAATATAAAGGCAGTATTTTAATAAGAGGTCACAATTAAAGTACACTTGATATATCACGAGCCACACACAGAAATCAGAACACTCGGTCTTTTTCTTCCGATTATTCACAATACACGAAAAGTCCTGAATTCTAATTAACGTATTACTCATTAACGTAACCCGATCCTTGCAAAGGCAGAGACGATTTGACCGATTCAGCTACGGTGGAATAGTAACGCGGCGCTAAATGAAATAAAATATATATACATATTGATGCTATTTAAATATGTAATAATACTGGTAAGAAAATTAAAAAATGCATAGTAAAACATAATTTTTGTTTTTAATCATTATAATTAAAATTTAATTAAAGACAAGAGGGTCACAGTTATAGGTAACATTTAGAATAATAAATAAAAAAATATAATAGCTGTAGCGGTGATATTATTAAGTGCAGGATTTTGACGATCAGTTCGTGATTCAGTCTCCTACGTTAGACATGGAATACGAAATCCTTTCAATTCTATTTAATTACATTTAAACTGAATATAGCTATTTGTTTGCATTTTATATTATCAATTTATTCTTGGTGTTCTTACCTTATGGTTAGATAGTTCTCTAATAAAATTTAATATATAGAATTGAATTCGTTAAGTGATGAAATAAAAATAAAGGGAGTGAGGAGAATGCGGGGTGCTTCAATCAAATTCCGTTAATTTGGAGTCGATAAATAATACAATTTATTGACTCACCTCTTACATCGGCATAAAAACCCCTCGGTGAGGGAAAAGCCATGCTAAAATACAGATATATCTATATAAATACCGCTATACAGTGCATGGGAGACACTCACAGTAGCCGCACAGTGGCTGGCGTCCTTGGCGGAGCTCAACACCTCGTTTCAATGCGGGGAGACGCTACTCGTCACCGCCCTTAGCCGTATTCTCCACCTGGTGAGCTGTGACTTAGGGGACGCTGCGGGCCATGGCGACTCGGCCAGATACGAACTCGAGGGTGAAACCCCACGAGGTTAAAAACGGCACCTTCGCCGATTTAGCAGTACGCAAAACCAGGTATCCGCGCAGGAGAGAACATATACACACGAGCATACGAGAGAATTGCCGACAATACCGCCGAATCCCACGAACAATGATAAATGGTTGCTCACAACAACGAAAAATGAATTTTACGCAGGCGATCGAATCAAAGTTCTTTGAGCTTGAGGATATGCAAAGCCGAGCGCAGAAATCTAATGCCGAGACTTCCTGCTGCAAGAGTAACGCGCCGAGCGCCGTAACGCTGCATATTTTCCCCCCGGTGCGGGATTGCGGCCCATCGTAGATTTTGTGTCCGACCTCGTAATTGTTTTTCATTTCGAGGCACTTTCCCTTGCCGTCGGAAAGCGGACAGCAAGGGAAAGCGCCGAACCCGTGGCTAAATTTCTATACGTGAATTTATAATATAAAGTATTGTGTAATTTTAGAAAATAGAAAATTTTAGAAAATAATCATTTTTATACCCCTGTCGAACTCTTTTCGTAATTTTCGTAACTTTTAAAGTTTTTTAAATAGAGAAAAATAGGAGAACCTTATATAAAAACTTCATAAAAATACTCTTATTTCACTGTTTTCTAAATTGTATACATTGTTAAATACAAGAAAATCCATATTATTTCACTATCAATGCAGATGCAGGATCCCAAACTACAAACTTTTTTACAATGATACACAAATATAATTATATAATAAATATAATAAAATTATTAAGTATAAATAATGTTCATTTTTATATTTTTAATAAATGTATTGAAATAAAATATAAAAAACTTTGTAAACATTTCAATTCTTTTAATTATAGGGGCCAACTTGGAATGGACGAAGCGGTATTCATACACATATGACTAATACAAGAATTACAGATCCAGAAATTTTTGAAATACGTTATCCAGTAATATTACAAAAATTTTGTCTGCGTCCTGGAAGTGGCGGAAAAGGTTCTTACAATGGTGGTGATGGGCTAATTCGAGAAATTTTATTTAGGTGAATCAAATTTAATATTTATTTTTAACATTATTTATACGTAAATTATGGATAAATTATTTTCTTTTTTGAAAGTTATAAAATATATAATATATAATAATTTTTTTTATAAATTGTTACGTATCTAAGAGGTCACGACTATGTTTATTCTTTAATAATTAAAATCGCGTCAATATTTTCTCTCCAGGTTTCGTTCTGCCCTAGCCAAATCGGTCAAAGCGTTTTGTCCTTTGTGAGGTTCGGAAATCGTAAATTAATAAAACGCGAGATAATTAATATAATACTTTTGTTTTTATTATATTTCTCTTTATAAACGACAGAGATAATTATCGCAATGTGTAGTACAACTTTTTCGTATCAAGAAGTTAAGTCCCGATTGTGTAAAACCAATCAGTATCAAAGAACCCGAACCGAAGTACGACCGGATCTAATAGTCCCAATTTGAAGTCCGATTCAGAAGTGCCCCTACGTGTTTTTCGATTTGACTTATTACCTCCGTTCTATGGAGAAATTGCAAAATCCGCGGTTTCTCCCACTGGGTGCCTCTGCTTTGATAATCGTTCTGTCAGCTTTCTCCTTTAACGTCTTTCAATTGACCTTTGTACATTTATTGTCACCTCTGATCTTGACTTTCCGTAATTTGTCGAGTTTGGAGGTTCGTATTACTCGCGGGTTTTGTGTTACTCGCGACTCCGGTCGATTCTCTTGATGTCAATTTCCCGATGTTTCGTCTTTGCTTTCGCTGATATATATAAATAAGTCGTCGCGTATGGATATGCAATTTTACATACGTGACAAAATAAATGTTCATTTTAAAAAATTTTTATATCATTGAAAAATAGGAAAATTAATATGAATTTTTCAATTTATTTCATTATATAATAATATTACTTGTATTTAAACCATAGAATTTGTTACATTTGTAACAAAAATAATATTCTTGTTAATTAAAAATGCACGAAATAATCATAGAATTGAATAAAACGTTGTAGGAAATTTCGATGATGATCGAAGATTGTTAAACGTCGATTAATGAAATATTTCAAAATAAACCCTACGACACGTTAACCTGACGTTCCGAACTTAATGCGAAACACCTTACAGTACTTTTTTTTTAATTTTTATCTAAAGATCTATTTATTAATAATTTTTTACTATTGTTACGTATATAATGAAATTCGATACATTTAATAATTAAGGTAAGACAGATTATGTAAACGAATTGTAAAAGGAGCACAATGCGTAACGCTGATAGTTGACTTAAAATGAAGATTAATCATTATAAATTTGACAACTACTAGAGTATAATGGACATTAAGCAATGTATTGGGAAATAATGACGGAGTAAGATATACTAAAAGTCGACAAATTGCGAATTAAGCCTAAAAAAACCTCCACGGTGAGAGAACTCAAAAAGTTTAGCGATTTTTCATAATAAATAGAATAGAGAATTAAAAAAGGAACAGAGTTCAGAAAAGTTACAATCAACTAATATTGTCTATTGGCGAGATATGGAATAAGTTGATCCCGGTTGGAGACTTCAAATTTGTCAACGAAACATTTATTCTTCGATCAATTAACATCACGATAATAGTTGTAATTACGGACACAAAATAGGAAAGTATTTATATCACGAGCCACATTTACAAATTAATATATCTGTCTAACTGTTTATTAGAAATAAATTAGTATTTAACGTGAATAATTATTGTTAATTTTATTTATATCTTCACGAAAGCTGAAAAGATTCGACCGATTCAGCTACGGCAAATAAGTAACCCGGTGATAGATAATTGAATAAATAAATAATAATAATTTCCGTTACGCCAAAAATATAAATACGTAACCAATTGATTATAAAATTTTAATAAATATTTATAATATAATTCAATCAAATAATATTAATGATTATAAACAAATTTATTGTTCATTATAGAGCACCGATGATGTTATCTGTATTGACAGAAAGAAGAGTACATTCACCTCCTGGCTTAGAAGGTGGCCAACCCGGAAGTCGTGGTCGAAATACACTTAAAAGAATGGGAAAGAAACCAATTAATTTAGGTTCAAAAACAACTGTAGCAGTAAATGTTGCGGTATTATAATTTCTATTATTTATTAAAATAAAAATATAGTCTAAATAATTTGTGAAGTGCAGCTTAAATCTACCAAATAATTTACCAAAAAACCTAAGCAAATACTCTAAAGAAGATAAATATCTTAAATTAAAATCTGATTGTAAAAAAAAGTAATGATGATATACGATTAAAAATTTATAACTACAAAACTATATATGATGTCAAAACTATATATATGTAATATTATTATATGTGTACCAATGATCGGATACGTGACGAAATCTGGGAAAAGAGCGTACAAGATATGCATCGGCGTTTTTTTAGGCAAACTATAGTGAAATCAATCACGAGGGAATCGCTATACCTCCTAATTTGTTCCGATGTTATAACAAACCAGGTTTAACACAAGTTGCGTTATACTCCCGACCAAACGCGTCTTATCGGAAGATAAGACTCTTATTGCCACGTCGTTCGGTGTTCGTACTCATGTAATCGCGGTTCGCCCTCTTGAGGACAAGCTACTGTCATCTTGATGATTGGCGCTTCGACGTATCCACCTTCTCTATTTCGTTCCCCTTCGCGTTGACGTAGTGCTTTCAAATTCGAGACCCATATTTGCGACAGAACCGTGCCCCTTCCCGGGTATGATCTTTCTCATTCTGGTATTCGATCGCATAGGTGATCCCCGGCCTCCCACAGTCGGTACAGAACCGGTTAGAATAGTAGCATAAGGACTCCGGTGGTGTGGTCGTCTTCTTTAAGCGTTCGTACCTTTGTTTGAGAGATCTCAGTTCCGCAGTATAGTGGATCACCTCAACGTCCTTAGCGTCCTATTGTAATTGCATCCGATGCAATTCCACTCGCTATCGCTCCCGCTCCTCTACCTTCCTGTCGAGTTGCCGTTTCTCTAACGCAAGTCGTTATCTTCCCTCTTGAATGAAGAGGAGGTCTCGTCGCTTGTTGACCACAAGCCTGGGCCAGTCAGATTTAGTGATGGGCGCCTCAGGGAATTGAGAGCATCGAATCCCTCGAAGGCTTCCCTTCGGTGAGTTGTCGCCTCCTTCTCTGATGCTCTCATCGTAGCAAGCATCACCTCCACCTCCTCCGGAGTGAGCGTTCGGGAAGCACCACCCCGGTACCTCTGGCTTCGGTCCCAGAATCCTCCTAATCTCTTCTTTGGACGACACCGTCGCCGTCTGAGGGATCTTTGGGACAGAGGAGCACTCTCCGCCTTTGAATAAAAGGTCCCCGGGCTCTTTCCGGGTTAGTTCCAGGAGAAGGATGGTCTAAAGAAAATAAAGAATGAGTGCAAAATCTGAAGATATCTAAACAAGTGGAGGAAAGGAAGAGAAAATCGACATAGAAGAGTGGGAGAAGCATTTAATGAGTTTTCTAGGAGGCACTAGAGCAGATAGTAGCAGTAAAATACAAAAAAGACAAGAAAAGAGATGTAATACGGAAATCGAAGGAACAGAGATTAGCAAGTCATGGAGTAGTTTGAAAAAGAGGAAGGAGACAGGGGTAAGTGAAACAAGGAATGAAGCATGAATGTATGGAGGATCAGAGATAACGAATAGGTTAAAAAATATAATAAAGAAGGTGTGGAAAGTAGAGGACATACCAGTAGAATAGAGGACGGCGATAATTATTCGAATACACAAGCAAGGGAACATGAAGGTTACAGAAAATTATAGAGGACATCGATGTTATCGACTGCATATAAGATATACGCCAATGTCTTGAAGAACATATTAGATAATGAGGTCGAGAGTAAAGGTATAATCCCGGATAATCATGCCAACTACAAGAGGGGAGGTCCTCGATGGATAACATCTACATCCTGGACCTTAGTAAAAAGAACATCCAGAGAAAAGAAGCTGTATGCCCTGTTTATAGACATCAAAGTAGCTTTTCATACTGTAGATAGAGTACTACTATGGGAATTTATAAAAAAAGAGAAAAATAAGTGTGGAAATAGTAAATAGAATAAAGAAAATTTACGCAGAGATAAGAACAAGGGTAAAAGTGGGTGGTACGTTTTCGAAGGAGTTCTGGACAACGAAAGGGCTAAAACAAAGCCTTAGTTAAATATTTTTCAATATATATGTAACCGGACTGGAGGAGGGACTGAAATAAAACGGACCAGAGTTTGGATTCTAGCATATGCGGATGACCCAGTGGTACTCGCGCAGAATAAAGAGGCTATGCAGTCGACGATAAAAAATTTAAGGAAAACACTGGAGATGAGAAAACTACAGATGAATACGGGGAAGAAGAAGATAATAATCAGCAAGAAAGATAAAAAGAGCAAAGACACAAAGTGGAGATGGGAAGGCAGAGATATTGAGGTAGTTCACGAATTTAGATACTTGAGATACTTTTGTATCAGGAAAGGGGAATACGATACACATATAGACGAAAGGATGATCAAAGGGAGAGTGGCTGTAAGAAAAACATGGAGACTAGGATAGAGGGAGTTTGGAGGAGATTTCAAAAGAAGGAAAACGTCATATAACTACCTTGTGAGAGGAGCGATAGACTATGTGGCGGAAATATCAAGAATGAAGGAAGCTAAATGGATAGAGAAAATCAAGTCGGACTACTACAGATGGACGTTGGGGCTGGATTTTTTTACACCAAGATAGATGGTAAAAAAATATATATGTAGAATAAGAATAATAAATAAGAATAAGTGAAATAGATAGACAAATAAAAAAAAGACCAATAATATTGAGAACGAAAGGTATAGCAGGAACTGCAAATAATTGCGAGAGAAGGAATTATCATGGTATCAAAGCAGTATCTAAGTTAATCAATAATAAATAATAAATAAGATCATGAGAACAATAACAAGAATGAGATGTGGAGACATCAGTATAGCAAACAAGTATTCGATATGGGAAGAAGGAAAAAGGTCCGAGCTATGTGCTGTAGAGTAGAGTAACTGGACACACTTGATAAATAGGTGTAATGAGAAGAGCGAGATAACGAGAGAGATAAGAAAGCAAACATACTGGATAGATGATGTAGTGGTTAAGAAACTGAATGAAATGAAGGAGGGTGTGTAATTTCCCGACTCAATTCTCCTCAAATTCCCAGTCAAAATCTCCCGCAGCCTCATATTCTAGCGCTTATATTGTCAAAGGACTACTTAAATATTAATAAACGCTTTCAATACTTTAACGGCACTGACTAATTTTGAACAGGCGGTGTCGGCTTCATCTGTTGCCTTGTATAGGCATAGTGTTTATTCGCAAATATCAAATAAATACCAATACTCTTTTTGAAAATAGTAAATTGTTGAATTCGCGTGTTTCCGCGATCATTCGCCTTTTGCCGTCACATGGACATTTAGAGTACAAATATGTGTTTGGTTATTAGTTTCCGTACACTGATGAAAACTCACCACACCAAATACAATTTTCATTACACAATTATAAGAGACATAAGAGAAATTGAATAAAACATAGAAAAAGCAAGGAAGACAAAGGAGGCGGGAACAACATGAAAAAAGCATCAAAGATGCTGCTACACACACTTTTTTTAAACTATGTGTCATAACATATGTGTTAATTGTGTAAAAAATATATATATATATATATATATAATGATATATATATAGTTTTAATTTAGATCTAAATAAGACGCGACAAGCAAATAGTCCATTCCTGCACCGAGAATCGTAATAAATAAATAATATAATATTTTAATGTTTTAAAAATCTATGATTAATTTCAAGTACCAAATATATTTTAAACTACAAAATAGTTATATATAAAATTTAATTAAACTATTTTTTTGATTAGTATTCCTTTTGTATATTAATATGTATTTTTTATCTGAACAAAATATTCAATTTCGCAATAATTTTTTTTGTACAAATCTATTTTACAATATAAAATTAAATAAAATTCAAAAAAAATTAATTAATAAATTATTTTAATGATATTTGCCTATAATATAATCATTATTATGTTACGAATTTAAGCTGTCACGATTATATTCCCTTTGATAATCGGATCGCGAATTTCTCCAGAATTTCCCTGCCCTAATTGAAACGATCAAAGCGTTTCTATCTTCGTAAAGTTCGGAATTATCAACAAAGAAAACGCGAGTTAATTAATATTGTCCTTTTTATTATTCTCTTAATGAACGAAAGAGCGAAAGAGCGAGATGACGTATGTTACAATGGTTCGTATCGCGAAAAAAACCAAGTCCCGATTGTATAAAAAAATAGTGGCGAATATTAAAGCCCGAACCGGAACGCGAAATAGTCGTCGAGATGTAAGGTGAAGAGGCCAATTCGAAGTGAAGTAAACTCGAACTGAAGTGTCCACCATCTTGATTTTGTTTCTGCATATTACCACCGCCGGATGAGTGATTGCAAGCTCCGATTCTTCTTCCAGGGTTCGCGATTTTCCCAGCCACTTGAGCAGTGTTCGATCAGCTAATTCTTCTACTGTCTCACGGTTGTCCCTTGCGTTCACCTTTTTGTGGAGGCGTGTAAACTTACAAAAATCCGAGTAAGCGTTCTTATTAATTGCCCGACGCATATGTTATCTGCCGATTTCCCAGGGTTCGTCACGTATACGAGTGCGGAATGCACATAGTAATATTACATACGTGATAATGTCACTGAAATTTGTAATTTACAATCTTATTTAGAATATAATTTTATTGAGAAAAATATAATGAGTGATCAATAATTAAATATAATATATAAATAAATCCATATAATAAATATGAAAATTTTTGTATTTCTATGTACATAATATATTTGATATATCTATTCCTTACATTCATTTCATTCTTCCAGGATGTTTTCTTACTAGAAACTCCTGGAGGAGGTGGATTTGGTGATTCAAAAAAAAATACACTTTTTTCAAAAGAAGTTGAAAAAACCTTTGTGGAACGAGGAAGTGTTTTTGAATATAGAAGAGCTCAAGAATCTGTTTAAGTAAATATGGACTATTCTTATTTTTGTTAATTGTTAATACAAAATACGTTCTTATTAAAAACAATATTTTTATTGAATAAACTCATTAAAATTGTTAATATAAAATTGGAATTAACTTATTCAAACAATTTTTAATATTTATTCAATAACTTTTATAAAAATAAGTATTTTTTGATACAATGAATCATATTAATTTTTTTAAATTTTGAAACATATTTCATTATAATATACATATACTTAATGCATTACAGAATAATTATTTAAATGAAATATATAAATAAAGATGTTGAATATTAAAAAAGATACAAAAAGGTGCAGGGCGAATAAAACCCAAAAATTTTATTCTGATGTATAGAGTCAACGCTTCGACAAGCTATCATTTGTCCTTGTCTAGACTCTTTATTTAACAAAATTTTAACAATTAATTATTGTATAGAATTAAGCGACAAATTCACAAGATTTGTTTATACAATTACCAACTATTGTAGCGCCGGGGTACACTGGTGTTCTACAACGTGTTGGTCATAATGCCACGAATCAATTTGTAAAAAATATAAATTTTTCACCCAAATACATACAAGTTTTTGACATCACTCTATAAGTTATGATATTATTATTCGTGATGTTATTGAGAATCATATGATATTTATAATTTAAATTTGGTGTCCTCTTGCAAGTTTAATGTATTGTTGTGAATTTTGATATGTATCATTTCCGATGTTAAACTTTTTTATAATTATTTTCAATATCAAGAATATCTATATTCTCCCAATCAATCATATAGTTGCATTCTGATGTATGCGCCACTATTATTAAAGATAATAATACTTCACGTATTAGATTAAAGTTGTGTAATGTAATAAGATATATTCATTTTAACTTATTAATACAAATGGTAAGAGGCATAAAAACATTTAATAACCATTTAATTTGAATCACTACTATATATTGTGTTACGTACTTAAATATTGTCAATATATATTATTATATATTATTTATTTTACCGCCGGATTACTATTCCGCCTTAGCTGAGTCGGTCAAAACGTCTCAGCCCTTGCGAGGATCGGGTTACTTCAAGGAATGATACGATTATTAATATTCACAACTTTACGTTTATTTCATATAATCGGAAGAAAGAGTTTGTTATGTGTGTGTGTGGCTCGTGATACGTCAGTTGTACCCTAACTGCGTCCGTTTATTAAATTATTGTTACACTTGTCGTCTTTCGTTGATTACGCGTTACTTCTTACTCGAGTCGGACCGGGAATCCCTTGTGTGTTATTGACTGAGTTTTTATAATCTCTGTATTGCAAGTTTTCGAATTCTCCCACTACCTGTTCAATTCACTTGTCTTCAGTATTTGTTAATTATTTCCACACATCTTGTGAATCTGGATCAACTTTATGCCGATCAACTATTTCATAATTCCAATCGTTACCAATTTTATGCTATAATTTGCAACTTTTGAATTGTAGGTTACTAAATTATATCAAAATTCGTTACGTATGTAACAATATATATAATAATATTTGTATTTATATTTTTTTTTTTATTAGATGAAGAGTGTGTTTTTTTTTGTTAGTGGTATAGTGAGGATATTATTATACCACATACACAGCTATGTCGCCGTTATAACTTTACGACTCCATGCGATATCTGCACATTATTTCCTTTATTTTAATTCATTATTATATACTTTTTTTTTTTTTTATTTATATGGCTTGTGCCCCTCATGGAAGTCTGTAGGTTTTTTCCTCTGTTTGTACCAAAAAAACTTTGTGTTTTAGGGATGTATTTAAATTTTATTATGTACAAATATTATTATATTTTTCGTAATTATAATAATTAAGTAACCCATGTGTAATGAATGTGAAATGTTATCTGGTATTTGAATATAAATTAAGTCAAGTGTTGTATAAAATCGTCTCTATTCAATATAAGTACATAGTCACATCAATACTCTACATTATGCTTTTGTAGTCAAATCGGCAAAGCACAAGCTCCCCACTCGGAGAAAACAGCTCGAATCCACTTTTCCCAGTTTTTTTCAATATTATTGATATCAATTTAATGTTTAATGTCCATACACTTGAGGTTATACTTGATTTCATTATCAATTGTCATATAGTTCTTAATATAAGTTTATGAAATCACATATTGTGATGTAAAGAGCTCGCTGGCTACTATTGATATCCTTTTTTATTAAAACAACAACTGAAAAATATTGAGTGAAGGAAGTAAATTAAATAAAGGTAAAAAAGTAAAAATTCAAGCACCATTAATAACAAAAGAAAATCATGCACAAATTTCAAATGTGCAACAAGCCGTCAAAAATGAACAAATGAAAAGAAAAAGAATGTCTTCAAATTCAACATCGGATGTTATTTCACCGGAAATCTATGAAAATGCTAACAAAACCAAAAGCTTAATCTATAAAAAACCTAAAGTATTAGTCAATATAAAAAAAAGAACACAACAATTCGAAATAATAAAAATATAAATACCATATCTAAAAATCTAATCAATAAAATGGAACAATCATTCAACTCAATAAATAGATTTGATATTCTACAAAACTTAAAACAAGAAGAAGAAAAAGAGACCTTTAACATTGAAGAAAGAATCAAATTGTTACATTTATTACGAGTAATTATATTAATTACTTATATTTATATATATTTATTTATACTTTATTTATTTATCGCGTTTATTTGTCGCATATTTCTTTTACTCCTTCATTTTATTTCTTCGTAACAATTTCCCAGTTCTTTTCTGCCGTAGCTGAATCGGTCAAAGCGATTGAGCCTTTATGAGGTTTAAGGATTAAAATAAATACAATTATATTATTTCACGTTTAAATACCGATTTATTGATAATAAATCGGAAGAGAGAATGTAAGTATTTAATTTGGCTCGTGTTACAAATCTAGCGTCCTACGTATGTGTCCGAATTTATAATAATACTCGCGTTATCGTTCGTACGTGTGAGTGTCGTGTTAGTTTCCGACGAGAGTCACCGACCGGGATTATATTACTACGAGTTACTTCGCGCCTCCCGAAACACGTCTCAAGATAATAATCACACAATAATAACTGAACCCCGAACATCACTCATTTTCCTTATTTTATAGAGACAACTGTGAACTCCTTTCACGCCTTCCCACTATGGAGGTGTTCTCATTTTTAGGCTTATCACCTTGATTTTGTTTAGATTTCTCCATATATTGATTAATGAATAAGCATTATCGATATCATTTCTCAATTTACGCTCACCCGTATTTCTCTTTATGCTGCGTCTTGCTACCATTTTCACTTACTTTATACAACATTTATTATTTATTTAATTATAATAATTCCTTTATTCATAGATTTGTATAGATTAGAATTACTTTTATGAATACTATTTCCTAATGTGTCTATCATTAGATTTGTTATATGAATCGCTGTATTATTTATTATCTTGTATTCTTTAAAAACAGCTTCTAGTGTTAAATTTATGTTAAATTGATTTATTTGGATAGGTAAATCAGTAATTTGTTTTAATGATTCTATTTCAATATCTGATGATTCAGCTACACATCCCGGTCTTAATGATAATATGCCGGACCCTTCAATCGTTTCTCTTATTTCTCCCTCATTGTCACATCTTATTCTCAATTCTTCGGGCTTTAGTGTTGAATACAGCCAACTATTACTTCTTGATAATTTCGTCCAATAAGTTTCATATATCGTATTGATTCTTACATCACAGCTAGATATTTGAAGTATTTATGTTTAATAATTAAATCGATGCTGTATGGATTGTGACTTCCTATTTTCCTTCTTGGAGCTAATTCTCTACATACATGAATCTTATCTGTTTTTCTACATTTTTTCAAGTCTTCTTGTGTAATTGATACATACATTTTTGTTTTGAAATTAACAGCCATATATTTTGTAATCGGAATGATATATAATACTATATTTCCCCTTTCTTGTGATGCTGGGAACAGTATTAACTCATACAATACATATTTATCTTTCTTTATCAATGGAATATTAATATAATACACAATTTTATTCATATATGTTATGATCTTTACATCTGACATTCTGATTAATTCCTCAATATTATTGTTATTGTCTATTGGTAGCTCAACTGACGTCAATTTTTCCTTGATTTTCCTAGCTGTCGTGTCTATCAAGTTTTTATTTAATAATTGAGGATGAATTTCACCCTTAGTTGCCCATTGAATTATTTGTAACAACAATTGAGTACTTCTTATCTGAATATTAGCGTAATCCTCCATTAGCGCTATGAGTTCCTGCCGATGCACCTCTTCCCGCAATTGTGATATATCATTTATTGCTCCTTTTATTTCTCCTGTAAATAATATATTTTTGTGTCGTTGCACTGTAATTTCTTTTCTATAATTTCAGTCTGATTTGCTAATAATTGGGCCAATTCATTTGTTTTTCCATGTAAATTATCAATTAATGATTTTATTTCAGTCTCTGATTCTTCATCCATAGTTCCGAATAAAAATTTAGTAATTTTACCTACGAAAGGTACTATAGCACGTTTACTCCTTCCTCGATTCATTAATTCTAAAATTGAATTGATATTATGTTCCTCTTCTCTCATAAGGTATTTGAATCCATTAAATTTACGTTCACATTCCTCTTTTCTTAATTCTTTAATACATTTTTCACGTAGCTCTATCATTAGCGTGAAAACCTGATGACTTTTATCCTTATTTTCGTTTATATCTAAATATTGAATCAATTTCCAACTTATTTTTGATTCTCTTACTTCGTGTATGCCCTCTATGAATAGTACCGGATTGTTACTTATAGTGTTTATAAATTCTGATGTGTTACTGTATTCCGGTATCCTGCAATTACACATTACAAAATTTCAACTCTGTTACGTATGTAACGAAATTCGAGATAAATTAGTGACCTACAATTTAAAAGTTGCAAATTATAGCATAAAATTGGTAACGATTGAAATTATGAAATAGTTGATCGGCACAAAGTTGATCCAGATTCACAAGATATGTGGAAATAATTAACAAATACAGAAGACAAGTGAATTGAACAGGTAGTGGGAGAATTCGAAAACTTGCAATACAGAGATTATAAAAACTCAGTCAATAACACACAAGGGGTTCCCGGTCCGAGTCGAGTAAGAAGTAACGCGTAATCAACGAAAGACGATAAGTGTAACAATAATTTAATAAACGGACGCAATTAGGGTACAACTGACGTATCACGAGCCACACACACACACATAACAAACTCTTTCTTCCGATTATATGAAATAAACGTAAAGTCGTGAATATTAATCATCGTATCATTCCTTGAAGTAACCCGATCCTCACAAAGGCTGAGACGTTTTGACCGACTCAGCTACGGCTGAATAGTAACCCGGCGGTAAAATAAATAATACATAAATATATATATACATATTGACGCTACTTAAATTCGTAACAACTCACAATAATAATATATATAATATTATTTCTATTCTCTCTTTTTTTTTTTTATTATTATGCATGAAGGGAAATATAATTTCCTTTTTGATGTTGTTAAGTCAATGGAGAAAAATGTTATTGTTATATTTGAGGAATTTGTTATTATTACAAACACAGCAATATTACACATATATATATATTAATATACATATATTATATATACTTTATTACTTTTTCTTTTTTTTTTATTATTGCCGTTGGAAGATTTTGCATGTCGATGCGATATCTGCACTATCATGCCCTAAAAGGGATTCCTTTATTTTCGGGTCGTGCTTCTCATCAACTTATGCAATTCTTTTTTTTTTTCCTCAATGATAGGTTTCGTAGGCAACTAATATGATGATGATTCTTATTTATAATTATTGTTTTAATATTTATTTAATTTGAAAATTATTATTGTGACCTGAATTAAATTTTATAATGTTACGAAGGATTACTATAAATTTACAAAATGTATGATACAACGTAATGAGCTTGTTGGCTCATTGGTACGTCGCGGACTCCCAGTACCGCGGCTCCGAGTTCGAATCTCAAAAAAATATTTTTTTTTCTCTTTTGTTTTTTTTAGTAATATGTTATAACTTATTTATTTATTTCCATTTTTTGTTATAATTATTATTATTTTTTTTTTTTTTTTTTTTTTTTTATTTAGGAAAGGGAAAAAAATTGGGATTTTTATTCAGGAAGAGGCCAATAAGTTTTATCGGGATCCTCATCTCCGTATAGAACCCACGAATATGTTCTCCCTGCCTCTTCATTTTTTTCATATTCATTATTCCATATGGCATGTCTCCCAGCTTGTATCCCTTCCAAATCTTCCCATGCCCAGTCATGCTGGTTATCGTCGTTTCTCTTAAGTCCATTCGTTTGAGGACGGTGTCGTTCCTCAGCTTCCTCTGAAGTTGTACTACCGTATTCTTCATATACGGTAGGTTCCAGAATATTTCATAAGTTATCAGGAAATCTCTGGAATTTCCCATACCTTTATAAATTTCTATCCCTAAATCCTTCCTTATGCTTATGATCCATAGTAGTTTAAAAATTCTATCCCAACTCAGTCCCATGGCTTTTACTATTCCAAAATGTATGTTGAAGTTGTCCATTATTCTCCTTTAGGTATGTCTTTATTGAATTCTGATATTCAATTGAATAAAATAATTTCTTCCACGCGAAAAATTCATAATTCCCCTCTTTATTTCATGTACTTTTGATGAGTATACCAAAAAAATTTGCTGAATCTAATTGTAATTGACCCGAATTCATCGTACAATAATTTCATCACAAATGTTTCATCACAATTCAATTAGTGATTCTTAATATATATGAATTTGTAACTCCATAGTGTTGGTCTATATGGCCGATTGGTAAAATCGCGTCCTCCCATCCTCACGGCTCTGGATTCGAATCCGCTCTGACCCGATTTTTTTTCTTTCTTAATTCTAATTATAAGATTAACAAAAAAAAATTATTAATTTAATGTTTTAACCAACAAAAATATTTCATTATAACAATCAACAATTATATTTTTTTTTTCACCTTTTTCCTTAATTTTATTGCTTATTAGCCTTAATTTTAACGTATTTAAGTATTATCAAAAAAAATTTTTTTTTTTTTATTGTTTTTCCCCGAAATTAAAATATTACTATTGTTACGTACGCTATGCAGCTGCATCCACTGCATAGCAAGTATTACCTTAAATTCTAGGAAAGGGACCGCGAACTCGCGGGAACATAGATAAGAGTGTTCCCGTCATTCAGCGGCCTGCATGCCGAATTTGCTGAGTGCGCGTATTCCGGGCACTCGGAGCCTACGCGGCTCGCGGGGACGGCGTTCGTCGCCCCGATAACGCGCGCCGACGGCAAGCGCTCGAGGAATCCGCGGACTCAGCACCCCAACCGTGGGACCGCGGACCCACGGCTGCTCTCGCGGATACTTCCAAAATCCGGGAGAATCATCCTCCGCGGCTCTCGCGAGCCGCCTTGGAAGTCATTCATGACGGACCCGCGGATCGCGCAACATCTTTTACAAACCTAAAGTTCATTCGAGATTTTAATTATCTTGTCGCGTTTATAACATTTATAACTATCCTAGATATCGGTACTTTAAAGAAAACACAAACGCCGCGCCTCCTCTTTTAATTTGGCATAAAATAATAATATCAATTGACCTATATATTATATTGAATTGTTTTGCTTCTTGTAACCTTCACCTTCCGCCGAGGAGTTAGCGATAACTACGGATAGCCAGACGGGACTCGGCTTCGGGTTACACAGCCGCCTATATTTAAAGGGCGTAGATTCGTAACATATGAAAAATCAAATTTTGGTGCATCAGCCGGGAAGGCTGTACCGGAAGTGAGTGAAATATACAAGAAGCTGACCTACAGGGGATAAGAAACTACAAAACTAGCGTTATAAGAGGAACGACAACTAGGTCAAGGTGGACTCTTGGGGACGAACGATACTTCCCTATATATCAGTTACCACGAGCATCGGCCTTCAAGGATGCGGCGAGAATTCTGCGTACTGATAATAGCAGCCATCGCGGCGATAAAGTAAGTGAATATAATTAATAACTAATATCTAACAAAATTGGGATCCTCCGCGTTCCACTAACAAATAACACGAAAATTAAGTATAAAATTGACAGTGATACGTGATATATTTTAAATTGAAATTTTATTAAAATCAAATATAAAATTGCAACTTTAAATGTGAGTCTGATATGATTTAATTCAACTTATTATAATAAAACCATTGATTGAGTAACTTTTTCATCGTCATTATTAAATAATGTATAAAAATAAAATCTTTGGAAAATTAATTAATATAAAATAATTACGCTAAAAAAGTCTTAATTCTTGAGAATACGTAATTATTTAAAATTTGATTTTCGATTAAATTTAATTATTAAAATAAAGAATTACACATTAAATTAAGTAAATTAAGCATTATTAAGTATAAAATAGTTATTATTAACAGGTAAGCTTAAAGTAAACTACACTTTTTCAATGAATATTATTTAATTAAATAACCACTCAATCCATCTCATTAAGTTGACTGAGTATTGAGTGAATTAATAACAATTGATAAATTACATTTAATACCAGATTTTTATTAATTAATTATTATTAATTAAATGAAATAAATCGCTATCACTCTGTGAGTATTTTCGCATAACATTGGTGGATGATCACCATAGGAAATTTAAAACTATCCCACACGGAAGAATTTATACGTAAAATTGATGGAATTAGCAATTTATTAATATTAACCAGTTGCGCTGAAAATTGTGAAATTTAGGTAAGGTCCGGGCTATAATAAATTATAGTCAAAACATCCCCAATTATTATCGGCGAGTGTATTGATAGATACGTGAGTGCAACAACAGCCCCCCGCGGGTGCGGGAAAATCAGTGTAGCTACGTGGAAGGACGCGAATGCGGAAACTTGGGGGAGTGAGAGCGGTTAGTCAGGGAAAGCGTTTGGAGCGAATCCTAAAATCTATTCGTAACGTTGTGGCGATTAAGCCCAAGAGTAGGCGAGTAGCACAGTTGAATCGATTAGCTGACAGGTACATACGAGTTAATATGTTTAGGAAAAAGGCTGCCAAGTCCGCGGCTCCGGAAGTACCTCCGCGCGGAACGAAGAAACAAACTGTTGAGATGACTTCCCAGCAGGCCATACTCAGTTTGACAAAAGCCTTATCCCAAGCGGAGTTACGGGAACTAACCCCTCTGTTCCTTAGTAAAATGAGTAGCTCCATCGAAAAGAAAGCCATACGCGATCGTTTGAAGCAGTATAGCGAGAAGAGATGGAGCACGAGTTTGGCATTGTGGCTTCGCGAATCACCCGTCGGAGTACCGGAAGCCGTCATCGAGGAATTAATGTACGACCTTAGATCTGATAACTGGACTTCGATAATAAATATGGTTTTGAAGATGCGTCCCGAAGTTCGGCATGCAATAGAAACGGAACTGGGACCAGGCCATGACAGCTCGTTCCAGGAGGATATTCCGGTACATAATTCCGCAGGAGAGAACGGAAGGGGCACTCAGCCCCCTAAACTAGCCGAGCGGGACAGCGAAAGGTCAGACGACACAGATCGGCAACGTCCAACCGACACGGGAGCAAGCTACTGTTACGTATCTAAGAGGTCACGACTATGTTTATTCTTTAATAATTAAATCGCGATAATATTTTCTCTCCAGGTTTCGTTCTGCCCTAGCCAGATCGGTCAAAGCGTTCTGGCCTTTGTGAGGTTCGGAAATCGTAATTTAATAAAACGCGAGATAATTAATATAATATCTTTTTTTTATTATATTTCTCTTAATAAACGAGAGAGATAAATATCGCAGTGTGTAATACAACTTTACTTTGTGTCTCAAAACTAAGTCCCGATTGTGTAAAACGTATAAGTATTAAAGAACCCGAACCGAAGTACGACCGGATCTACTAGTCCCAATTTGAAGTCCAATTCCGAAGTCGAAGAAGAAGTGCCCCTACGTGTTTTTCGATTTGACTTATTACCTCCGTTCTATGGAGAAATTGCAAAATCCGCGGTTTCTCCCACTGGGTGCCTCTGCTTTGATAATCGTTCTGTCAGCTTTCTCCTTTAACGTCTTTCAATTGACCTTTGTACATTTATTGTCACCTCTGATCTTGACTTTCCGTAATTTGTCGAGTATGGAGGTTCGTATTACTCGCGGGTTTCGCGTTACTCGCGACTCCGGTCGATCGTCTTGATGTCAATTTCCCGATGTTTCGTCTTTGCTTTCGCTGATATATATAAATAAGTCGTCGCGTATGGATATGCAATTTTACATACGTGACACTACATACCTACACCTCCTCGAACCTCGTCTATAAAATTCGGCGAAAGCGCGATCACCCCTGCGGAACAGGAAATGAGGAAATCAAGGTCACGGGAGTAACTAAGCGGTAGGGGTAGCGATAATCAATCGGAGTGTTCTGTATCATCAATTGATCGAAGCACGCGTCGATCATCAAGGAACGCATGGCGTTCACGAGGCGCAAGCAGCTCCAGAAGTCAGACGCGGAGTTCCCCCCATCGAGGATCCCCGAACCGCGAATGCGGAATAGGGAGACGCAGCGAATATACTCGATCCCCTGGGCGCGAGTCACGCCGATCATCGGGATACAGACGTCACTCGAGAGATTACACTCCGTCCCCGGAGCGAGAGATGCGCCGATCATCAGGAGGCGAAAGCCGCTCTCGAACACACGAGGACGCGGAAAGCCGAAATCAGTCTAAGGAATGCCCAGGGAGTTGCGTGATGCATCCCACATCCGCATACCAGGGAACGATGATGCCAGGGGTCAGCTTACCCCAATTGGTCGCACAAATCCTGATGTTCGACGGGAGTCCGGAACACCTGAGACGGTTTTGTGGCACAATAAGAGATATTGTAGCGGAATCCGGTGGTCGTAATGACAAATATATATTAATGTCATTGGCGAACAAGCTAACCGGACGGGCATCCGATGCCTATGGGGATCGCGTCAAGGAATTCGGGTCGATTGAAGGACTACTGACCGAAATGACTAGGCACTTCGGTAGTGCTAAATCGGATCTCGAATTACTGGGTCAATTAAATAGAGTGAGACAGGGCGATAATGAACCCGTCGCCGATTACGGTGGAAGGGTACAGAGATTAGCCAATCACCTAATGACCATAATCGAGTGTAACGATAGAATCGATTCGATAGAGAAGGCATATAAAATCAAGGAAGTTGCGGCCGCCTCCCGGTCCCAATTTATAATGGGACTCAGATCGAGAATTAGCACCAATGTCTTGATTACGCAGCCGGCTACCTTAAACGAAGCAATACAGGAAGCCTCTCGGGTTGAGTCTGTATTAGCTACGCGAGAAGACAAGGAGCGGCTCAAGGCAACGGCCAAATCGGCTACGAAAAAAGATAAGAAAGGGAAAAAGAGACCTGCAGCTTCTGTATGAAACCAGGTCACTCAGTAATGGTCTGTCGCAAGTTAGAAGGCATATATCGTACCTGCGAAGCGCGTCCGCCGAAACCCAGGCAAAGGGACCGATCGACCTCCTCCGAGGATAGTGACCACAGCCGGGGGTACCGGAAAGCTCCAGTGAGGCAATTGCGACAGAATACCCCGGATAGGAAGAGTCGTCAAAACCCTGCGGAACAAAAAGACCGCGGGGAGGACCGACGTCCTGAGGGAAAATACTCGGGAAATTATAAGTTTAGGCGTAATGATCGTTACGATAGACGTGATTGGAATCGGGATCGATACGAACGGCGAATTCGCAACAGATACGATAAACGAGACTGGGATTATCAACGTAACCGCGATCGATACGATGGACAAGACCGAGATGACCGAGGTAAGGGCGATCGTGGATACCGGGATCGGAACTACAGACCCTGGGACAGCAGCTCCAACAGCGGTCGAGAAGGCTCCCGAGAGAAGGACTCCCGAAAAAACCAGGACGACAATAAAAAGGAGCCCATCAAACCAGCTAGTGAAGAAGTTGTAGCTAAAGATTTAAACGAGAAACCCGTTCGGCACTAACCTCAGTAGCCGAACGGACAGAGGCTCGGACCAATGAGGTCCCTTTCCGAATAGTTCACGTTGACCTCGTGTGGCACGATGGCGAACCACCAACAGTGGAACTTATAGGGAAATACTTTATAGGAGAAAAAGCCAGACTTTACGTAGATACGGGAGCGGCGGTATCATTAATCAAAACCAAAAAGTTGAGATCGAGCGCAAATATAGATAAAAGCAATCGGATAACGATAATGGGAGTTGTTCAGGGAGCATGCAATACCGAAGGCCAAGTAACAATGCTCATAGAAGGGCAAGAATGGAAACTGCATACAGTCCCAGACAGCCTATGCATTACCGAAGACCGTTTAATCGGCTGGGACATGATAAGCAGACACCACGGCGAGTTAAGCGCGCGCCGAGGATTCGTCGAATTCAACGGAAGGAAATTCCCGTTCAAGGGCGAAAGCGCAAACGCAAGGCCCAATCAAGCAACCCCATTTGAATCCGTCAACTCTAGTGCTGAATCAATCGCGTACCGCGATAATCTCAAGTATGCCGAATCAACTGACTCAGATTATGTTACACTCCCCCGTAAAACCCGTAAACTAATAGCAGCCCTATGTACAAGTGATGTCCCTGTGGGTTGAACCCCGCTGCTGGATTTAGGCCCAGGCTTAATATTTGGGAATTTTATAGGCACGAACCGCGACGGTATCGTCTACGCCTATTGTATAAACATAATCGACGATGATAAGGTCATCCCCACGCCACGGGTAACGCTCGAACCTTACGATGAGTCGAGACCCTATAAAAATAACGATTTCCAGGTCGACGAAGAGCGAGCCGATATAAATCTGAGGTATGTCATACGAATATATGAACAGAATCGTAGTGAAGATTCCGACGAGGAATTCTCCCAATACACGGAAGTATTGGATTTCAACGATCAACTCATGCGCAACCCAAAGTTGAGAGCGCAGAGAGTATCTTCCCGCCACCCTACTGCTCGAGCATAAAATCATTCTGTCGGACGATAAAGTAATAAAATGCAAACGTTATCGATATCCTCCTGCACTAGCGGACCGCGTACAAGACGAGATAGATAAACTCGACAAAGCGGGAATAATAGAGCCCTCCACGTCGGCGTACTGTTCTCCCACGTGGATTGTGCCCAAGCACAACGACGCCCAGGGAAACAAAAGATGGCGACTAATAACAGATTTTCGCCAATTAAACGAAATAACTGTGGGAAGTTGCCACCCGCTGCCATTTACTAGCGATTTAATAGATAAGCTAGGCGCGGCGAATTTCATAACGATTATGGACTTGAAATCGGGATTTTATCAAATAGAAATGGATCCCGAGTCCGCGTAATTTACCGGCTCATCGGGGCCGAGGGGCTGTTTTCAATACAAGAGAATGGCCATGGGTTTCAAAGAATCACCCAACACTTTCATGCGAGCAATGGAGCTAGCTTTTGCCGGACTATCTCGGGATGAGATGGTTGTCTATCTAGATGATATCATGGTGTTTTCTGAAACGCTGGAAGAACACCGAAGACGACTCGGCAGAGTATTAGACAGGTTAGACCGCGCAAATTTAACGATTGAACCGAAAAAATGCCCATTCTTGAAGCATGAAGCCAAGCTTCTAGAACATAGTTGGCGGCAGACAAATACGAATGAATCCGGAAAAGTTAGGTGCCGTGAAGGACTATCCCGTCCCTACTTCGGCGAAGAAGGTTAAGCAATTTCTAGGATTCACCGGCTACTATCGCCGATTTATAGAAAATTATGCTAAGGTGTCGAGACCGTTAGCAGCGCTTACGTCGGTAAAAAATAAGTTCGAATGGATCGACGAGCATCAACAAGCGTTTGACACCTTGAAGGACAAATTGTGTCAAGAACCAGTCCTCATATCGCCAAATTTGGAAGAACCTTTTATAGTTACGACTGACGCGTCAGACTACGCCATAGGGGCGATACTTAGTCAAGGCCCGTTGGGAAAGGATCGACCCTACGTGTATGCGTCTAGATGTCTAAGAGGAAGCGAATTACGCTACCCCGCGTATGATAAAGAGTTACTCGCTCTAGTTTTTGCGAAAGATCAATTTAGACACTATCTATACGGACGCAAGTTCACGGTCGTGACGGATCACGAGCCTCTGAAACATTTTCATTCGAGCAAAAAACCTGACCTCCGGTTTAATCGTCTTAAGGCATTGCTACGCGGATATGACTTTGAAATCGTTTATTCGCCCGGGCATGAAGAACGCCATCGCGGACGCTCTATCTCGAAATCCAATTAAGATGGGGGGAATGTCCAGCAAACCAAAAAGAGGCGAACTTTACGATTTAGCCGACGAGCAAGACAATGCCGATAATAACGTCGAGGCCGACCACCCACCCGCTCGAATTTTTATGGCCCCGGCGAAAAGGAAAAAGGATACGGACCTCGACGGATCCGGAAATCCACGCGATGGAAAATTCGGCAGAGCTGTAATAAACGACGACGATGAATGTAACGTCAGACGACAGGGGAACGCTCGTAGTCCGTATCCATTAAGAAGGCGAGAAACCGCGTGAGAATTCCCGAATCTACAGAGGAGTCAGAGCCCGTGATTGCCCAAGGTCCGTCTGACGGAAAACTCGCATACATGAGACGCGACGAGCGTATGGATCCGGGTGTAGCAATGGCGAGCACGCCCCTTAACAAAAAGGAGCATAATTTATCAACGCCCAAAACCGCGGATAAATCAACTACGCCGAAAACTAGCGAGACCGCGGAAACACCCGCCAAGTATGAAGGGCCTGTCAGGGATACCACCACCGCTTCTAGCCGAAAATGGGGCGATCATAGAACACGACTGCCCGATGTAAATTCTTTGATAGATACAGTATTGTGTACGAAAGGCACCTTCCGGTTGGACGTTGAGGAAGGGAGAGGTCTTCGCGATCGTAGAAGTTCACTAGCAATTTTTATTCCAGACGCGGATGACGATGACCTTATAATACCCCCTAAACAAGAGGGAGAGGACTGGGGTACGCATAAAGACCCGACACTCCCGAGTTCCCTGGGAGGAACCAAAAAGGAGGTGCGTACTTTTGACACTCAATTCGAGTGTCTAGAACCAGGTATTCCCCTTGAACTCGCAAGAGACATGCCGACTACACCTCGGGGAAACTGCTTATTCCACTCCTTAATCAGGTTAGCCAATTTGGACGTTACTACTCAAGATCTAAGGAGAAGACTCTTAAGATCACAGGCCATACAAATGTGCGAGGATCCGGATGAGGTTATCGAAGTCCTAAGATCGGACCACCAATACGGAACTAGTGACTGTATCTATATTTTCGAGCGGTACCGCATAACAAGACCACGGTACCCACGGGACTCCCCACCATGGGTCCCCGTGGAACCGCCGACATTTACACATGTCAACGAACATCCATTTAAATATAAGGATAATATAGTTTTTCTGTTATCCGCGGACGGATATTTTGAAATCAATGTAATCGATGCGTTAATTGAACGAAAATATATTAACGGGGACCGATTACAGGAAATGGGCAAGGAAATAGGCGATACGATATACTCGATGGTTCAAGACAATCTGGTATTGGGGTTTGTCACCAAAAAATACGTCGACGATCGCCCGTTGCGATCAAATATTAAGAAAACAGTGAAGTCTAAGTAAAATTGCACGCGATTATTATTGGAAAAACATGCGACCCGACGTGATACAATTCGTAAAAGGCTGCGCCAAGTGCCAGACTCATAAATCGATTCGAGTAAAGACTAGACAGCCGATGGTAATCACGAACACTCCGTCGAGAGCGTTTGAGCAAATGTCGCTCGATTTTTACGGACCTTTAGCAGCAACATCGCGAGGTTATCGATACGTGTTAAGTATGCAAGATCTGTTAATAAAATATTGCATATTAGTCCCAGTAAAACACGCGACGGCTGAGGAAGTGGCCCGGGCTCTTATAAGGTATTTTATTTCATACTTCGGACCACCTACTGCCATATTAACGGACCAGGGACGTCAATTCCAAAACAAACTCTTAGAAGAGCTGGCTGCCCTTTTCCAAATCGATAAGTATAGAACGACAGCCTATCACCCACAGTCGAATGAGAGCATAGAGAGAATGCACCATTCACTGACGGTATACCTAAGAGCGTATGTGGAAAGTCAAGACAAATGGGATCAATGGTTGGACCTATGTCAACACGCGTATAATACGTCGGTCCATGACACGTCGGGATTCACCCCGCACGAGCTCGCATTGGGACAGCCGGCGAGAACTCCTTCACAGTTCCCCTCCCGCGAGTCCCTTGTGACATACGACAGCTACGTCACGGGCCTGCGTGACATGCTTTGGCAACTGCAAACTATGGCAGCTCTCAACCTGAGCCAAGCGAAATACCGATCGAAGTATTACTACGATCGAAGGCTAAACATGAGGCATTTCAGAGAAGGAGAGCAAGTATATTTACTTAAGGACCCAACCTCCGTTAAAATGGATGCCCAATACGTCGGTCCTTATGAAATAACGAAGTTAGATTATAGAGCGAATAATGCGATCATAACGCGCGACGATAGGACAAAAACGGTCCACGTGGACAAATTAAAGAGGGTAGTCGACCTCATGACACCCAATCCTAACAATAATACGTAGCGCTAAAACTAAAAGGAGTCAATCATAGATTAAACAATTTCTATTTTAAATAATTAGATAATTAGGAAAATTCATATGTAAAAATATATTTAATTATTATTTGGACGTGGCGTCCTAAAGGGCATCCCCCGGACATACCACGAGCAAAAATAACGTTATTAATTCTACACATAAATAAAAAAAAAACAATTTTATTAATAATAAAATAATGGGAGTTATTAAATATTAAAAGGGGATATGTAACAACATATAAATATAAAAAGGAAAATATTTAATAATTAATGATAAGTACAATAGCGTAACTCCGTTTCGATAAAAAAAGAACGTAGATCAATAGGATTCGTTCAGGGACGAAACGAAGGACTCTGACAATTGACGAGATGCCATTAATACGCTACTCTGTACATCTAATTAGGACCACCCATATAAAAGCCAAATGAATGTAATTGGCGACAAATCGTAAACAAAAAATAATAATCCCACGATATTGACATTATGTCCGGCCAGTCAACGCGCCAGTAAATACAAGGTGAACCTGGAAAATCACCGTCTACGAAAGTCAGGAAATACGTACCCGAGAACAAACAATTTTCAAAAAATTAAACTTGAGAGACAAAATATAAGAACTTTCCATCATTCTTGAAGGAGATATTCGATATTCATGCAAAATTTATATAATAATTTCCCTAGGAAAACAGTAAAAATAAAATTTTCCTTAATTTCAATCATATCGAGCCCAAAATTTCGTAAAAAATAGGCCCAAAATTTCAAAAAAAGAGAAAAACAATTTTATTTCACGTTTTTTTTCATTAAACTTGTTAATTTTGAATAAATTATTAATATCGAGTTATAAAAGTGGCAGAGGCCGAAAAAAAAATAAGTTCAACACCGTGATTCGAACCCGCGCGGCCAGGGCGGCAGGTATCAGCCTTGCCACAGCGGCCACGCAACGTATAAAATCCTAGTGACAAATTTTTACTTATATACTAATGTCAGTTTTAAAAAGTGGTTTATAATATTACTGGAAGTATCCATTAGATACTCAAAAAATCAATAATGTAAAAATATCAAATTACATAAATAAAAAACATGCCCGGACATTGCACCGATTCTTACTAATGTTACGTTTATTACGAGTACTTATATTAATTACTTATATTTATATATATTTATTTATACTTTATTTATTTATCGCGTTTATTTGTCGCATATTTCTTTTACTCCTTCATTTTATTTCTTCGTAACAATTTCCCAGTTCTTTTCTGCCGTAGCTGAATCGGTCAAAGCGATTGAGCCTTTATGAGGTTTAAGGATTAAAATAAATACAATTATATTATTTCACGTTTAAATACCGATTTATTGATAATAAATCGGAAGAGAGAATGTAAGTATTTAATTGGCTCGTGTTACAAATCTAGCGTTCTACGTATGTGTCCGAATTTATAATAATATTCGCGTTATCGCTTGTACGTGTGAGTGTCGTGTTAGTTTCCGACGAGAGTCACCGACCGGGATTATATTACTACGAGTTACTTCGCGCCTCCCGAAACACGTCTCAAGATAATAATCACACAATAATAACTGAACCCCGAACATCACTCATTTTCCTTATTTTATAGAGACAACTGTGAACTCCTTTCAGTCCTCCCACCATGTAGGCGTTCTCATTTTTAGGCTTATTACCTTGATTTTGTTTAGATTTCTCCATATATTGTTTAATGAAAGAGCATTATCTATATCATTTCTTAATTTACGCTCACCGTATTTCTCTTTTTGCTGCGTCTTGCTCCCATTTTCACTTACTTTATACAACATTTATTATTTATTTAATTAATTATGTGAATTTCGTTACATACGTAACACTAATTATAATTAAAAACTAATTAAAAATTAACAAAAAAATTCCCGGCTATCGAACCAATTTTTATTAGCTTTATATTATTTTTGTTACGAATTTAAGTAGCGTCAATATGTATATATATATTTATGTATTATTTATTTTACCGCCGGGTTACTATTCCGCCGTAGCTGAGTCGGTCAAAACGTCTCAGCCTTTGTGAGGATCGGGTTACTTCAAGGAATGATACGATGATTAATATTTACAACTTTACGTTTATTTCATATAATCGGAAGAAAGAGCTTGTTATGTGTGTGTGTGTGGCTCGTGATACGTCAGTTGTACCCTAATTGCGTCCGTTTATTAAATTATTGATACACTTGTCGTCTTTCGTTGATTACGCATTACTTCTTACTCGACTCGGACCGGGAACCCCTTGTGTGTTATTGACTGAGTTTTTATAATCTCTGTATTGTAAGTTTTCGAATTCTTCCACTACCTGTTTAACCCACTTGTCTTTAGTATTTGTTAATTATTTCCAAACCTTTTGTGAATTTGGATCAATTTTGTGCCGATCAACTATTTCATAATTTCAGTTGTTACCAATTTTATGCTATAATTTGCAACTTTGAATTATAGGTCAATAATTTATGTCGAATTTCATTACGTACGTAACACATCCGGGCCTGCAATTTCGACGTCCTCGTCGAATATTATATTCTTAATTATCATACAAGTTTTATTCCAGCTTCTCCTTTTTCTTATTTACTTTTATATATATTGTTGTTTTTTTTCAAAGTTACATCTGTAACCCATCCGGGCCTGCAACTTCGACGTCCTCGTCGAATCATAATGTTTATATTGTTTGTGTGAGTGTGAATGTTTGTGTTTTGTGAATTTTATTACCCTTGCGGGTCGCTATATTTGTTCTTGTACTCTCTTTCTTCAATATAATATTAATAATTTATATACATAATTAACATACATCTTTATTTACAATATCATTTACACTATTATCGTTATTATTATTACATTATTATTATATCTATTATTATTTTAGTCTTGATGTTGTCGTTGATTCTCTGCACAGTTCGGCTTGGTAAAAAAAATTGTTACATAATAGTCATAACCCTAATAACTTATCTGAAACAGATTATCTTATTAATGTATTTTTCCAATTAAATTATTTATTCAACAATATACAGGGATTTTTTTTTTTTAATGTATTATAAATGGTTATATGTAATTATTTATTTTTTTTTTTATTTTATCAATTTATTATTTAAATCATAATTTTTTCTACGATACTCTTAATTGTTGTACTGTAGGTTTTTTCCATTGCAATAATTTTATTCTTATAAAGATTATTATTATTAATATTATTATTCCCGTAATAGTCGATATTCCGAATATAGTTGTATTTTCTTTAAATATTTCAACTTTTTCCTCATTTTCCCTTATTCGATTAAGGGTTCTGGCTTTTTTTATTATTTCATCTAATTTATATTCTTTATTTATTATATTGTTTCTCTGATTAGCCTCTGAGTAATTATACTTTTCGTTTGTATTGTCTGTAATGTCATAAATTTGTTTTATAGTTTCTTGTGTTAGTTTCCAGTCTTTTATAATAGATTCTAATGTTAGTTTAGTGTGAAATTGTCTTGTCTGTATATTTGTGTCAGTGATTGTTTTATCTGCTTCTAATTCTGTATCACCTGTTTCTGCTATACAATTTGGTTTTAGTGATAATATTCCGTTTCCTTTGATTATCTTAGTATCTTCTCCTTCATTTTCGCACTTCAATCTTATGTTTTCTTCTTCTGCAACTGAGTAAAGCCATTTGTTATCTGTTTTTAATTTAATCCAACATGTTTTATGCATTGTTCCAATATGTATGACGCAGTGGGATAAATTGAATATTTTTTCATCAAATATTATTTTAGCTTCGCGTGGGCTTACTTTTCCTAGTTTTTCTTTTGGTGCTAAATGTCGGGATATGTAATTGTATCGCATTTTTATACACTTACTCAAATTTTCAGTGGATATTTTTATGTATGATTTCATTCTAAAGTCGACTGCCATATATTTTGTTGTTGGTTTTATGAAAAACATAATTTTATTTGTTTGTTGCATTACTGGGAATGGTATTAATTCGTGGAGTATAGATTTATTTGTTTTGATCAATGGTATATTTATATAATATATAATTTTTTCTGTATCTATAATTACTCTTACATTTGATATTCTGATTAATTCTGTTACTGATTCATTTTTGTTTATTGGTAATTTATCGAACTTTAGTTTTTCATTTATTTTGCGTGCTGTATTAAGTACCAAATCTTCATTTAAGATTTGAGGGTGTATATCCCCCTTCATTGCTGACTGTACAATATTCTGTAAATTTTGAGTGCATCTTATCTGTATAGTGATATAATCATGCAATAACTCTATTAATTCATGCCATTGTAATTCCTCTTGCAATTGTGTTGAATTTTTCATAATGGTATTTATTTTTTCTTGTAGAACATAAGCTTTTGATCGTCTCGTTGTAATTTATTTTCTATTATTTCCGTTTGGTTAGCTAGTAATTGTGCCAATTGATCTGTCTCTTTACCTACTCTTTTTATCATTCCTCTAATTTCGTTGTCTGATTCCTCGTCCATTGTACCGAATAGATATTTATTAATATCCCCTTTTTCCTTGTTGTAATTTTATTGCTATTGTTATTTATTATTATTATTATTTATTTATTTTTTTTTTTAATATAATAATTTTATTATTATTATTTTATTATTTTTTTATTTTTTATTATATTATTGAATATTTTATATTATATTTATAATTATATTTTTAATTTACAATTATTTATTTATTATTAATATTAATTATTTACAATTATTATTCTTTAATTAATATTTATTATATTATATATATACAATTAAAAATATATTTATTATTCTAATGGCCAATATGGATGATCAGGATCTTCTTATTTGTACATGACCCAGGCATAAGTTCTTCCTGCCTCTTCGGTTCTTTCATAATCTGAATTTAGTATTGCATGTCGGACTGCTTCGATACCTTCTGGCTCCTCCCATGCTGCCCCATGTTGGTTCTCCTCGTTGTTGTCTCTTAAGTCGCATCTTTTCAGGGTAGTACCGTCTCTTATCCTTCTCTGTAGCTGTTCGATTGTATACCTGATGTATTGCATGTTCCATAGTACTTCGTATGTTATCATTAAATCTCGTATTGTCTTCATGTCTTTATATACCCAAATCCCCAAATCTGTTCTTACGCTTATTATCCATAGCATTTTGAATATCTTATCCCATTTTAATCCCATTGCTTTAATTACTCCAAAATTTAAACTCTCCATGTTAATATTCTTTGAATTTATTTAAAATAGAATAAGTGTTTATAGCGATTGTAATCGTATAAATGATTTGGTTTTACTTCGTTGAGGTAAAAAAAATTTTTTAATCCCCTCTCTTCTTTTAATTTCGACATATTTATGATGATTATTAAAAAAAATTTGATGAGTTAACCGTACGTCAGCTATTTAGTATTGTATTATATTATTATTTTATTTTATTCAATGAATTTTAAAAAAAATTCATAATAAAAATTTTTTTTATTCTTGTTTTTTTTTGATTAAAATTTAATATAATTATTTATTAATTATATATATTATTTATAATTAAATTATATATATACTTGTTTGATGATTGAAAGATCTAGTACATGTGTAGTATATATGTATAATATTCATGACTTGTACTAATGATCCCCGTGGCTGCATGGTAGAGTTCGCGCTTCTCGTGCAACCGCAGTGGGTTCGAATCCAGGCAATCTTGATTTTTTTTATTTATACTATTCAAAATTAATTTGTGTATAATAATTAATTAATGATTCTAGCAATAACCAAAGAAAAAATGTAGTAAAAAAATTAATTTTTTTTTTTTTAAATTATATGTTTTTTTGGACATATTTAAACGTTATTGGCATCCTTTTTCCAATTTCTCGAATTTTCTCTTTATTTTGTATTTCCCTCAGTCCTAGTTTTTCCAGAATTATTAGTTTTGAATAACTGAGACGTTATTCCTAATTTATAACATATATTTTATATTAAGTTCTTTGTATTAGTAAAATTATGCTAGAGTTACGGCATAATGATAATTAGTTCCTTGATTACCTTTCTTCTGGTATTGTATTATGTTTTATATTGTCTTGTCCAATGACTATCATCTAGTATATTTTGTTTTCATTTGTATTTTCGTATCGTAAATTGTGGGTGTGTCTTAATAAATCCGTCTGCCGTATTAATGGCGTATTTTGTAACTCAATGTGTCCTGTATTCCTTGTCTTAATTTCCTTTGATGAATACATTATAATTACCAATAACCATTTATAACATTATTTAATCATTGTTTTCTTATATTTAATAATAGTTTAATATTTAGTAATGTATATATATATATTTTTTTTTATTTAATAATAATTTATCATTTATGGAATATTATTAATTGATCTATGGATTATTTCACAAAGTATTATTTATTATTTCATTGGATCTCTTTATTTTGTCCATATGTAATACACGGGTTCCCTTCTTGTGTTTTAATGTGACATTATTATTTTTATAATTAATTTTGACTATTTCATAGGGTCCTACATATTGCTTATGCATTTTTCCTGTTTTTGGTTCTTTAAGTCTATATACCATCTCACCCTCCCTGAAATGCTTAGTATTACATTTTTTATCATAATAATATTTAGATTTAAATTTTGATTGAATTAAATTCATTCCGGCTATAGTTTGTAATTGATTTAAAACAGCTGTTAATCGTTTTTGTATTTCATCGTAATTCTCAGAATCTTGCCTATTCTTAAATTCCGAGGGTGTCCTCGACTTCCGACCGAAGACCAGCTCGTGAGGTGTATGACCTGTCGCATCATGTTCCGTGCAATTGTACGCGTGCTGACACAGACTTATCCACTCATCCCAATTGTCATATTTATCAACATAGCTTTTTAAATACTCTGTTATTGTGTGGTGCATTCTTTCGATACTTCCATTAGATTGTGGATGATATGCCGTCGTACTGAATTTTTCTATTCCGAATATTTCCGCAAATTCGTCTGATGTTTTATTTATAAAGTGCGTTCCTTGATCCGTCAATATTGAGGAAGGGGGCCCAAAATAACATATCATATTTTCAGTTAATTTTCTGGCTACTTCTTTAGCAGTAGCTCTTTTTACTGGTACTAATATGCAATATTTAGTTAATAGATCTTGCATTGTCAATATATATCTATTCCCATTTTTTGTTTTTGATAAAGGCCCATAAAAATCCATTGACATTTTCTCAAATGCATATGATGGTGTATCACTTATTACCATTGGCATTCTAGTTTTTACCCTTATTAATTTATTATTTTGACATTTATGGCAACTTTTCACGAATTGTTCTACTTCCGGACGCATAGTTTTCCAATAATAATCCGATGCTACTTTCTTATATGTTTTTGTAATACCTCTATGACCGCCTATTGTTGATTCATGGTATTCTTTTAATATTAAATATCTATCCTGTACTTTCGGGGTGGGTAAATTGTCTTTTATTAACGCGATAATAATTTCCTCGTTGTCAAATATTTCATTACAAATTTCATCTAAATAATTCCATTCTGATTCTTTTAATATCTGTAAGTCTCTGATTATTGCTATACTACATATATTATTCCTTTGACACATTATTTTTAAATTTTTAATGCTGTTTTTTATATCAGATTTCAATGCGGAGTCCTCTATGTGATTTTTAATGACTATGCCCATAATATTGATGTTGTGTAATTTTTTCAAGTTAATTTCCCCTTTTAAATAATTTCTTTTCGCCCATGTTTCAGTTTTAATATACCCTCTTTCTATTAATGCCTCTGTTACTTCGGTATTTAGCGATGAATCGCCTGTCATTAAGAACACTATGTTTTCGCGATATTTGAAAGGATGATCGTCTATTAATTTTACTCTCGTGAATTTTTGTGATACCATATAGGGTCTCCATGGCGGTCTGTCAGTTGGAAGGTGTATTTGTGTAACGCGATATTGTTCGAGCGCCGGCGGACCCACTGCCCTCGGTCCCTGCCCGCTGTCACTTGGCTCCGTATCAGGTTCACAGATCGTCTCCGCGCTTTTATCATTCCTTCCGTATTCGTTACTCGGTATTGTAGGTATCATTTTAGTTTCCTCATTCATTGTATTATTTCCGTCTTTTTCATTCTCATTATCGTCTGAGTCAAAGTCTGTCGATGTACAGCTGATATTTCTTTGTTTTAGTTTCATATAAGGAGTGTAATGGTTATTATTTAAATTTAAATGTATTATTGGATACCTGATATTATTAATAAAATGACAATATATAAATTTTCCTTCATTCACTTCAAACTGGATACATACATTAATTTTGAATTCTTGGCTAAAAATATAAATACAGTCATCCGTTCCCCATTTATTATTTGATTCTAGAATTTTCTTTGTTTCCATGGGATCATAACAATTATTTAAATAAGTAGATTTTAATAGCTCCCTTCTTAATTCCAGAGGTGATATTGGTAGTTTAGCTTTGAAATAAACAGTTTCCTGGAGGTTCTGATAGATCTAAGTCTTCACGTGCTAATTTTATGTCGGGTTCAACACAGTGGGCTCCTTGATTGTATAATTTTAAATATTCTTTACCTTTTTCTTCATAATTTGAATTATTTAAATTTTTTGTATTACTTGACAATTTACTTGTTCCGTCATTAATTATTTCGCTTAAACTAATAATTGGTGATAATGTGTTTTCATTTATGGCGAATGTGGATAACTTATCCTCCCAATAACTGTCTTTATCTCTTACTTCTGATATATCAATTTTTCCTTTATTTGTTTCTTTGATGCATACATCCTGTTACGTACGTAACGAAATTCGACATAAATTAATGACCTACAATTCAAAAGTTGCAAGTTATATCATAAAATTGGTGACGATTATAATTATGAAACAGTTGATCGACATAAAATTGATCCAGATTCACAAGAGATATGAAAACAATTAACAAATACCGATGACAAGTGGGTTAAACAGGTAGTGGGAGAATTCGAAAATTTACAATACAGAGAATATAAAAACTCAGTCAAGATCACACAGAGGTTCCCGGTCCGATTCGAGTTAATAATACATAAATATATATATACATATTGACGCTACTTAAATTCGTAACATTGGTGCCGTGACCAGGATTTCCGTCGAGGTCGGATTTTTTTTTTTTATATTGAAGATTAAGATGACAACAATTTGGAGAAAGCTGATAACGATTGGAGTGATATTAATGTAAGTACTTAATAATTATTAATAAATTATTGATAATATTTATAAAATATATTGTTATTCATTTATATTATTATTGTTGATTGATTTGTGGAAATTTTATAAATAAAAAATTAAATTATTCATTGAATTTCGGATCGGGATCCAAAATAATTTTTTTTTTTAAAAAAAAAAAATATAAATTGTGAATTTTTAATTAAATTGAAAAGTTGTGAGTTCTGAATTGATAAAGTACTAAATTTTTTTTGGAATATATGAAGTGCTAAAAGTAGGTAATGATTAGAAAATTATTTAATAAAAGTGAATCGTCGGAAGGGAAATTAGAGCAGGAATTAGTAACCTCAAAACTAGATAAAACAGGAAAGTGGAATAAAAAAAGTGAGGAAGTAATTTCATTTCAAGAAGCTTTAGGACTTATAAGTAAAGCAATACCATTAGAAGTACAAATTCGCGGGTGTAAAAATCATATAGATAATATAACAGAAAAAAGCATAATAATGGATGTACCAGCTACAAATGTCACCACAAGCGCAGTCGTTACTGAGAAATTTAATGAAGATGATATGAGAGATGATATGATGAGAATACTAGGAGAATTAAATAAATTAATAGCCAGAAATGGGGAAAAAGAACTAAATAATACACTTGAAACAAACGATTTAATTAATAATCATGGATTTAATAATAAAGAGCTGGGAGAACAAAGAATAAATAATTATCATAATTCAGCAAATAATATACAACAACGATCACATTACTATAAAGTAATGGAATTTATGCCTGAGTGTTCAGGAAAATCGGATGAAGTATTGAGGTTAATAAAATGGATTAGGAAAACCATCGAAATTGAAGGACCAGAAATAGAATTATATATACTCAGAACATTAGATAATAAAATAATTGGCGAAGCTAGGGAATTATTGGGAACCAGTATATGTGATTGCAATAGGATTGATGAATTTATTACAAAAATGGGAGAGGTTTTTGGAACATTAGGAGCAATAAAAAATGCAAAAGCACAAATTAGAATATGTGTACAGAAATATAGAGAATCTATAATGGAATATGGTAAAAGAATGACAAAATTAAAAACACAATTATATGCAGCAGTGGAATTAGACGCCATCATTCGGAACAAAGAATTTTATATTGACTATAAAAAATACATTAACTTGGTTATAGAAGCTTTTATTTATGGGTTAGATGCAAAAATATCACCTCATGTAGGAAGTTCAAGACCATCATCATTGGAGGAAGCCATTAACATAGCTATACAAGTTGAGCACGGGTTGGGAACGGCCATATTCGAGAAAAATAAAATTAGGACTGAAGGAAATATTATAAATAATTCGAATGAACAAATAGAATGCGGATATTGCAGAAAAAAAGGACATGACATGCCAGGTTGCTGGAAAGTGCTACAAGAAATGGAAAAAAGGAAAAATATCTGATTTAATAATACTGGACCACCTAGTCAATTTATGGGAAATCAAGGAAATTTTAATAATTTTAATAATCACAATAAATTTAGCAATGGATTTAGGCAAAATAATCCTAACAAAAATTTTAATGATAAATTTAGAGATTATAATAGGGGAAATTTTAACAATAATGGAAACTCTAATGGTTATCAACAAAATGGAAATCAAAGAGGATTTTATAATTAACAGCAAGATGGAAACCATAGGGGGTTCTATAATCAACAGAGTGATAATAATAGAGGGTTTTATAATCAGCAAAATGAAAATCATAGAGGATTTTATAACCAGCAAGGTGAGAATCATAGAGGTTTCTATAATCAACAAAATGGAAACCATAGAGGGTTTTATAATAATCAAGGGACTAATAATTATGATAACAATTATAGAAACAAACCTCAATTTATTAATAATAATAGGGGTCAAGATAACTCACAAGATGCTAGAGTTAATTTGATAAGGAAAGATGAAACGATAAATAATACAAATGATATAGAGAATTTAAACTAGAAAAATGTTCAACACAAACTCTTGGTGTTGAACATAATATCTCCAAAACAACTATGAAATCTGCAAATATAAGAATAGCAAAAATAAATGCAATAAAAGAAACAAATGACTTACCGGTAATAATGGTATATGCCGAAGAATTCGCTAAAGGGAAGGCAACATTTTACGTAGATACTGGGGCAGAAATATCAGTGATAAAAAAAGATAAAATACGAGCACAAAATAAAATATGTAAGGAGTCTCAAATTATGATTCATGGATTTACAGAAGGAAAATGTTTAACAGAGGGGGTAATAACTTTAAAAATTTATGAATATGAATGTGAATTCCATATTGTCCAGAATGATCATCCAATTGACGTAGATGGAATTCTGGGATGGGACATGATTACGAAATACAAAGGTAATGTTATGTCTGAGCAAAAAATATTAAAATTAGGGAACACATGGATTCCTTTTGCTAGAGATAATATGATAGAGATTCCGGGGAAAACTAAAAAAGCTATATTCGCTCGTGTGAAAGGAGATTATGACATAGGATTTGTACCACCACAAAATTTGGCCCCAGGTATTAAATTCGGAAATTTTTTAACAATTAGACAAAATGGCGTTGTAATTGCCTATTGTATTAACACCAATGACGAGGCAGTCACTATACCACTTCCTGAAGTAGAATTAATACCATGTGACATTGCAGATGAAAAATATGATACAGATATTGAAGATTTATATATAGAGTGATCAATATATTAATAACAAAATGATAAATAATATAACAATTAGAGAAAATTATAAAGACAATAACAATGACATAATGAATGACATAATGAAATTTAATCGTTGGTTGAGTAATAATCCGAAAATTCAAGAAGAACGGTTAGAAAAGATCATGGGCCTCGTAGATCTTAAAGGGAGTAACCAAGAAGAAATAAAATTCATTCGCGAGACAATTAGACCTTATGTAGGGGTTTTTGGATTAGATAACGAGCCATTACCAGCAACTCATTTAATAAAACACAAAATCGAATTAACATCCGATAAACCATTAAAATCAAAACAGTACAGATATCCGCCAGTCCTTAAAGAGGTTTTAAAAAAAGAAATAACGGAACTAGAGAAAAAAGGCATAATTGAACCATCATTATCACCTTATTGCTCACCCACATGGATTGTACCGAAACAACCAGATACACAGGGAAATAAAAGATGGAGATTAGTCACAGATTTTAGACAACTTAATGAAATGACGTTGGGAAGTTGTTATCCGATGCCCTTTACAAATGAAATTATCGAAAAATTATCAAAAGCTAACTATATATCTATTATGGATTTGAAAATGGGATTTTTCCAAGTCGAAATGGACCCAGAATCGGCGCCACTAACAGCATCATCGGGACCCAGTGGTAGTTTTCAATATAAAAGAATGGCTATGGGATTAAAGGAAGCCCCTACAACATTTATGCGGGCAATGGAACTAGCACTAGCAGGATTATCAAGGGAAGAAATTGAAGTATACTTAGATGATATTATGATTTTTTCTGAAACGATTGAAGAACACATGATACGATTAGAGAGAGTGCTTAGGAAATTAGAGAAAGCCAACTTAACAATAGAGCCGAAAAAGTGTCAATTTTTAAAACATGAAGCAAAAGTATTGGGTCATATAACTGGTGCGGGTAAAATACGCATGAACCCGGATAAAGTCAAGGCAGTAAAGAATTACCCCACTCCCACATCTAATAAAAAAATAAAATAATTTTTGGGATTCTCAGGATTTTTTCCTAAATTTATAAAAGATTATGCTAAAATTACTCTTCCGCTATTAGAAGTTATTAAAGGTCAAAGACCATTTTATTGGGAACAAAAACAACAAAATGCATTCGATAAAATAAAAGAAATATTATGTGACGAACCATTTTTACAAGCACCAGATTTAAATCAGCCGTTTATAGTTACCACCGACGCGTCGGATTACGCTTTAGGAGCTATACTAAGCCAAGGGAAATTAGGAGAAGATAGACCATGTGCATATGCCTCTAGATGTTTAAAAGGACCGGAGTTAAGATACTCAACGCATGATAAAGAATTATTAGCAGTCGTATTTGCAAAAGACCAATTTAGACATTATTTATATGGAACAAAATTCACAGTAATAACAGATCATGAACCTCTGAAACACTTTCATACTACAAAACACTTAGATACGCGATTTAATAGAATGAAGGCATCTTTACAAGGTTACAATTTTGAAATAATATACAGACCGGGCTTAAAAAACGCAAACTCCGATGCATTATCAAGGAATCCGACACTCCAAGAAAATGAGGTCAATCCTGAATTACCTCGTAAGGAATTATATGAACTGGCTGAAAAACAGGAAAAACAAATGATTAACGGGAATAATAACAATAAGTCAATAAAGATTGTTAAAAAGGTAAAACAAAGGGAAAAATCCAGTAGCGAAAACGATTCAGAACAAGAATCGGAAGGGAGTGAAAGTGAAGATTGGAGGCCATATAAAAACATAGATCCATGGAAAGATAAGAAAAAAAGAAAAAAACGGAAAATTAAAAACAAAAATAATTTTAAAGAATCAAAAAGCGAAACAGAGAGCGAAGTTGAAAATAATGAAATAAATAAAATAACAAAGCAAATGGTATCTAGTACACCTAAAGAAAATAGCAAATTAATTAGAATTCAAAAAAGGCTCAGCTTTCATGAATCATCCTCAAGTAATGAAGACGACAGTTCTCTAGAAACAATCGAAATAATTGACAATGACACCGAGAAAAATAATACAATAATGAATAAGAGTGACAGAAAAACAGACAATAGCAAAGAAATTTTGCAAGAAACAAATAATAAAGAAAGTAAAAAATATAGAGTCGAAATTAAAAAAATAAATAATACCGAAACAAAAGGATGGGATGTATGCATCTGTTACGTATTTAAGTATCGTCAATATATATATTATTATGTATTAATTATTTTACCGCCGGGTTACTATTCCGCCGTAGCTGAGTCGGTCAAAACGTCTCAGCCTTTGCGAGGATCGGGTTACTTCAAGGAATGATACGATGATTAATATTCACGACTTTACGTTTATTTCATATAATCGGAAGAAAGAGTTTGTTATGTGTGTGTGGCTCGTGATACGTCAGTAGTACCCTAATTGCGTCCGTTTATTAAATTATTGTTACACTTTTCGTCTTTCGTTGATTACGCGTTAGTTCTTACTCGAATCGGACCGGGAACCTCTTGTGTGATCTTGACTGAGTTTTTATATTCTCTGTATTGCAAATTTTCGAATTCTCCCACTACCTGTTTAACCCACTTGTCATCGGTATTTGTTAATTGTTTTCATATCTCTTGTGAATCTGGATCAATTTTATGTCGATCAACTGTTTCATAATTATAATCGTCACCAATTTTATGATATAATTTGCAACTTTTGAATTGTAGGTCATTAATTTATGTCGAATTTCGTTACGTACGTAACACATCCGGGCCTGCAATTTCGACGTCCTCGTCGAATATTAGATTTTTCATTATCATCCAAGTTTTATTCCAGCTTCCCCTTGTTCTTATTTATTTTTATATATATTGTCGTTTTTTTTCAAAGTTACATATGTAACCCATCCGGGCCTGCAATTTCGACGTCCTCGTCGAACCATAATGTTTATATTGTTTGTGTGAGTGTGAATGTTTGTGTTTTGTGATTTTATTACCCTTGCGGGTCGCTACATTTGTTCTTGTACTCTCTTTCTTCCATATAATATTAATAATTTATATACATAATTAACATATTTCTTTATTTACACATTAACATTATCATTTTTAATATTGTCATTATTATTATTACATTATTATTATATTTATTACTATTTTAGTCTTGATGTTGACGTTGATCCTCTGCACAGTTTGGCTTGTTAAAAAAAATTGTTACATAATAATCATAACCCTAATAACTTATCTGAAACAGATTATCTTATTAATGTATTTATTAAATTATTTATTCAACCATATACAGGGATTTTTGTAATGTATTATAAATGGTTATATGTAATTATTTATTATTATTTTATCAATTTATTATTTAAATCATAATTTTTCTACGATACTCTTAGTTGTTGTACTGTAGGTTTTTTCCATTGCAATAATTTTATTCTTATAAAGATTATTATTATTAATATTATTATTCCCGTAATAGTCGATATTCCGAATATAGTTGTATTTTCTTTAAATATTTCAACTTTCTCCTCATTTTCCCTTATTCGATTGATGGTTCTGGCTTTTTTTATTATTTCATCTAATTTATATTCTTTATTTATTATATTGTTTCTCTGATTAGCCTCTGAGTAATTATACTTTTCATTTGTACTGTCTGTAATGTCATAAATTTGTTTTATAGTTTCTTGTGTTAGTTTCCAGTCTCTTATAATGGATTCTAATGTTAGTTTAGTGTGAAATTGTCTTATCTGTATATTTGTGTCAGTAATTGTTTTATCTGCTTCTAATTCTGTATCAGCTGTTTCTGCTATACAATTCGGTTTTAGTGATAATATTCCGTTTCCTTTAATCATCTTAACATCCTCTCCTTCATTTTCGCATTTCAATCTTATATTTTCTTCTTCTGCAACTGAGTAAAGCCATTTGTTATCCGTTTTTAACTTAATCCAACATGTTTTATGCATTGTTCCAATATGTATGTCGCAGTGGGATAAATTGAATAATTTTTCATCAAATATTATTTTAGCTTCGCATGGACTTAATTTTCCTAGTTTTTCTTTTGGTGCTAAATGTCGGCATATGTAATTGTATCGCGTTTTTATGCATTTACTCAAATTTTCAGTGGATATTTTTATGTATGATTTCATTCTAAAGTCGACTGCCATGTATTTTGTTGTTGGTTTTATGAAAAACATAATTTTATTTGTTTGTTGCATTACTGGGAATGGTATTAATTCGTGGAGTATATATTTATTTGTTTTGATCAATGGTATATTTATATAATATATAATTTTTTCTGCATCTATAATTATTTTTACATTTGATATTCTGATTAATTCTGTTATTGATTCATTTTTGTTTATTGGTAATTTATCGAACTTTAGTTTTTCATTTATTTTTCGTGCTGTATTAAGTACCAAATCTTCATTCAAAATTTGAGGGTGTATATCCCCCTTCATTGCTGACTGTACAATATTCTGTAAATTTTGAGTGCATCTTATCTGTATAGTGATATAATCATGCAATAACTCTATTAATTCATGCCATTGTAATTCTTCTTGCAATTGTGTTGAATTTTTCATAATGGTATTTATTTTTTCTTGTAGAGCATAAGATTTTTGATCGTCTCGTTGTAATTTATTTTCTATTATTTCCGTTTGGTTAGCTAGTAATTGTGCTAATTGATCTGTCTCTTTACCCACTCTTTTTATCATTCCTCTAATTTCGTTGTCTGATTCTTCGTCCATTGTACCGAATAGATACTTGCTAATTTTTCCTATAAACGGTGCCCGTTTGCTTTTTGTTTTTGCCATTACATTTTTTATATATCTTATGTTGTCCTTTTCTTCTCTCATTAAAAGTTGTAATCCTTTAAAGCGTTGTTCACATATTTCTTTCATTATTTCATTCCTACACTTGTTTATAATTTTACTTATCAAAAGCATGATTTGTTCACTTTTAATACGATTTTCATTAGTATCTAAGTACTGTATCATTCTCCAATCTGTTCTTGACTCATATAATTCCGATAACCCTTCCACGAACAACCCAATGTTATTTTCTATTGGTTTGAAGAATTCGTATGCATAGATTTGGCTATGTACCCTGCAATAGTGACGAATGTTATGTATAAAATATTTACTCTCATTACACATGTATTTATTATGTTTATTATTTATTTATTTATATATTTTATATATATAAATATATATATATATATATATGTATGTGTACATAATAGAATTTGTATTTATAATGTTTGTTAGATGAGGAATATATATTTTTGTTAGTTGTATAGCAAAGTATTATTATACTACATACACAGCTATGTCGCCGTTATAACTCTACGACTTCATGCGATATCTGCATATTATTTTCCTTATTTTAATTATTTTTATGGGATATGCCTCTCATGGATGTCTGTAGGTTTTTTTTTTTTTTGCTTATACCAAGGATTATTTGGTTTAGGGATGTGTTTAAATTCCATTATGTATAATTATTATTATATGATATATTTTTTTTTATTTTCACTTATTTGTTATAATGATTAAGTAACCCATGTGTAATGAATGTAAAATGTTATCTTGCATTGAATGTTAATTTAATTAGTTATCGTATAAAGTCGTCTCTATTTAGTAGAAGTACATAGTTACGTCAGTATTTCATTATTGTGAAATTAAAATTAAATTGTTTGGGTTTTGTCGAACATAAGCCCCTCTATTTGGATGGAACGAGATTGAATCACCTCTCTTTTTCTCCAATATCATCTTAATGGCTAATGTTTATCGTTTATTATTTATTACTATTATTTGAATAAATTTTATTATATATTATTATAATGCATTTGGTATAAGTTAATGAAACTTATCGTCTAATGTAATGAAACAAATTGGCTCATTGGTAGCGCGTCTCGAAGTCGATTCGGCGGACCAGATTCGAACCTCGGCATTTTCATTTTTTTTTTTTTTATTATTTTTTTCATTATTATTATCATATTTAGTATCCATTTAATATGTAATATTAATATAGTTTATTAGAATTGATTATATATTTTTTTCACTATAATCTGTCATACAATGATTAATATAAGTTTACGAAAATCATATCATTACGTAAAGAGTACGCTGGCTCATTGGTAGCGTACGTTGGAATCGACTCAGCGGGTCCGGTTCGAATCCTCAGCGCTTTTATTTTTTTTCTTCATAACGTGTTTCATTAATATCCCTTTTTTCTTTTGTTGTAAATATTTTAATTATTTTTTTTTTTTTTTTTTTTTTTTTTTATATACTAATTTTACGTGTATTAGTATATTTTTTCCTCAATATGTATTATTATTATTTTATTTATTTATTTATTTTAATATGATTATTTTACAATAATTAATAATTTATTACAATTATTTTATTATAAATATTTTATATTATATAATTATATATTACATTTACTAGTTTCTTAATGACTACAATTATATATCTAAAATCATTATATATACATATTTATTTAACATTCCATTGGCCAATATGAGTGGTCGGGATCTTCATCCCCATAAAGGAGCCATGCGTAGGTTCGCCCTGCTTCCTCATTTTTCTCAAAGCTGTTATTGAGTACAGCATGGCGAACCTCGCTAATTCCTTCTGGATCTTCCCATGCCGCTCCATGCTGATTTTCATCATTGTTATCCCTGAGATCACATCTATGCAAGGTGGTCTTGTTCCTTATCCTTCTCTGTAACTTTTCAATCGTATCCCTGATGTATGGCAGCTTCCATAGGATTTCGTAGCTTATCATCAAATCTCTTGTTGTCTTCATATCTTTATAAATCCATATGCCCAGATCCGTTCTTATGCTAATGATCCACAAAATCTTAAATATCCTGTTCCATTTCAAATTCATTTTTCCGATAATGCCAAAATTCAAACTCTCCATGTCAAATATTGAATTTATTTAAAATGGCTAAGTATCTCTAGCGATTGTAAACGTATAAATGATTTGGTTTTACTTCGTTGAGGTAAAAAAAAATTTTAATCCCCTCTATTCTTTTAATTTCTACATATTTATGATGATTATTAAAAAAAAATTTGATGAGTTAGCCGTACGTCAGCTATTTATTATTGTGTTATATTATCATTTTATTTTATTTAATGAATTTAAAAATATTCATAAAAAATTCATGTTTCCCTTTTTTTTTTGATTAAAATTTAATATAATAATTTATTAATTATGTATATTATTTATAATTAAATTATATATATACTTGTTTGATGATTGAAAGATCTAGTATATATGTAGTATATATGTGTAATATTCATAACTTGTACTAATGATCCCCGTGGCTGCATGGTAGAGCTCGCGCCTCCCGCGCAACCGCGGCGGGTTCGAATCCAGGCAATCTCGATTTTTTTTATTTATACTTTTCAATATTAATTTGTGTATAATAATTAATTAATGATTATAGCAATAACCAAAGAAAAAAAAAATGTAGTAAAAAATTAAAAATTTTTTTTTTTTTAAAATTATGTTTTTTTTTGACATATTTAAACGTTATTGGCATCATTTTTCCAATTTCTCAAATTTTCTCTTTATTTTGCATTTCCCTCAGTCCTAGTTTTTCCAGAATTATTAGTTTTTTAATAACTGAGACGTTATTCTTAATTTATAACATATATTTTATATTATGTTCTTTATATTAGTAAACTTATGCTAGAGTTACGGCATAATGATAATTAGTTCCTTGATTACCTTTCTTATGGTATTGTATTATGTTTTATATTATCTTGTCCAATGACTATCGTCTAGTATATTTTGTTTTCATTTGTATTTTCGTATCGTAAATTGTGGGTGTGTCTTAATAAATCCGTATGCCGTATTAATGGCGTATTTTGTAACTCAATGTGTCCTGTATTCCTTGTCTTAATTTCCTTTGATGAATGCATTATAATTACCAATAACCATTTATAACATTATTTAATCATTGTTTTTCTTATATTTAATAATAATTTAATATTTAGTAATGTATATATATATATTTTTTTTTTTAATAATAATTTATCATTTATGGAATATTATTAATTGATTTATGGATTATTTCACAAAGTATTATTTATTATTTCATTGGATCTCTTTATTTTGTCCATATGTAATACCCTGGTTCCCTTTTTGTGTTTTAATGTGACATTATTATTTTTATAATTAATTTTGACTATTTCATAGGGTCCTACATATTGTTTATGCATTTTTCCTGTTTTTGGTTCTTTAAGTCTATATACCATTTCACCCTCCCTGAAATGCTTAGTATTACATTTTTTATCATAATAATATTTAGATTTAAATTTTGATTGAATTAAATTCATTCCGGCTATAGTTTGTAATTGATTTAAAACAGCAGTTAATCGTTTTTGTATTTCATCATAATTCTCAGAATCTTGCCTATTCTTAAATTCCGAGGGTGTCCTTGACTTCCGACCGAAGACCAGCTCGTGAGGTGTATGACCTGTCGCATCATGTTCCGTGCAATTGTACGCGTGCTGACACAGACTTATCCACTCATCCCAATTGTCATATTTATCAACATAGCTTTTTAAATACTCTGTTATTGTGTGGTGCATTCTTTCGATACTTCCATTAGATTGTGGATGATATGCCGTCGTACTGAATTTTTCTATTCCAAATATTTCCGCAAATTCATCTAATGTTTTATTTATAAAGTGCGTTCCTTGATCCGTCAATATTGAGGAAGGGGGCCCAAAATAACATATCATATTTTCAGTTAATTTTCTGGCTACTTCTTTAGCAGTAGCTCTTTTTACTGGTACTAATATGCAATATTTAGTTAATAGATCTTGCATTGTTAATATATATCTATTCCCATTTTTTGTTCTTGACAAAGGCCCATAAAAATCCATTGACATTTTCTCAAATGCATATGACGGTGTATCACTTATTACCATTGGCATTCTAGTTTTCACTCTTATTAATTTATTATTTTGACATATATGGCAACTTTTAACGAATTGTTCTACTTCCGGACGCATAGTTTTCCAATAATAATCCGATGCTACTTTCTTATATGTTTTTGTAATACCTCTATGACCGCCTATTGTTGATTCATGGTATTCTTTTATTATTAAATATCTATCCTGTACTTTCGGGGTGGGTAAATTGTCTTTTATTAAAGCGATAATAATTTCCTCGTTGTCAAATATTTCATTACAAACTTCAACTAAATAATTCCATTCTGATTCTTTTAATATCTGTAAGTCTCTGATTATTGCTATACTACATATATTATTTCTTTGACACATTATTTTTAAATTTTTAATGCTGTTTTTTATATCAGATTTTAATGTGGAGTCCTCTATGTGATTTTTAATGACTATGCCCATAATATTGATGTTATGTAATTTTTTCAAGTTAATTTCCCCTTTCAAATAATTTCTTTTCGCCCATGTTTCAGTTTTAATGTATCCTCTTTCTATTAATGCCTCTGTTACTTCGGTATTTAGCGATGAATCGCCTGTCATTAAGAACACTATGTTTTCGCGATATTTGAAAGGATGATCGTCTATTAATTTTACTCTCGTGAATTTTTGCGATACCACATAGGGTCTCCATGGCGGTCTGTCAGTTGGAAGGTGTATTCGTGTAACGCGATATTGTTCGAGCGCCGGCGGACCCACTGCCCTCGGTCCTTGCCCGCTGTCACTTGGCTCCGTATCAGGTTCACAGATCGTCTCCGCGCTCTTATCATTCCTTCCGTATTCATTACTCGGTAATGTAGGTATCATTTTAGTTTCTTCATTCATTGTATTATTTATTTCTTTGTCCTTATCATTGTCGTCTGAGTCAAAGTCTGTCGATGTACAGCTGATCTTTCTTTGTTTTAGTTTCATGTAAGGAGTATAATGGTTATTATTTAAATTTAAATGTATTATTGGATACCTGATATTATTAATAAAATGACAATATATAAATTTTCCTTCATTTACTTCAAAGTGAATACATACATTAATTTTGAATTCCTGGCTAAAAATATAAATACAGTCATCTGTTCCCCATTCATCATCTGATTCTAGAATTTTCTTTGTTTCTATGGGATCATAACAATTATTTAAATAAGTGGATTTTAATAGTTCCCTTCTTAATTCAAGAGGTGATATTGGTAATTTTGCGGCTACTTTTAAGCTTTGAAATAAACAATTTCCTGGAGGTTCTGATAGATCTAAGTCTTCTCGTGCTAATTTAATGTCGGGTTCAACACAGTGGGCTCCTTGATTGTATAATTTTAAATATTCTTTACATTTTTCTTCACAATTTGAATTACTTAAATTTTTTGTATTACTTGACAATTTACTTGTTCCGTCATTAATTATTTCGCTTAAATTAATAATTGGTGATAGTGTGTTTTCATTTATTGCGAATGTTGATAACTTATCCTCCCAATAACTGTCTTTATCTCTTAATTCTGATATATCAATTTTTTCTTTCTTTGTTTCTTTGATGCATACATCCCATCCTTTTGTTTCGGTATTATTTATTTTTTTAATTTCGACTGTATATTTTTTACTTTCTTTATTATTTGTTTCTTGCAAAATTTCTTTGCTATTGTCTGTTTTTCTGTCACTCTTATTCATTATTGTATTATTTTTCTCGGTGTCATTGTCAATTATTTCGATTGTTTCTAGAGAACTGTCGTCTTCATTACTTGAGGATGATTCATGAAAGCTGAGCCTTTTTTGAATTCTAATTAATTTGCTATTTTCTTTAGGTGTACTAGACACCATTTCATTTGTTATTTTATTTATTTCATTATTTTCAACTTCGCTCTCTGTTTCGCTTTTTGATTCTATAAAATTATTTTTGTTTTTAATTTTCCGTTTTTTTCTTTTTTTCTTATCTTTCCATGGATCTATGTTTTTATATGGCCTCCAATCTTCACTTTCACTCCCTTCCGATTCTTGTTCTGAATCGTTTTCGCTACTGGATTTTTCCCTTTGTTTTACCTTTTTAACAATCTTTATTGACTTATTGTTATTATTCCCGTTAATCATTTGTTTTTCCTGTTTTTCAGCCAGTTCATATAATTCCTTACGAGGTAATTCAGGATTGACCTCATTTTCTTGGAGTGTCGGATTCCTTGATAATGCATCGGCGTTTGCGTTTTTTAAGCCCGGTCTGTATATTATTTCAAAATTGTAACCTTGTAAAGATGCCTTCATTCTATTAAATCGCGTATCTAAATGTTTTGTAGTATGAAAGTGTTTCAGAGGTTCATGATCTGTTATTACTGTGAATTTTGTTCCATATAAATAATGTCTAAATTGGTCTTTTGCAAATACGACTGCTAATAATTCTTTATCATACGTTGAGTATCTTAACTCCGGTCCTTTTAAACATCTAGAGGCATATGCACATGGTCTATCTTCTCCTAATTTCCCTTGGCTTAGTATAGCTCCTAAAGCGTAATCCGACGCGTCGGTGGTAACTATAAACGGCTGATTTAAATCTGGTGCTTGTAAAAATGGTTCGTCACATAATATTTCTTTTATTTTATCGAATGCATTTTGTTGTTTTTGTTCCCAATAAAATGGTCTTTGACCTTTAATAACTTCTAATAGCGGAAGAGTAATTTTAGCATAATCTTTTATAAATTTACGATAATATCCTGAGAATCCCAAAAATTGTTTTATTTTTTTATTAGATGTGGGAGTGGGGTAATTCTTTACTGCCTTGACTTTATCCGGGTTCATGCGTATTTTACCCGCACCAGTTATATGACCCAATACTTTTGCTTCATGTTTTAAAAATTGACACTTTTTCGGCTCTATTGTTAAGTTGGCTTTCTCTAATTTCCTAAGCACTCTCTCTAATCGTATCATGTGTTCTTCAATCGTTTCAGAAAAAATCATAATATCATCTAAGTATACTTCAATTTCTTCCCTTGATAATCCTGCTAGTGCTAGTTCCATTGCCCGCATAAATGTTGTAGGGGCTTCCTTTAATCCCATAGCCATTCTTTTATATTGAAAACTACCACTGGGTCCCGATGATGCTGTTAGTGGCGCCGATTCTGGGTCCATTTCGACTTGGAAAAATCCCATTTTCAAATCCATAATAGATATATAGTTAGCTTTTGATAATTTTTCGATAATTTCATTTGTAAAGGGCATCGGATAACAACTTCCCAACGTCATTTCATTAAGTTGTCTAAAATCTGTGACTAATCTCCATCTTTTATTTCCCTGTGCATCTGGTTGTTTCGGTACAATCCATGTGGGTGAGCAATAAGGTGATAATGATGGCTCAATTATGCCTTTTTTCTCTAGTTCCGTTATTTCTTTTTTTAAAACCTCTTTAAGGACTGGCGGATATCAGTACTGTTTTGATTTTAATGGTTTATCGGATGTTAATTCGATTTTGTGTTTTATTAAATGAGTTGCTGGTAATGGCTCGTTATCTAATCCAAAACCCCCTACATAAGGTCTAATTGTCTCGCGAATGAATTTTATTTCTTCTTGGTTACTCCCTTTAAGATCTACGAGCGCCATGATCTTTTCTAACCGTTCTTCTTGAATTTTCAGATTATTACTCAACCAACGATTAAATTTCATTATGTCATTCATTATGTCATTTTTATTGTCTTTACAATTTTCTCCAATTGTTATCTTATTTATCATTTTGTTGTTAATATATTGATCACTCTCATCATATAAATCTCCAATATCTGTATCATATTTTTCATCTGCAATGTCACATGGTATTAATTCTACTTCAGGGAGTGGTATAGTGACCGCCTCGTAATTGGTGTTAATACAATAGGCAATTACAACGCCATTTTGTCTAATTGTTAAAAAATTTCCGAATTTAATACCTGGGGCCAAATTTTGTGGTGGTACAAATCCTATGTCATAATCTCCTTTTACACGAGCGAATATAGCTTTTTTAGTTTTCCCCGGAATCTCTATCATATTATCTCTAGCAAACGGAATCCATGTGTTCCCTAATTTTAATATTTTTTACTCGGACATAACATTACCTTTGTATTTCGTAATCATGTCCCATCCCAGAATTTCATCTACGTCAATTGGATGATCATTCTGGACAATATGGAATTCACATTCAGATTCATAAATTTTTATAGTTATCACCCCCTCTGTTAAACATTTTCCTTCTGTAAATCCATGAATCATAATTTGAGACTCCTTACATATTTTATTTTGCGCTCGTATTTTATCTTTTTTTATCACTGATATTTCTGCCCCAGTATCTACGTAAAATCTTGCCTTCCCTTTAGCGAATTCTTCGGCATATACCATTATTACCGGTAAGTCATTTGTTTCTTTTATTGCATTTATTTTTGCTATTCTTATATTTGCAGATTTCATAGTTGTTTTGGAGATATTATGTCCAACACCGAGAGTTTGTGTTGAACATTTTTCTAGTTTAAATTTTCTATATCATATGTATTATCTATTGTTTCATTTTTCCTTATTAAATTAACTCTAGCATCTTGTGAGTTATCTTGACCCCTATTGTTATTAATAAATTGAGGTTTGTTTCTATAATTGTTATCATAATTATTAGTCCCTTGATTATTATAAAACCCTCTATGGTTTCCATTTTGTTGATTATAGAAACCTCTATGATTCTCACCATGCTGGTTATAAAATCCTCTATGATTTTCATTTTGCTGATTATAAAACCCTCTATTATTATCACTCTGTTGATTATAGAACCCCCTATGGTTTCCATCTTGCTGTTGATTATAAAATCCTCTTTGATTTCCATTTTGTTGATAACCATTAGGGTTTCCGTTATTGTTAAAATCTCCCCTATTATAATCTCTAAATTTATCATTAAAATTTTTGTTAGGATTATTTTGCCTAAATCCACTGCTAAATTTATTGTGATTATTAAAATTATTAAAATTTCCTTGATTTCCCATAAATTGACTAGGTGGTCCAGTATTATTAAATCCGATATTTTTCCTTTTTTCCATTTCTTGTAGCACTTTCCAGCAACCTGGCGTGTCATGTCCTTTTTTTCTGCAATATCCGCATTCTATTTGTTCATTCGAATTATTTATAATATTTCCTTCAGTCCTAATTTTATTTTTCTCGAATATGGCCGTTCCCAACCCGTGCTCAACTTGTATAGCTATGTTAATGGCTTCCTCCAATGATGATGGTCTTGAACTTCCTACATGAGGTGATATTTTTGCATCTAACCCATAAATAAAAGCTTCTATAACCAAGTTAATGTATTTTTTATAGTCAATATAAAATTCTTTGTTCCGAATGATGGCGTCTAATTCCACTGCTGCATATAATTGTGTTTTTAATTTTGTCATTCTTTTACCATATTCCATTATAGATTCTCTATATTTCTGTACACACATTCTAATTTGTGCTTTTGCATTTTTTATTGCTCCCAATGTTCCAAAAACCTCTCCCATTTTTGTAATAAATTCATCAATCCTATTGCAATCACATATACTGGTTCCCAATAATTCCCTAGCTTCGCCAATTATTTTATTATCTAATGTTCTGAGTATATATAATTCTATTTCTGGTCCTTCAATTTCGATGGTTTTCCTAATCCATTTTATTAACCTCAATACTTCATCCGATTTTCCTGAACACTCTGGCATAAATTCCATTACTTTATAGTAATGCGATCGTTGTTGTATATTATTTGTTGAATTATGATAATTATTTATTCTTTGTTCTCCCAGCTCATTATTATTAAATCCATGATTATTAATTAAATCGTTTGTTTCAAGTGTATTATTTAGTTCTTTTCCCCCATTTCTGGCTATTAATTTATTTAATTCTCCTAGTATTCTCATCATATCATCTCTCATATCATCTTGACTAGATTTCTCAGTAACGACTGCGCTTGTGGTGACATTTGTAGCTGGTACATCCATTATTATGCTTTTTTCTGTTATATTATCTATATGATTTTTACACCCGCGAATTTGTACTTCTAATGGTATTGATTTACTTATAAGTCCTAAAGCTTCTTGAAATGAAATTACTTCCTCACTTTTTTTATTCCACTTTCCTGTTTTATCTAGTTTTGAGGTTACTAATTCCTGCTCTAATTTCCCTTCCGACGATTCCCTTTTATTAAATAATTTTCTAATCATTACCTACTTTTAGCACTTCATATATTCCAAAAAAAATTTAGTACTTAATCAATTCAGCACTCACAACTTTTCAATTTAATTAAAAATTCACAATTTATATTTTTTTTTTTAAAAAAAAATTATTTTGGATCCCGATCCGAAATTCAATGAATAATTTAATTTATTATTTATAAAATTTCCACAAATCAATCAACAATAATAATATAAATGAATAACAATATATTTTATAAATATTATCAATAATTTATTAATAATTATTAAGTACTTACATTAATATCACTCCAATCGTTATCAGCTTTCTCCAAATTGTTGTCATCTTAATCTTCAATATCAAAAAAAAATCCGACCTCGACGGAAATCCTGGTCACGGCACCAATGTTACGTATTTAAGTAGCGTCAATATGTATATATATATATTTATGTATTATTTATTTTACCGCCGGGTTACTATTCCGCCGTAGCTGAGTCGGTCAAAACGTCTCAGCCCTTGCGAAGATCGGGTTACTTCAAGGAATGATACGATGATTAATATTCACGACTTTACGTTTATTTCATATAATCGGAAGAAAGAGTTTGTTATGTGTGTGTGGCTCGTGATACGTCAGTTGTACCCTAATTGCGTCCGTTTATTAAATTATTGTTACACTTTTCGTCTTTCGTTGATTACGCGTTAGTTCTTACTCGAATCGGACCGGGAACCTCTTGTGTGATCTTGACTGAGTTTTTATATTCTCTGTATTGCAAATTTTCGAATTCTCCCACTACCTGTTTAACCCACTTGTCATCGGTATTTGTTAATTGTTTTCATATCTCTTGTGAATCTGAATCAATTTTATGTCGATCAACTGTTTCATAATTATAATCGTCACCAATTTTATGATATAATTTGCAACTTTTGAATTGTAGGTCATTAATTTATGTCGAATTTCGTTACGTACGTAACAACATATATAAATAAAAGTAAGTTTTAAAAATAAAAAATGATTACTCATACTGTTTTGTTTATTTTTTATTTTCAATTAAAATATATGTTCTATTACTTTAAAAAATAATAATTTAAAAATAACTCTACTACTTTTACATATCAATATTCAATAAATTCAAGCTTGATTGCCAATTTTCTTGATCATATTACAAAGTCATTAGTTATGCTTGTTTAAATTTAATAAAACTATTTATAATTATAAAACTAATGCACAGTGTGCATTCAGTAGAGGAGATCCAGTTATTAATAAATACTTCTTTATACATGAAATTAAAAATTTTTATTTTCAAAATAATTTATACGTTACATGTCTGTATATTTAAAAATTATATCTTATTATTATTATTATTATTATTATTATTATTATTATTATTATTATCATCATTATTAAAATGAATTATTATTAAAAATAAATAAAAATCAAGAGAAAATTTATATAAATTGTAGATGAAGTGGATTATTCTATCCAAAAAGCAATCCAAATTACTATATTTTCAATTTCATAATTATTTAAAAAGAAAAAAAAAGAAAAAAAAGATACATGTTATTTTAATTACAGCACGAAAAATGAAATTTTATTAGTAAATAACCATAATATCGTATGTTTCAAATATGTTAAAAAAAACATAAGCAATATTGAATATATTCTCTTGAGTATTGTGAAGTAAAATATGAATTTTAAAAAATCTAATTTTATTTATATTTTAATATGCGCTTATCATACAAAGATATTTTTCTGGAAAATTTATCTTCTTCATTTTCACTTGGTTTTAATTGTAGAATTATAATTTTTCCTTTTCAATTACCCTAATAAATGTTACAAAATATTTAAAAAAAATTAGTGAAAAATGTTAAATAAACCTGTAGCACTTGATTATAAAATATCTTATTAATTGAAAAAAGCATAAGTATATTGTTAAATTAAAATTATTATCTCTAAAAATATTATGTATCATTCTGGATAATATTTTCAGTTATAATTTAATACTCTTTCGTGTTAAAAATTTTTTAAAGATAATATTACATTAATTAATATCCAATTCATATTTAGGTAGATATTTTATTTAATTTAATTTAATTTTTATTTAAAAATCTATTTCAAGAAAAGATAAAATAAGTGGAACATTAATGATTATTAATAATGTTAATTAATAATTAAATTCTTCGAGTAAATAATTATATTGCTTAATTTTTATTCAACTATAAATATTAAATAATATAATATTAAATAATATTAATATTAACAATTTCTTGAATTTTCGTAAACGCTTAATTTTTTTAAGTGTCATGAAAGAACTTGGAACTCTTATCTTCTTCTCTTAAGTATTCTCAAAGATGGTTTTTTATCGTTTAAATCTTTGATCGTGAAATAATAAATATACGTTGCAACTGCACACCAAAACAGACTAGTATAATAAAATAGATTGGTGCATAGTATTTGGTATGTTAAAATATTTTTATTCTAAAAAAATGATCTAACAGCACAGAGATAAGAAGTGAAATTTGAATGAACGAAAAATGCGAATATGTCAGATCAATCCCAGGACGACGTTGCAAAACGTTTTTTTGGACGAAGGTAAATGTTCGTGGGATGGTTTATGCCATTTTCTCTAAAAATTCGAGTTTAGGGTGAAATGCTTGGCGACAGTGGTGGTATGTACCCTTTCTCCAATGTGCGGTAGATTTCTATTCTTTATACGCTAGGCGTAAACTTTTAACGACTCGATAAAGAAATTGAAGATTGCTTCAACTTTGGCTGTTGGTGGGATTTTGATTTTAATAGAAAACTTACACCTAAAGAGAATTCACGAGTATGCATTTATATAAATTTGCAAAATAAATGGAGGACTCCATGCTAATAGATTTAAGATTTTATTTTTCTCCTAAATATTTATTTAAGATAATGCCAAACGCATATAATAATTTTCAAGCTAAATAATTTGATACATAAAATTTTAAATAGATCTATGAACAATGCACTTTGCTATGCTAAAGTGTTTTTTACGGCGACGTGTATAAAAATACATTTATAATATAAATATTGGACACATTATAATCTGCCTTTGCAAAAGACTATCCCTGCTTGTAAAATGTGAAGTTTCAAAATATTCTTATATATTAAGTAAACTTTTGACGTAAAATTTAGCTCAACTTCATTAATATCTACTTAGCAAATCAGTTGGAAACCGTGAAATATAAATAAAAGAAAGATAAAAAGAGCGTAAATAATTGCATAAGGACTGAGAGTTCATTTAAGAGTTAATATTGTGAGGTAAAAGAAGCTTGCACAAGAGCTTCAGAAGGACTTTTACACCTCTTCCAAGTACGGTGAACATGTGCTCCTTGATGCAATTAGCGAAGGTATAAATTTAGCCTTTGACTTTACTTACCGAACTTCATAACTAAATACCCTTGCATCCTCCCTACTCTTTGATTTTCTCTTTCTCTCTCTCTCTCTCTCTCTTACACACACACGCGCGCGCGCGCACACACACGCACACACATTCTTTAATTGTCACTATTATTTTTATACTCATTAATACTCTATTTATATACATATCAATTTTCACTACTATAATTTATGGATTGCATTTTCGTCTGACTGACAATCATACCAATGTTCATGCTTTTTTGTGTGTGGTAATATTACGATAAATTTATTGATTGTTTTTAGAAATATTGGGTTGAAATTATTAATTTTCAAATTTTACATGTTCTTTTCAATCTTGTGTATCCTTTTTAGGAAAATTTGTTAAAAGATCATTTCACAGTGATACGGCCTTCAAATAACCTTATAAAGTTCAATACGATATTGTTTATAAGATATTTTTTTCAGTTAACGAATTGCAAAGTAGAAAAAGACGAGCGATAGGGTTACTGAGAAAAGTGAAGAAGGTGAAAAAGATCGAAACTGAGTGAGTGAGAAAAAGACAGACAGACAGACAGACAGAACATTTAAACACGAGCGGAAAAAAAAAGAATTAGCCGATCTCCAACAGTTGGGGTATCATTGAGAAGGGATATTATTTTGCATGGTACAGAAATTTCAAAAGCCTATAATGTTACATAAAAGCTCCAAACAATGATGAATGATATTATTTTACATTTCAGTTACAATGGCTGGAAACTGTCAAAATTTTAATTCTAGTGGCTCAAATACATTCATTTGCATCAAACAGAATTAGCAATATAGCTTAGTCATTTGTCAATAAAATAACTATTTATTTTACTTTAAATAAAATTTATCAATACCAATGGAACAATAATTATTATCACATATTCTCGCTTTTCGAATATACATTTTAAATATTATTTTATTTCACCAATAATTATAAATTAAAGAAAAAAATTTAAATATAGATATTGAACTGAATTTTTAAATTCAATGATTATATAGATTAACTATACGTAATTATGATCAATAAAATTAAAATAGAAATGATATTGTACAATTATTAAGAAACATACTGTTATATTTTTTAATTTTAAAATATTATGTTTTATTTTAATCTATTGTTTCTATATTATCTTAATTTAAAGAAGTAGATCTTAAAAACATCACGTTTTTAATAACAATGTAATTTTTTATACTTAATCTTTTTGTTTACTTTATAGAATTTTTCTTTATTATACAATTATAATTGCTTAACCCTTCTGGGTTGTTTGTCCTTTTCGCCTCGTTCGATCGCCGGAGCTTCTACTCGCCTTGATCTGTCGATATTTGAATCATAACAGTCATAATCAGCAAAAGCTTACACTTACATTTTTCTCAGAACGCTAATTTCAAATCCACCGTATGTAACGCTTTACAAATAGAACACCCGCCAATGGAATCCGTTACAACTTTTATATTAAAATGTATACTTTAATGAATACAAGTTGATATAAGTTTCAATCTATCATATATAAAGGAAAATTCCTATTATTAGTACGTTTAATTAATACGTAATGAACAACATTTAATTAAAAAAAATAAATCTCAATTACAACAAATTTGTCGCAACTTTTTATAAATTTTTTTTTGGATATAAATGAATTTTTTTTAATATTTATAATTTTAATAGTTTGATGAATAATAGAACTCTCGACAAAATTTTATTATTTTCTTCATTCTGCGTTTGTTAATTAAAGACTTTTAACTTATTTTATTATTACAATTATTAATTTTGTTTCTATTTATAAATGTCAACAACCCTGAAAATATTGCAGTTTCTTATATTTTTAAAAGATTTACTGATTGATCCATAAACTAATTTAGAGTCATAATTCTTTATTATAGAAAGAATAAGTGTTCATTAATTTATTATAATTTTAATTTCCATTTCAATAAATAATAATATTTAAAAACTAAAATATTTTTAAAAAAAATTTTAAATGGTAAATATTTATGGTAAACATAGTATTAAATGGAAAATATATATTTTGAAGCTGGGAGTTTAAAAAAAAATACAAGTAAGAATAGAATAATATAACTCTATCAAAATATAAAAGAAGTGTCACATAAATAAGATAAAAAATATGTATTCTTTGTGTTCTTTAAACTCAGATGACTAAAATATTGAACAAATACTATATAATATTGTACACGTTTTATTTAAAATTTTTATATAAATTAACTTATCGTGAATTTAAAAAATATTGTGACTTGAAATTTATTATAAAATAGATAAATAACTAAAAATATTTGTACTTCATGTAAGATATTGATTGAGTTAAAAAATAAATATAGAGATAGTAACTCAATTGTAATTGTAAGGCAATCATTTAATTTGCCTCTTGCTAACACCATATTTACAAATACCGTAGTTAATTATTGATGATTGTCCATTGTTGCATTATCTGTATACTGTTGAGAACTCCACCAAATTTGGCACCAACAATTTCCATATCTTTTTATCGTGCGTTCAAAAATGAAATATATTGTTTAATTCCTTGAAAATCTGTTCTGGTAGTGTCAAAAAAAAAAGGGAAAAGATTTCCTGCTCGAATATAAATCAAAGAAAAATACAAAAAAGGTAAAAAGACATGAAGACGACAAAGAGGTAAGAGAATCCGAATAAAAAGATACGACACTCTCTCGTTCTCTATCACTTTCACACTTTTTCCCTCGGTTTCTCGACAGGGCCCAGCCGTCAGGAAGGCCCAGCCGTCATGCGGGGGATGAAAGAGGAAGAGAGAGGGAGGAACCGAGAAATCGAGATATAAAGAGAGAGAGAGAGAGAGAAAGAAGGAGCGAGAGGGAAGGAGGGAGACGGAGATACAAAGGGGTTGGCTACTGTCCGTCGAGCGCTTAAGAGTCAGTGCAATTCTCATCGCGGAGCCTTACGCCCGTATCGTGAGGTTGGAAGTGCGCGTGCGAACTCGCGCCGCGTTAAAGGAAAATGTTTATTCATTTTTCCTAGATTTTTCGAGAAAGTGCCACAGTGTCGAGCAAAAATTTTCTTTTGGTGATGTTGGTCTCGGTTTTCATTTCATTTTTGTGCGTAGAGAATTGCATGATCGAGTAAAAGTGATTGCGGACCTTTTCTAAAGATGAGTTGATCGATTTGATCGATTCGGATAAAATGATGTCGGGATAGTGCAACACTTTGTTATCGTAATTACTCATCACTGATGATGACGTGCTGATACAATCAATTGAAATTGATTAAGTAGTGGATGTATGTGATCGGCTTTAAAATTTCCAAGTGAAAAATAGCTCTTTAAGGTCGGAAAAAATTTGTCTCTTCATTCGTTATCTGCAGTAATAATATTAATTGGTAAATTACTACTTTTTTTCGAAGATAGATATAATATTTATATGTCGTTCTTAATCGCTAATAAATATAAAATTTCACAGAAAAATACTAAACATGACTTATTGCATACCACAAAAAAAATTAACGTTTTTTTTTATATATTTATTAGCTAATTAGTCTTCAATAATTATCTTTTTCTTTTAAAATTACATAAATTCAGTAGGAAACATTTAAACTACAAGTCCTTTACAGTTCAAAAAACATGTCTAAGAAGACTACGACACAAAATAGTTTTAAGAAAATGTCATATTTTTTATAATTACTAATAATAATTAATAAATAGAAATATAACATTTTCGAAATACAAATATATAAATGTTTATAGTATGTTATCTAAGATGTACATTATCAAATAATTTTCATTGACAGAAATCTTTTCCTAATTTACAATGTATGTTTTAAATTAGATTTTAAAATGTCAAGTAATTTGCATCTACTCTAGAGATTGAAAATACCTCAAAGATTTAAGTCAATGCCGTTACAATATGGTGAAGTTCGCTAAGTTTTTTTAATTAATCTATTTTTGACTTTTCATTTAAAATCAAACCGTCTTTTATAAAATTGTCAGATAAATGAAATGATCGCTCATAGTGTATAAACTTTCGAATTTTGATTTTTCCGCTAATTGTCTGGAGATATAAATGAAAATCTAATGCATTTTATGTATAAAAATTAAAAATAATTATAATTTAATATTTAAAACAGTTCAGTATTGTGGATATAGAAAAATTATTCTTTTCAAGTTTTTATAGTAATTTTTTTTTTTTGTAAAATTTAAAAATAATAAAGCAAAAATTATAAATAATAATTCTAAATTTTTTCGAGATAAATGTCTATAAACTATTTAAATTAAACAAAAATAGTAAAGATATAGACATCAATATTAATTTTTACTTTTAGTTACTATATAAATGACATAAACATATAAGATGAAACCTATAAATTTATAAATTTATTTTTGTTACCTTGGAATGTGAAATAAATAATCTTATAGACTAGACTTATTGTAGTTTTTTTTTAAATTAAAAACTTTTTTTTTTATTTTAATATTAATATTTATTTTTATAATAAATTATTTTTCATGTTTTAATTTTTTAATTAGTAAATTATATTGATTTCGATACATTGTTTATTCTACAAATTATACATTTATCATTGCATTTAATAAAGATAATAAATATACAATTTCTTCATATTCCTCAAGGGAATTTAACTACATGAAAGAAGAGCAAAGTAAATTTCATAATTTCGAACTTCATATATCAATTATCAATAATTGTGTACTTCATTGTAATATAATATTCTGGATATGTGTAATATTTAAAGAATTATATTATAAAATTAGTATATAATAAATTTATAAATTTTACTAAATTTAAAATTGAATTATAAATAATAATTTATTATGATAAACTTGTAACGTTTATACGTACCTATTTGTGTTAATTATGGTGAATAATGATTATTTAATTCGCATATAAACGAATTATTATGAAATAATATAAATAAAATTGATCGATAAATAAAAATAATCTTCTAATATATATTTGATATATATATAAATTTCCTGTTAATAAAATCTAAATTATTCCACGAAATATCATATTTATTTGTAACAATAAGTTTTCCCAGAGTATATATACAAGTTGACTTCCTTTTTTGCGCAATAATAAATGAAGTTTTATCATCCAACCCATTTTGCTGCACTTATGTCACTACATAAGTACTGATGCACCGGTAATCTTATGCACTATTTGGTTCGCTCAGAAAATGCAATAACATAAAAAATGCACATACTTGGATAAAGTACTGGACAGTCCTTACTTACTTACTGAAAAGAAAGAACAAAATAAAACAAATGAATTCAATATTAATTTAACAAGTAACTACAATTTATAACGAATATATAATAAAATTAAATATTTTTCAGATTAAATAATCTGAATTTGGCAGAAAATATTTTATATATGATAAAAGCAGTTTCTCTCACTGGAAATAGAGAAAAAAAATTGTTATTCATGCATTTTTCCGTACCATTTACTTTTTTCCCCTCTTCCTAACTTTTGTAATTGTTTATTAAAATTATTGTTGCTCCCGCGTCAGAATTTGTATCCGGGATGCTGGATCGTACGATGTCCCACCAGCATCCAGTTTCCGTTTGAATTGCACGTCTGCAATTTTCATGGCCCGATAAATTTCGCATCGAGCTGAGATTTGCCTAGCAAATCTCACCAACGCATCTCGCACGTCGTCCCAACACGTTGGTTTTCTTCGGGAAGCCTCACTTTGATCCCAAAGTCAGCCCTTTCTTATTCATTCATTTTCTTCTTAATTTGCATATAGACATGGATTTTCCAAAATAATTGCGCAAATATAGCAGCGATAAACAAAATCATTAAGAGAACGAGAGCGCGAAAGAGCATGAGAGAGAGAGATTGATGTCTATCATCTGTGCATGGACTAGAGAGAGAAAAATAATATTTGCTAAGCTTATGAACGATGAGTGCGCGATAGAGAAAACATATTCGCATGCAAATACTTGAGCAATTTTACAATGATTTTTGCTTTTACCCTTTTATGTATTATTTTAGATAATGTTATTTTACGCAAAGTTCGACTCCTTAGTCGCGTACAAGTATCGGGATATTAGGAGTCAAAGGAGGTTATTCTTAAATTTTGCGTAGGCCCGGCTGGCCGTCCTTGTCTAATTCATTGCAGTTGTCTTTGTCTTTCCACTGCTGCTTGCTTTAATGTTAAATATGACTCGCAATTATATAACACTTCCTTATTCTCCAATATCCCTAATCCTTCACTCGTCTTGCCTATCATCTTTACAGACTTTTTTTCGCTTTGTCATTAACAGTTGTAATAGAAAGTATCTAAACTAATATTACTGTTAAGAAAATTAATAGAATTATAACTGTGTATAAGACTATGAGTGTATATACAAAAATTATAAAACTACTTTATTTCTATATTTATAAATTTATATTGTATTATATTATATATACAATTTATATTGTCTACAATGAAATATTACTGTAATAAAAATCATAGCAATCTACATATAATTTATTATTAATATTGTCTTTAGATCTTTTCTTTTTTATGTACAGAAAAATAAAAAAAGCAAATAAATAACAAATAAAAATAAATAGAAAAATGCGTTTAAATATAAATCTGATATTGCAAAATTATACCGTGTTAACCTATGAACTTCTATTGAATGATAGCAGATGATTGTATATAATATTATATTTTTAAGTATTTTATAAAAATATTATATTTATAATTATTTTAAATAAATATTACATTTAAGGAAGTCATTTGGTACATAAAATTGTTTATTTGAAAATAAATTCCTTAGAATCATTTATTACTTTGTATCAATTGTATTCAGAAAATGCTTAAGGATTCTTCAAATATTATGAATGATATGACTATTGTTACGAACTTATAAATATTCTTTGGATCTGAAATCCAACGGCGGGCCCGTCCAGCTGGCCTGAGTTATTGCTAAGGCGGAAGGTGAAGGTCGAGGAATTAAAATAGAAACACTTCCGTATACAGATCCAATTCGCTATTATCATTAAAGATGTGAAGGGGAGACACGGCGTTTGTAGTGTGTACGCGCTATTGATATGTCTAACTGATCGATAAGTGCGACGCGAGTGACTGAATTAGACACGACGTAAATTTTAAAGTCCTTATTAATTACGATGTTGTTGCGCAATCCATGGGTCCGTCAAGAATGAATCCAAAATCATTTTGCAAGAACCGCGGAGGTTAAGTTCCCCCAATTTTGGAACCATCCGCGGGAGTTATCGCGGTTCCCCGATCCCACGGTCTAGGTGCTGAGTCCGCGGATTCCTTGGGCGCACGTTATCGGCCCGATGACATCCGGCCCCTGGAGCCGTGTTGACTCCGGGTGCGCGGAATTCGCGCACTCAGCTAAATTCGGCGTATTAATCACCGAGCTCCTGGGATCTGTGGTTATCGTTGTTCTCGCGGGATCGCGATGTCCTCCCGAAAATGCCGATGTCGTCTTGCAACGGATGAAGCTGCCTGGTGTACGTAAGAATATCTAATGAAAATAATAGCATTCATGTAAAAATATATTTATATTAACGAACATTTCTTGTTGATTAAATGCTACCGTAAATTTAAAATTTCTAAGTATTTTATATCAGCATTATATCTCTAAATTTTTAAATAAACATTAAATTTCTTAGTATTATTATTATATTTATTGTGTCGTTAGTTAGATGGTTTTTAATTTTATAAGTATTTGTTATCGATTCTTGTTATATTTGTACGTCTACGGAAGTACATATCTTTAAATTTTATACAGATAATTATAAAAATTAATAATAAATAAAATTTCATTATAGTCATCTTTTACATAATTTATTAATTTTTTATAATGTATCAATTTTGAATGATATTTAAAAACTTTGTTATTCAACGAAATCATTTTTAAACAATAATGTTTATAATATTTTTAAATAAATTTATTAGTTTCATTTATTACTTTGTATCAATTGTATCCGGTAATTGTTAAAAATGCGTAAAAATATTATAAATTATGTGAGTATTATATCAAAATGAAAATGAAAATAATATAATTCTATTATATTATTTATTTATATTTAATTATTTTTATATTTATTTATTTATACTGTCACGTTTATTTATCATGTGACTTGTTTACTCATTTACTTACTTCGTCGTTCGTTCATATTATTTGCGTATTTATTATATTATTACCTTATTTATCGTTACCCGGTTCTTTTTTTTCTACCGTAGCTGTATTGGTCGAAGCGTTTCCGCCTTTGTGAGGTTTTAGGATTTAAATAGAAAATACAATTGATTAACTAAATATCAATTTATTAATAATAAATCGGAAGAGAGAATTTTGGTGTACTAAAGCGGTTCGTGGTACAAATCAAGCGTCTAAGCGTGTATGTGTGTGCGTGTGTGTGTGTGTGCGCGCGCGCATGTGTGTGTGTCCGTAATTATTGCAATACTTGCTTAACCGTGAACTTACTCGATCGTGTAAGTGTCGTGTTGTTTTACCGACAAGAGTCCTCGACCGGGATTGAATTACTCCGTATTATTTATTATTTATTATTTATTATTATTTATTATTATTAGCCAATTTGACTCTATTTCGTTCCTACTTGCGATCGTCCAAAAATTCCGAAGTTACACTGATGAATAATCCGAATCTGAAGATAGAACCAAGAACAATCCAACCCAATATTGCTCATGTCCCCTGATTTATAGAGAAAACTGTTAATCCTTTCTGTCCTTCTACCTTGGAGGTATTCCCATTTTTTGGCTTTCGTTCGCATTTTATCGCCTTTAGTTTGTTAACCCGGCTATATTTTTCTCAATATCTTGGCTAATAATATTCGTAAGTGGTCATTGTTAATTATCAGCAATATTTAAGTGTGCGTATTGTGTCTCGTCTTCCGCAATTACTTTGCACAATCCCTTTTTGGGTATGCGAAAAATTCGTTTAGTTATTGGAATTATTGTATTTCGTTACATCCATACAATAATCCATACAATAATAATTAAAATTTCATTATCTTAATCTTTTTGATATTTTAATTTATTACGATTTTTCTGTAGACTACCTCATAATCTATCAATTTTGTATGATATTACACGACGTCTTTATTTACCGAGATCATTTTATAAATAATAACGTTTATTTTAAATTAAATTACTTAGAATCATTTATTGCTTTGTATCAATTGTATTAAAAAAGTACTTATGGATTCTTCAAATATTATAAATTATATAACTATTTTATCTAATGGAAATAATAAAATTCACGTAAATATATATTTATAATAACGAAAATTTCATGTCGATCAAGGTTTATCATAAATATTGTATTTCTACGTATTTTACATAAGCATTATAATTCTAAATATTTTACATAAAAATTAAATATCCTGGTACTTTTACATAACTAAATTTACTATATCTGTAGATAAATGGTTTTAATCTTTATTATTATATTATAATTATCTTTATAATTATTATAATTAATTATCTTTATAATTATAATATAATTAAATTATCTTTATAAATTTAAAAACCATTTATCTACAGATATAGTAAATTTATTTATGAAAAAATACCAAGAAATTTAATGTTTATGTAAAATATTTAGAATTATAATGCTTATGAAATCTGTTCTAGCAGTTTCTCACAGACCTTGTTGCCTGTTATAAAATAACCTTAGGAAAAAACATTCATTGTTGTCTTGCATTAAAAGTTAAATTTCCTTCTCTCTAAGACTATTATCATTCATTATTTTTTACCTTCTCAGTAATACCTCCAGTTGTTTTCACGAGTAGAGGGAAGTGATTTTCCAGCAAAGACTATCTACCATGAATCTCCAAAAACTTCCGACTCGGTTTACTTAGCAACACAACCTTGTCTTGCCCCACATAATACACATATATAATAATATATATGAAGGTTTTCATGTTATATACGTAATGTGAAAATGTTTATTTTGTATGCACTCCCTGTCTGAAACAAAACGTCTAGTAATGTCGTGAATCATCAAAACTATTAAAATTACTATTATTCTTCGCTTTTTTCGCACTCGTGTTGTTCATTGCTGCTTATTATTCTATTTTTGCAACTCCATATAATGTTACTCCTCAAATGTGAATCATTTATTATTTTTTATATTTTCTTCAGATTCATCTGAAAATATTTCTTATTAGACTAGTCTCCATAACTACTAATAGTTCTTTTGCATAAATAATACTTTAAGTATCTATTTTTGTATTTCATTCTTTAAGTGAACGAAAAAAATTTATTTAATAATATTAATTAAATACAATATTACTAACAATTTAACAGACCATTTTAATTTATTATTATAATAGTTTATTGTATATATTTTATAGTATTATATTTATTATATATATATACGTATTATGTGGGGAAATGCAAGGTTGTGTTTATAATAGTTTATTATATATATATTATAATATTTATATTTATTTTTTAATAGTTGATTTTATTTTTAATTTTTTTGTGAATTCAAAATTGAGGGTTTTAATAAATTAATTAATTTTAAGTTTTATAGAATATTGTTCCTACTTGAAATATTATTTATTTTTTTTTATTTGAAAAATAGCTTCTTGATTATTTTTTATACACAGGATTATAAAATCTTGGATATATTTATAATGATTGACATTTGAGATTCATAATAACAATGGAGCTAATTGAGTGAAATCGTAGATTCACGTACACTATATTAATTAAATGCGGAAAAGATGAAGAATTACCTCTTTTGTGTTTTCACTCATGTCATCATTGAAATTTATTCTGCATCATTTCGCGTGAATTTTACTTCATGTACATTTTAAAATAATATTTAATTTTATGCACTCATTAAAAATAGTTGGAAAATGTTTTAATTGCAATAATTAAATTAAAAAATTTACTTCCTTTAAAATAGATTAAATAAATTAAATAATAATTAATAAAGTATAAAGTATCAGATATTAAATCTAAAAACAAGCTTAATGATGAGGTGTCGAGTGGTGATATAAATATCTATTATAATTAAAGTCTTCCCTACTGATCATGAAAGCACTATAATATAAAATACAATAATTTTTTTAAATAATGTAATCTAGAAATAACTATATAATTTCTAATTAATTTCTAGATCGTTTATTAATTTATCAGATCATCAAAGATTTTATTTATATTTATACTTATATTCAATTTTTTATAAAAAGAATATAATACTTAAGAATTTTTCTATTTTGGTAGATAAAATTTATGATTGCCTAAAGTTATTAAATTAAAGTAAATACCTTGACTCTAATAAATTTTAATTTTTCTAAATAATTTCTATATCTAAAAGTACAAATAATAATAATACAAAAACCATAATTTTTTTTATAATTAACAGTGGATTATTGAATTTAATACCTGTTATCTTGTAGTCTAAATCGACTTTAATAATTGTGCCAACTCTTAATTAGACTATGCGGAGCAGATAGATTGTAAAGCTTACAATTTAAATCATAATATTTAATTATTCATATTAAAACTGATTTTATAATTGATTTAAAAATTATTTTATAAAACAATTTCTATTTTTATATTTATGTTACTACTTGCATTATTATTATATATAAAAGATTACATTAAATTATAAATAATATTACATATTAAATATTATATTAAAAAAAAATAATTAATTATTAAGATTAATTTAAGATCATAAGAAGAACAAAAAAAGAGTATTTAAAGTTGCCTGCAAAAATTGAGAAAAAATTACTTGTTATCGCAATGTTATAAATAAAATAATCTAGCATTGCACATTGATAATTATAATGTATGGGTAATGTATTCGCCACCTCGTATCCAAAGTTTGCGAATAATGATGACTCTTAAACTTAATGTACTCGATTGAATTATATTAATTAATTGTATTTAATCGTCGTGCATTTTATCATTTTGTTCCTCATTTGAGGTGTAACTAAACTCCATTTATTGTAACATGGAGTTACAGAGTTAGTGACTTTTATATTCTTCCCAAGCTACGTGTGTGCAAATTTCAACTGTTTAATACACAATTGGAATAATTAATGGATATTAAATTTATTTCAATTTAATATTTAAATTAATATTTAATGTGATACAAACTTTATCACTACAAATGATGTTATAGAATTGTTTGAAATGTAATATATGAAAATGCTTCGAGTAATCATCTTGAAATGTTAAAATGTAGTTTTTAATTAATACACATAAATTATATCTTCATACGTTAATATTAGATTTAATTAACTTTTACACTTTGTGATGGTAGAAAACGAAAATTTAGTTTGTACCTCTTCTTTTACAAATGAAATTCAAAATTTGAAATTCAAAATAAAATTCGATTTCATGAAAATAAAATATTATGTAGTTATGAATTTTTGATAATATTTTCCGTAAAAAGTTTTTTTTAGAAATGAATTTTAATATACATATAAATTTCACATAAAAATAATGTTCATTATTCCTTAGTACGTTATTCCATTGAAGCATAATTATTTACATATTATCACAGATTTCTAGACGCATATCTTCCAATATTTCCTATGACAAATTATAAATTATAAATACCATTATAATTATGAGCTGTAAACATTCATGTCAAATGTTGGTTCTGTACTTATTCGGTAACGGGCAAATTGATCAGGCAACAATTAATAAATAGACATTGGTATCAACGTATATAAGTAATGATACGAGTGACACCTTAAATTAGACTCTCAAAAGAGTGTCGTGGGCGTTATTGCAAAGATAAAAGATGCAAGTGTTACGAAGAATTAAAACTCAATTCATCATATTTTACGTTAGTTCAGCTTATCGATTATAATAAATTCTTGTCTCGAAATTGTGCATAATTAGATAACCCTGTCGTTATTTTTGCCACTGCACTCGTCCTCAAGTATTATTTCTCTCCCTTTCTCTAGAGTATTATTCGTTCTGAATACTGGGTTATGATCTATGACGACAACTTTTCAACTGTTTAATTTAATGATTTAAATTTTGAGAGACTCTGATTTAAAAATGTTTATACTACTTACGTTTTTCAATTCATGATGTATTGAAATCATTTTTTTTTCTTTTTTTATTCAAACATAAATTTTATTTGTAAAAAGATCTGAAATTATACTTCTTATACATACACAGTTCAGTTTATTTTTTAGCTTTAATTGTTTATTATATATGTCATACAAGCATTCGATTTGATCTAAAAAGTTACTGAAACCTATGTATAAACTCAGATGGAAACCAAATAAATTTATAAATTATTTTTAAAAAATATTATAGATACATGCACATAAAACTTTATAGTTTAAATATATTAAAACACATAAAAATTTTATACATATTTTATTTAAAGTAATATAAAAAAATAAAAAAAGGCCAAAAGGAAACAATCTCAAATTTGCTTCTTATTTCTTTGTAAATTTAAATTATTGTATAATAAGGTCTTTATTTAAAATGTAATTTATTTAAGTACATATATAATCTGCGTCTTTGATAATAGAGAAAAGAAAATGAACAACGCATACGGAGAGAGAAAGAGAGATGGAGAAAGTAGTGGATCAAATGTCAGTAACTGGTTATAATTTACATTAACTTGTCAAAAGCTTGTACATATTTTGATAAAAATACACAAGTGAGATATACATAATTTTTTCCATAAAAAATATGATACACTGATTTTAATAAATTCCTGAAGAAATCACCCTTTTTTTTTAATGTTACCTCTTTTTTCAGTTCCCTCATATAACATAACACGATGAGAGTAAAAGCATAAAAAATACGACTAAGAGATTAAAAATGCAAATAAAAAAAAATGAAATATCTGGTGCTGTCAACCGTTTTCCAATATTTATATTTTACTGCTGATAATCAAAAACGTATTTTTGCTTTAAGAAGATGATAAAATATGATATTTAATTACTTATAGCAAATTATACATTTGAAAGCATAATTCAATTAAAATAACTATAGATACGAATAAAATATTCTACTTTATGTCACTAAAACATAAGAGTATTTATAATGCATGAGGCGTAAGGATGTAACATTTAAAATATTTTATTGCTATAAATAAATCAATAATTTTACTTCATATAAAGCGAAAATCATAATTCATCCATATAACTTAATTCAATAAAATTCAAGATTTCATTTAAAGGGAAATATGAGGAAAAGTTATTTTTGTAGGAAAGAAGCCTGCTCATGATCATTATTCCATATACTATTATTATTATTAATTTATTATTATTATTATTAATTATTATTATTAATGCCACAATTACAAATGAATATAAATTCACCTGTAAACTACTTAACTATTTTGAATCAAAACTCGGTATAAATTATTGTTAAATAGAAATTTCTTTGGTAATAAAAGATCATTGAAACTAGTGTTCAGTCTTAAATCATTCCGTAGGGTTCATAATTTTCGATATCACGCACCTTATCTACCCATCTACTTTATCATGCACATTTGAGGTTCTTGTGTATATGTATGTTAGGTTCCGCAGTATTGTAGCTTTGCTAAATAATGATCTACGACGCGAAGAAAATCTTGCGATCCTTTCATATTCGTGTTTTCCCTTTTCATAAGCCTAGATGAGATATACTTTGTACGGGCATGTGTTTTTCCTTACAGGAAGCTTATAACTTTCTTGGTTTCTTCGTAGGCTATTATATTAAAAGCCAAATAACAGAATGTGCAGAAGGATATAGTATACCTTTCTCAATAATAGTGATTAAACGAGGAAATAATGTGGGAAATATGATTTATATAAATGACTTATTAAATACTTTAAATTTTTTTATACACGCAAAAATTCATTTTCACGATTTTATAAAAACTGAAAAATCATTATTTTCATTTTGAAGCTTTATGAGATTTGTAATAGCATTAAATTTTTTAATTTATCGCAAGAGATTTTTTTATTTTCGAGCAAGACACCTTTACGTGTAAATCCAAATTGAAATGTGTAGTAAAAAGTGGATGGATATATTACAAATAATATTTATTTTTAATATTAGGTTTTTTATTAAACATATCTTCAAATAATTGTTACAATTTGAATAAACTGCTAAAACACATATTTATATTTACTTCGAGTTTTTCTATCAATAAATCTTGGATATCTCAGATGTTTTTTTAAATAATATTTGAATATTAAATGTAAATATACGGTCAAAGGCTTACTATCATATAAAATCATACTTTGATAAGATATTGATGTGTAAAATTCTAAAATTGCCAAATTCATATTTTAGCACATATCTGTATGTTTATTTTAGCAATATTCATAAACTGATAGTATTAATTTTATAATCTTAAAATTTATGCTAAAATAATAATAAATGCTAAAATAATAATTTTCACCGTTGAATCTGTTGGCGTGAGATTTTCATCGTTTACAAAGATTTATATTAAATTTTTATTTTCGGCAACTTCCATGTGCTTATGGAAGCAAGTTTTATTTTATGATACAAGACGTGCGAATCACCTATTTTATTATCTCATAGGGCGCACGCAGTGTAATAGTTTTAATGTAAAATAAAAATATATACATTTATTTAATTGAAATATGATGCAAAATTTGTGCTTATAATAGTTGAATTATAATTCTTTTTATAAATAAAATATAAATAAAATTTCAACAAATGATAAATATATAATTGTAAAGAATTTTTGAATAAATGGTAACTATTTTAAGTTAATAACTTAAATTTAACAATTTAATTACTATTTGACAGAGATTCGTAAAAATAAATAATAAAACGATTTTATCCTAAAATTTAAATTCGAACGTTAATTTCTAAATGTTGCAAATAGCAATGATAATTTTACGTGACCAATGGTCTTAAATAATTAATTAATTAGATTCTTAAATGTCAGAATGGACAGATGTGGGTTTAGTGTGAATACTTGCAACATCCTGTCTACTATTCCAGTGATTTCTGGCCTGAAGATCCTGGCTGTGCTGAGAATTTGTGTGACTACTAAAGAAATAAAAGTTATTGCAAATACAAATTTTCGACCGCATTTAGTGCATCAGTTAAGATTATTTCAAACAACTGTCAAAATGGCAAAATGCAAAGCTCCTCCCTTTTGTACATCTTTTATAACTTTATAGTTTCACTTCCATCATAACACCCTCCGTGATGACATGGGGTAAGAAGGCTATTTATTAATTTATTTATTTTTAGTTACAATTCTTAACTAAAAATTATAACTATCTCCAATTAGATTTAATTTTCATAAATTTCATTTATGAATATATTGTTCTTCTTTATCTCCATTATATAGACAGGAGAGCAAGTGAACTTTTAAATTTTATAAAAAGGATCTTAAACAAAGTACGTTACACACATCTGCGTTACCAGCAATTTAATTTTATTTTTCTTTCTATTTTGCAGTAATTAAATATGTGCAAAATTTTGAAATATAACACTGGAAATAAATCAATTTATAAACAAATATTTAATCTATTTAATACATACAAATATAATATTAATATTAATACTACTGTATACAATCAACCCTTATCTTTAATAAATGTAATTTATAAAATTATTATGCTAACTACCTATAAATTTTATGATAGATCTTTAATGTACGTTAAGAAAAATGGATTTAATGAATAAAAAAAAAATAAATCAATAAATTAAATGTAATAGACTTAATTATTTAGATTAAATTTTGTGCAGTAAATTTAATACATTTCAAAATTATACCATTATATTTCCAAATATTTTAAGCAAAGATTATATTTCTGAGTATTTTATATGAATAATTTTATATTTATAAGTAATATAAATTAACATTATATTTTACATTTATTTAAAAAAAAACCGGTATATTTCTTAGTATTATGAAAAACGTTATACTTTATGTTATGTAAATAAATATAATATGTCTCTGTATAGAAGTTAAATGTTATGTTTATAAGTATTTTTCATATACAATATATTTGTCAGTATTTAAAAAAACGTTGTATTTCTAAGTATTGTAAATAAAAGTTTTATTTGTCCGTATTTTGCACAAACAAAATATTTCCAATAATCTAATATTAACGTTTTTTTTTTAATTTTAAATAAACAATATTTTTCAAAGTATTTTGAAAATACGTTATATTTCTTAGTATTATTATGAAATATTATATTTCTATGTTTTAAAAATTAACTGTATATTTCTAGGTAGATGAAATATAAAGTTTATTTAAAATTCAAAAAAATTAACGTTTTTTAAATTACTAAGAAATGTAATGTTTACTTTAAATATTTAGAAATATAATATGTATTCCAAATACTGAGAAATATAAAGTTTATTTAAAATACTTATCAATATAATGTTTAATTAAAAATTTTATGAATGTAATATTTAATTAAAATACTATGAAATATAATGTTTTTACAAAATACTTATAAATACAACGGTTATTAATAATTCCGAAAAATACATAGTTTATTTAAGATACTTAGAAATGTAATTTTTACAAAACACCGAGAGAAAGAATGTGTAGTTTAGATATTTAGAAACATAATGCTTACACAGAATACTGAAAAATATAACATTTATTTAAAATAATATTTAAAATAATTTGAACTATAACGTTAATTCAAAATAATATGAAATATAATATTTATTTTCAATACTTATTAATATAATGTTTACAGAAAATACTGAGAAATATAGTGTTTATTTACAATACTTTGAAATACAATCTTTATTTACAATACATTGAAATATATTCCAATTTCAAAATACTTAAAAATATAACGTTTCTTTATAATTCTAGGAATTATAACGTTTATTGAAGATACTTATAAATGTAATGTTTTTATAAAATACATAGAAATGTATTGTTATTTATAATATTAAGAAATATAATGATTATCCCTTGGAAAGTGCGCATCGGTAACATTTAATTTCCGCATTTCATTGATTTTAATTTCAATATACGGACAATTACTCAATTCTACCACAGAATTTATGCTTTTGAGGTATAAGAATTCAATTCATGATTCAGGTACGAAAAGATAAAATACATTACAGATACCTCATCAAATTTTTTTTGTGATAAATACTATGCAATTGAATATCTAGACGTTTATAGATGTTCTTGATAATTATATGTTGATAGTTCATTCAATTCAATGAAGGGAAATAAAATTCAAAAGAAAATAAATAAATAAAAAATTAATAAATAAAAATAAAATATTGAAAAAATGATAGGCTATTTGAAAAAAAATTTATATATATTTATAATAAAGATAAATAAGATACTCATAAAATTTTTAATCAATTTAAATAATGTTACGTACGCTATGCAGCTGCATCCGCTGCATAGCAACGTATTACCTTAAATTCTAGGAAAGGGACCGCGATCCCGCGGGAACATAGATACGAGTGTTCCTGTCGTTCAGCGGCCCGCACGCCGAATTTGCTGAGTGCGCGTATTCCGGGCGCTCGGAGCCTACGCGGCTCACGGGGACGGCGTTCGTCGCCCCAATAACGCGCGCCGACGGCAAGCGCCCGAGGAATCCGCGGACTCAGCACCCCAACCGTGGGACCGCGGACCCGCGGCTGCTCTCGCGGATGCTTCCAAAATCAGGGAGAATCATCCTCCGCGGCTCTCGCGAGCCGACTTGGAAGTCATTCATGACGGACCCGCGGATCGCGCAACACCTCTTAAAAAACCTAAATTCATACAAAAATTATAACTACTTTACCGCAAGGCGCAACACGACATTTACGGCATTTACGGCAATTTTTTTAATTACGGTAACCGTGGAATACAAGCGCCGCGTCTCCTCTTTGATTTATTTGGTAAATTAAATAAGTCTCTTTAATACGGAAGTATCTTTGAGTTTTTTTTCTTCGAATCCTTGTAACCTTCACCTTCCGCTAAGGAGTTAGAGATAACTCCGAATAGCCATTCGGTCTCGGCTTCGGGTTACGCTTCGGCCTACATTTAAAAGGCGAAGCTACGTAACATATTAAAAATCAAATTTTGGTGCATCGGCCGGGAAGGCTGTACCAGAAGTGAGTGAAATATACAAGAAGCTGACATACAGGGGATAAGAAACTGCAAGACCAGCGTTGTAAGAGGAACGACAACTAAGTCAAGGTGGACTCTTGGGGACGTACGATACTTCCCATATATCAGTTACCACGAGCATCGGCCTTCAAGGATGCGGCGAGAATTCTGCGTACTGATAATAGCAGCCATCGCGGCGATAAAGTAAGTGAATATAATTAATAGTAAATATCTAACAAATTGGGATCCTCCGCGTTTCACTAACAAATAACACGAAAATTAATAAAAAAAAATTGACAGTGATACGCAATATATTTTAAATTGAAATTTTATTAAAATCAAATATAAAAGTGCAACTTTGATTGTGCGTCTGATATGATTTAATTCAAATCATTATAATAAAATCATTGATTGAGTAGCTTTTTCATCGTCATTATTAAATAATGCATAAAAATAAAATCTTTGGAAAATTAATTAATATAGAATAATTACGCTACAAAAATCTTAATTCTTTAGAATACGTAGTTATTTAAAATTTTATTTTCGATTTAATTTAATTTTTTAAATAAAGAATTACACATCAAATTAAATAAATTAAGCATTGTTAAGTATAAAATAGTTATTATTAACAAGTAAGCTTAAAGTAAAGTACACTTTTTCAATAAATATTATTTAATTAAATAACCACTCAATCCATCTCATTACGTTGACTGAGTATTGAGTGAATTAATAACAATTTATAAATTACATTTAATCCCAGATTTTTATTAATTAATTATTATTAACTAAATGAAATAAATCGCTATCACTCTGTGAGTATTGTCCCATAACATTGGTGTATGGTCACCATAGGAAATTTAAAACTATCCCACACGGAAGAATTTATACGTAAAATTTATGGAATTAGCAATTTATTAATATTAACTAGTTGCGCTGAAAATTGTGAAATTTAGGTAAGGTCCGGGCTATAATAATTTATAGTCAAAACATCCCCAATTATTATCGGCGAGTGTATTGACAGATACGCGAGTGCAACAACGATCCGCCCGCGGGTGCGGGAAAATCAGTGTAGCTACGTGGAAGGACGCGAATGCGGAAACTTGGGGAAGTGAGAGCGGTTAGTCAGGGCAAGCGTTTGGCGCGAATCCTAAAATCAGTTCGTAACGTCGTGGCGATTAAGCCCAAGAGTAGGCGAGTAGCCCAGCTGAATCGATTAGCTGACAGGGACATACGAGTTAATATGTTTAGGAAAAAGGCTGCCAAGTTCGCGGCTCCGGAAGTACCTCCGCGCGGAACGAAGAAACAAACTGTTGAGATGACTTCTCAGCAAGCCATACTCAGTTTGACAAAAGCCTTATCCCAAGCGGAATTACGGGAACTAACCCCTCTGTTCCTTAGTAAAATGAGTAGCTCCATCGAAAAGAAAGCCATACGCGATCGTTTGAAGCAGTATAGCGAGAAGAGATGGAGCGCGAGTTTGGCATCGTGGCTTCGCGAATCACCCGTCGGAGTACCGGAAGCCGTCATCGAGGAATTAATGCACGACCTTAGATCTGATGACTGGACTTCGATAATAAAAATGGTATTGAAAATGCGTCCCGAAGTTCAGCATGCAATAGAAAGGGAACTGGGACCAGGCCATGACAGCCCGTTCCAGGAGGATATCCCGGTACATAGTTCCGCAGGCGGGAACGGAAGGGATACTCAGCCCCCTAGAATAGCCGAGCGGAACAGCGAAAGGTCAGACGACACAGATCGGCAACGTCCAGCCGGCACGGGAGCAAGCTACATACCTACACCTCCTCGAACCTCGTCTATAAAATTCGGCGAGAGCGCGATAACCCCGGCGGAACGGGAAATGAGGAAATCAAGGTCACGGGAGCAATTAAGCGGTAGGGGTAGCGATAATCAATCGGAGTGTTCTGTATCATCAATTGATCGAAGCACGCGTCGATCATCAAGGAACGCATGGCGTTCACGAGGCGCAAGCGGCTCCAGAAGTCAGACGCGGAGTCCCCCCCATCCTGGATCCCCGAACCGCGCATACGGAAAAGGGAGACGCAGGGAATATACTCCGTCCCCTGAGCGAGAGTCACGCCGATCATCGGGATACAGACGTCACTCGAGAGAATATACTCCGTCCCCTGAGCGAGAGTCACGCCGATCATCGGGATACAGACGTCACTCGAGAGATTACACTCCGTCCCCCGAGCGAGAGTGGCGCCGATCATCGGGATACAGACGTCACTCGAGAGATTACACTCCGTCCCCGGAGCGAGAGATGTGCCGATCATCAGGAGGCGAAAAACGCTCCCGAAGACACGAGGACGTGGAAAGCCGAAATCAGTCTAAGGGATGCCCAGGGAGTTGCGTGATGCATCCGACCTCCGCATACCAGGGAACGATGATGCCAGGAGTCAGCTTACCCCAATTGGTCGCACAAATCCCGATGTTCGACGGGAGTCCGGAACACCTGAGACGGTTTTGTGGCACAATAAGAGATATTGTAACGGAATCCGGTGGTCGTAATGACAAATATATATTAATGTCATTGGCGAATAAGCTAACCGGGCGGGCAGCCGATGCCTATGGGGATCGCGTCAAGGAATTCGGGTCGATTGAAGGACTACTGACCGAAATGACTAGACACTTCGGTAGTGCTAAATCGGATCTCGAATTACTGGGTCAATTAAATAAAGTGAGACAGGGCGATAATGAACCCGTCGCCGATTACGGTGGAAGGGTACAGAGATTAGCCAATCACCAAATGACCATAATCGAGTGCAACGATAGAATCGATTCGATAGAGAAGGCATATAAAATCAAGGAAGTTGCAGCCGCCTCCCGGTCCCAATTTATAATGGGACCCAGATCGAGAATTAGCACCAATGTCTTGATTATGCAGCCGGCTACCTTAAACGAAGCAATACAGGAAGCCTCTCGGGTTGAGTCTGTATTAGCTACGCGAGAAGACGAGGAGCTGCTCAAGGCGACGGCCAAATTGGCTACAAAAAAAGATAAAGACAGGGAAAAAGAGACCTGCAGCTTCTGTATGAAACCAGGTCACTCGGTAACGGTCTGTCGCAAGTTAGAAGGCATATATCGTGCCCGCGAAACGTGCCCGCCGAAACCCAGGCAAAGGGACCGATCGACCTCCTCCGAGGATAGTGACGACAGCCGGGGTTACCAAAAAGCTCCAGTGAGGCAAGTGCGACAGAGTACCCCGGATTGGAAGAGTCGTCAAAACCCTGCGGAACAAAAGGACCGCGGAGAGGACCGACGTCCTGAGGGAAAATACTCGGGCAATTACAAGTTTAGGCGTAATGACCGTTACGACAGACGTGATTGGAACCGGGATCGATACGAACGGCGAAGTCGTGACAGATACGATAAACGAGACCGGGGTTATCAACGTAACCGCGATCGTTACGATAGACGAGACCAAGGTGACCGACGGGACCGCGATAAGGGAGACAGACGGGACCGAGGTAAGGGCGATCGCAGATACCGGGATCGGGACTACAGACCCCGGGAGAGCAGCTCCGACAGCGGTCGAGAAGGCTCCCGAGGGCAGGACCCCCGAAAAAGCCGGGACGACAATAAAAAGGAGCCCATCAAACCAGCTAGTGAAGAAGTTGTAGCTAAGGATTTAAACGAGAAACCCGTTCGGCACTAACCTCAGTAGCCGAACGGACAGAGGCTCGGACCAATGAGGTCCCTCTTCGAATAGTTCACGTTAACCTCGTGTGGCACAGGGGCGAACCACCAACAGTGGAACTTATAGGGAAAGACTTTATAGGAGGAAAAGCCAGACTTTACGTAGATACGGGAGCAGAGGTATCATTAATCAAAACAAAAAAGTTGATATCAAGCGCAAATATAGATAAAAGCAAGCGGATAACGATAATGGGAGTTGCTCAGGGAGCATGCGATACCGAAGGCCAAGTAACAATGCTCATAGAAAGGCAAGAATGGAAACTGCACACAGTCCCCGACAGCCTACGCATTACAGAAGATGGGTTAATCGGCTGGGACATGATAAGCAGACACCACGGTGAACTAAGCGCGCGCCGAGGATTTGTCGAATTAAACGGAAGAAAATTCCCGTTCGCAGGCAAAAGCGCAAACGCAAGGCCCAATTACGCAACCCCATTTGAATCCGTCAACTCTAGTGCTGAATCAATCGCGTATGGCGATAATCTCAAGTATGCCGAATCAACTGACTCAGATTATGTTACACTTCCCCGTAAAACCCGTAAACTAATAGCAGCTCTATGTACAAGTGATGTCCCTGTGGGTTGGACCCCGCTGCTGGATTTAGGTCCAGGCTTAATATTTGGGAATTTTATAGGCACGAACCGCGACGGTATCGTCTACGCCTATTGTATAAACATGACCGACGATGATAAGGTCATCCCCACGCCACGGGTAACGCTCGAACCTTACGATGAGTCGAGACCCTATAAAAATAACGATTTTCAGGTCGACAAAGAGCGAGCCGATATAAATCTGAGGTATGTCAGACGATTATATGAACAGAATCGTAGTGAAGATTCCGACGAGGAATTTTCCCAATACACGGAAGTATTGGATTTTAAGGATCAACTCATGCGCGACCCAAAGTTGAGAGCGCAGAGGGTAAATAAGATCATGGAATTAGCTGATTTAGACGGTGCGACCGAGGAGGGATGCGAAATGATAAGGAGTTTGATAGATCGATATGCAGGCGGGTTTGGATTAGACGGAGAGTATCTTCCCGCTACCCCGCTGCTCCAGCATAAAATCGTTCTGTCAGACGATAAAATAATAAAATGCAAACGTTATCGATATCCCCCTGCTTTAGCGGACCGCTTACAAGACGAGATAGATAAACTCGACAAAGCGGGAATAATAGAGCCCTCCACGTCGGCGTACTGTTCTCCCACGTGGATTGTGCCCAAGCACAACGACGCCCAGGGAAACAGAAGATGGCAACTAGTAACAGATTATCGCCAATTAAACGAAATAACGGTGGGAAGTTGCCACCCGCTGCCATTTACTAGCGATTTAATAGATAAGCTAGGCGCAGCGAATTATATAACATTTATGGACTTGAATTCGGGATTTTATCAAATAGAAATGGATCCCGAGTCCGCGCACCTTACCGGCTCATCGGGGCCGAGGGGCTGTTTTCAATACAAGAGAATGGCCATGGGTTTAAAGAAATCACCCAACACTTTCATGCGAGCAATGGAGCTAGCATTTGCCGGGCTATCTCGGGATGAGATGGATGTCTATCTAGATGACATCATGGTGTTTTCTGAAACACTGGAAGAACACCGAAAACGACTCGGCAGAGTATTAGACAGGTTAGCCCGCGCAAATTTAACGATCGAACCGAAAAAATGCCAATTCTTGAAGCATGAAGCCAAGCTTCTAGGACACATAGTTGGCGGCGGTCAAATACGAATGAATCCGAAAAAGTTAAGTGCCGTGAAGAACTATCCCGTCTCTACTTCGGCGAAAAAGGTTAAGCAATTTCTAGGATTCACCGGCTACTATCGCCGATTTATAGAAAATTATGCTAAGGTGTCGAGACCGTTAGCAGCGCTTACGTCGGTAAAAAATAAGTTCGAATGGACCGACGAGCATCAACAAGCGTTTGACACCTTGAAGGACAAAATGTGTCAAGAACCAGTCCTGATATCGCCAAATTTGGAAGAACCTTTTATAGTTACGACTGACGCGTCAGACTACGCCATAGGGGCGATACTTAGTCAAGGCCCGTTGGGAAAGGATCGACCCTGCGTGTATGCGTCTAGATGTCTAAGAGGAAGCGAATTACGCTACCCCACGTATGATAAAGAGTTACTCGCTCTAGTTTTTGCGAAAGATCAATTTAGACACTATTTATACGGACGCAAGTTCACGGTCGTGACGGATCACGAGCCTCTGAAACACTTTCATTCGAGCAAAAAACCTGACCTCCGGTTTAATCGTCTTAAGGCACTGCTACGCGGGTATGACTTCGAAATCGTATATCGCCCGGGCATGAAGAACGCCAACGCGGACGCCCTATCTCGAAATCCAATTAAGATGGAGGGAATGTCGAGCGAACCAAAAAGAGGCGAACTTTACGATTTAGCCGACGAGCAAGACAATGCCGATAATAACGTCGAGGGCGAGCACCCGCCCGCTCGAATTTTGATGGCCCCGGCGAAAAGGAAAAGGGACACGGACCTCGACGGGTCCGGAAATCCACGCGATCGAAAATTCGGCAGAGCTGTAATAAGCGACGACGATGACAGTGACGTCAGCCGACAGGGGAATGCTCGTAGTCCGTATCCATTAAGACGACGAGGAAACCGTGTGAGAATTCCCGAATCTACAGAGGAGTCAGAGCCCGTGATTGCTCAAGGCCAGTCTGACGGAAAACTCGCATACATGAGACGCGATGAGCGTATGGATCAGGGAGTAGCGGCGGCGAGCACGCCCCTTAACAAGAGGGAGCATAATTTATCAATGCCCAAAACCGCGGATAAACCTGATACGCCGAAAACTAGCGAGGCCGCGGGAACACCCGCCGACTATGAAGGGCCCGTCAGGGATACCACCACCGCTTCTAGCCGAAGATGGGGCGATCATCGAACACGACAGCCCGATGTTAACTCCTTGATAGATACAGTATTGTGTAAGAAAGGCACCTTCCGGATGGATGTTGAGGAAAGGAGAGGTCTTCGCGATCATAGAAGTTCAATAGCAATTTTTATTCAAGACGCGGATGACGATGACCTTATAATACCTCCTAAACAAGAGGGAGAGGACTGGGGTACGCATAAAGACCCGACACTCCCGAGTTCCCTGGGAGGAACCAAGAAGGAGGTGCGTACTTTTGACACTCAATTCGAGTGTCTGGAACCAGGTATTCCCCTTGAACTCGCAAGAGACATGCCGACTACACCTCGGGGAAACTGCTTATTTCACTCCTTAATCAGGTTAGCCAATTTGGACGTTACCACTCAAGATCTAAGGAGAAGACTCTTAAGATCACAGGCCATACAAATGTGCGAGGATCCGGATGAGGTTATCGGAGTCCTAAGATCGGACCACCAATACGGAACTAGTGACTGTATCTATATTTTCGCGAAAGAATATCATCTAAACGTTTGTGTACACTTTAGCTACTCACGTACACACCCGGTTGTGTATTGTCATTTTATAGCACACAAAGGATGTGAAACAATACATTTGAAGTTGTGTGATAGTCATTACACGCCATACCTGAAAAAGGGCGAGCCTGCGGGAGTTTCTACGCGAGAAGGTAATGAGGGCATAGCCACTGACCTTCGGAACGGCTCTATTACACCAACGAATTCAATAAACGTTAATGACGCTGGGCCTCGCCGATTTCTTAGAGACGACGCACGAGAACCAATAAGCGCCGTTGGTGTACCAATATCACCGCATAACTCAAACGACATTCCACCCGACGCCGAACAACAGGAGGCCATGGAGGTAGAATCGTCGGAATCCGCTGAGGAGGCCGAAAATTCGGCAGAGTCAAGGTCGACGCCGAGGGCGCTCGAGCGGTACCGCATAACAAGACCACGGTACCCACGGGACTCCCCACCATGGGTCCCCGTGAAACCGCCGACATTTACACATGTGCGTACGGTTAACGAACATCCGTTTAAGTATAAGGATAATATAGTTTTTCTGTTGTCCGCGGACGGATATTTTGAAACCGATGTAATCGATGCGTTAATTGAACGAAAATATATTAACGGGGACCGACTACAGGAAATAGGCAACGAAATAGGCGATACGATACACTCAATGGTTCAAGACAGTCTGGTATTGGGAGTTGTCACCAAAAAATACATCGACGATCGCCCGTTGCGATCAAATATTAAGAAAACAGTAAGATCTATAAAGAACTTCTGTATCGATCATGATTTACATAGTTTCTCCATTGCACGTGACCTGGGCATACTGACAGAGCCCGAGTGGGAATCCTTCATGGAGACGTGCAATCAGCTATTCGATGGTATGGAAATTAGCATCGCGTTGTTAAAAAATAATCTACCAATACCAAAAACCGAAGATCGATTTGCCATCCTAAAAGAATATCACGAATCTTCGATTGGAGGACATCGGGGTATTACGAAAACGTACAGTAAAATCGCAAGCGATTATTATTGGAAAAACATGCGACCCGACGTGATACAATTCGTAAAAGGCTGCGCCAAGTGCCAGACTCATAAATCGATTCGAATAAAGACTAGACAGCCGATGGTAATTACGAACACACCGTCGAGAGCGTTTGAGCAAATGTCGCTCGATTTTTACGGACCTTTAACAGCAACGTCGCGAGGTTATCGATACGTGCTAAGTATGCAAGATCTCTTAACGAAATATTGCATATTAGTCCCAGTAAAACACGCCACCGCTGAGGAAGTGGCCCGAGCTCCTATAAGGTATTTTATTTCATACTTCGGACCACCTACTGCCATATTAACGGACCAGGGACGCCATTTCCAAAACAAACTCTTAGAAGAGCTGGCTGCCCTTTTCCAAATCGATAAGTATAGGACGACAGCCTACCACCCGCAATCGAATGGGAGCATAGAGAGAATGCACCATACACTGACGGAATACCTAAGAGCGTATGTGGAAAGTCAAGACAAATGGGATCAATGGTTGGATCTATGCCAACACGCGTATAATACGTCGGTCCATGACGCGTCGGGATTCACCCCGCACGAGCTCGCATTGGGACAGCCGGCGAGAACTCCTTCACAGTTCCCCTCCCGCGAGTCCCTTGTGACGTACGACAGCTACGTCACGGGCCTGCGTGACATACTTTGCCAACTGCAAACTATGGCAGCTCTCAACCTGAGCCAAGCGAAATATCGATCGAAGTATTACTACGATCGAAGGCTAAACACAAGGCATTTCAGAGAAGGAGAGCAAGTATATTTACTTAAGGAGCCAACCTCCGGTAAAATGGATGCCCAATACGTCGGTCCTTATGAAATAACGAAGTTAGATTATAGAGCGAATAATGCAATCCTAACGCGCGACGATAAAACAAAAACAGTCCACATGGACAAGTTAAAGAGGGCAGTCGACCTCATGACACCTAATTGTAACAATGATACGTAGCGCTAAAACTAAAAGGAGTCAACCATATATTAAACGATTCCTATTATAAGTAATTAGATAGTAAGGAGAATTAATATGTATAAGTATATTTAATTATTATTTGCACGTGGCGTCCTAAAGGGCGGCCCACGGACGCGCCACGAGCAAAAATAACGTAATTAATTCTACACATAAATCAGTCAAAAAAAAGACAATTTTATTAATAATAAAATAATGGGTTTTATTAAATATTAAATTAGGATATATAACAATATATAAATAATAAAAAAATTTTAATATTTAATAATTAATAATAAGTACACCAGAGTAAGTCCGTTTTGATAAAACAAAAAAGAACGTAGACCAATACGATTCTTACGGAGACAGAACGAAGGACTCCAATAATTGACGAGACGCCATTAATACGCTACGCTGTACATCTAAGTAGGACCACCCATAAGAAAGCCAGATGAATATAATTGGCGACAAATATTAAACAAAAAAAATTAATCCCACCATATTGACATTATGTCCGGCCAGTCAATGCGCCAGCAAATACAACGTCAATCTCGAAATTCATAGTCTACGAAGGTAAGGAAATACGTACCCGAGAACATACGATTTTCAAAAAATTAAACTTGGGAGACAAAATATAAGAACTTCCAACTATTCCTGAAGTAGATATTCCATATTTCTACAAAATTCATATAATGATTTCCTTCGGAAAACAGTAAAAATAAAATCTTCCTTAATTCTAATCAGATCGAGCCCATAATTTCGTAAAAAATAGGCCCAAAATTTCAAAAAAAGGAAAAAACAATTTTATTTCAAGTTTTCTCATTAAAATTGTTAATTTTGAATTAAATTATTAATATCGAGTTGCGAAAGTGGCGGAGGCCGAAAAAAAATAAGTTCAACACCGGGATTCAAACCCGCGCGGCCGGGGCGGCTGGCATCAGCCTTGCCACATCGGCCACGCAACGTATAAAATCCTAAAGACAAATTTATACTTATATACTAATATCAGTTTTAAAAAGGTGATTTATAATATTACTGGAAGTATCCGTTAGATAATAAAAAAAAATCAATAACGTGAAAATACCAAATTATTTAAATTAAGGTTGAATTAAATTAACTTTCCCGGCTGGTTAAATAAAAATCAATAAAATAATTGAATTAATAAAATTTAAAAAGAGAAAATTTTATTTAAAATTCAACTTCCAAAAAAAAGAATGATGAAAAATGTAGACAATTCTAAGTTGCTTTAAGTCTAAATTGCGAGTTTCCGGCTGATCAAGTAAAGAAAAAATGAGGAGTTCGACATCGGGATTCGAACCCGTGCGGCCGGGACGGCGGGAACCAGCCTTGCCGCACCTACTACGCCACATACGTAATCCGTTCGACAAATATATATATATATGTGTACGTGATCGCGGACCGACGCCGTAATAATTTTGTTAACATGTATATTTAATATAATAATAATAGCAATAATAATTAAGACGATGATAATTCTCCGGCTAATTAAATGAAGTTAAAAAATAAAATGAACTATTTTGAAAAAATATTAATAAAAAAAATATTAATAAGTTAATTAAATGAATAAAATAAAAAACAATTAAATGAAATAAATGCAAAATAAAATAAATTATTTGAATTTGTAAATTATAAATTATAAATTAAGTTAATAAAATAAAAAACAATTAAATGAAATAAATTTAAAATAAAATAAATTATTTGAATTTGTAAATTATAAAATAAAAATCAAAAGGAGAATGATAAAAATTAAGCTAATTAAAGAAAGTAAAAATGAAATATAATAAATTAATTAAATTGAATAGGAGGAGGAAAAAAACATATACAAATAAACATAATAATTCAATTATATTCGAAGTGAAATGTTGTATTACATATGGGATACAAAGTTTTGTGACAGAGTCGGGAATGTTCATTGTTGCAATTTGTATTGCGATGAAAGTTGAAGAATTAATACAGTTCGCTTTTTATCGATAGCATAGTCAAGTGTAAAACACTGAGGCACTCGCACTGCTGTTCGGCTGGCGTCTTGAAGCCCAGGAGCCGACGGAACGTCATTAAGCGGCTGCTTGTTCTTCCATGAGGAAGGCGTAGGTACGCCCTTCCTCCTCGCACTTCGCCTCCTCATCGTTGAGTATGGCATACCATACTTCTCTGGAAAGAAGAAATAATAGTTATTGATTAAACAAATGAAATAATCAAATTAATAAAATAATAAAGAAAATTTTTTACGAAGTTAGTTAAATAAATAAGATAATTAAATTGATAAAATAATTGATAAGCAATAATAAGAAAAAATATAAGAAAATTATAAAAGCAAAATAGTAATTTCCTTACTTGGCAGTCGTGGGAGGCACGAAGCACCCCCAATGCTGGTTGCTCTCGTTGTCCTCGCGCAGAATCGCCCTGTCTCGGCTGGTTTTTCGCCGATGTTCCTCGGCGATCTTTTTCACCACCTCGAACGTCGCCGCGTCGCCCTCTAGTAATAAAAGAGCCACGCGACGACACAAGGGCGTCGTCTTGCCCATCCATAGCCAAAACTAAATTAAAAAAAAAGGGGAATAAAAATAAAAATGAAATTAATAACAAACAATGAATTATAAAAGAAAAAGGGGAAAAAAAATAATAACCACTCCTAATGATATAATAAAATCGTACTTACCCCAGTCCGGCTCCACTCGAAGTACACAGCCACGAGCTGAACGAACAGCCGCGGGAAACCCCCTGCCACAACGGATAATTCTGCATATAAACGGTCCATACTGTCAGTTGAATGCTCGTTGCACTTATGTATAATCACTATATGATTTCACCGTGGACCGGCACCCGTTTAAATAAGCAAAAAATGCCGACGCGGTGTAAAATCTCCGTCGATCAATCCCGCGCCGCGAGTCCCCTCCGGTGGTAACACCTAGACGTGACGCGTGAGAAAATTTTAGCCACCCGCAACTCCATAATAATAATCAATTAATATTTAAACGATTAATAATAAAAATAACTCGCAATCAATCATAAAAACATAACACTAGTAACTTTTATCACTTATTCCAACTAATAAGCCAATAAAATCCTTAACCAAAAGTAATTTATTAATGCATAATATCATAATTTTGACATTAATATTATAAGGGCAGGCAGGGCAAGGGCACGAGGCGTTGCCTGAAGGAAGGTTAAATTACCGAGGCATACAAAAACGCAGGCATCGTGACTCCTTGTATTAAAATAATTTTTATAAAAATATAACAAAATATAAGGTTATTAAAATTTAAGAAATAATTTTATTAATAACGGAAAATTATTTCACTGCCACAACAAAGACCTACGTAATACACCTTTAAGTCAAATAAAATTATATAAATTATGCACTGGTGCTGTAAATACGCTTAAGAGTAAAATTCATACTATTAACCAACTGATACAGTCAAACCCTTTATTACAGGGCCGGGACGCTACCTAAAGTTAACGAAGCAGGCTCAATCACAACAACCAATAACCCGGGATTTTACAAATATAAAATCGGAATGCTCAGTACAACTAAAACACACTGGATTACAATACAACATATTAACTTAAAAGAATTCCTCACAATGGACGCAGACACTTTGCTTGTTTTCAACAAAATTAACAAAACATGCCACACACTTTTTACCGATTACGGATGTCTGAACAAAATCAAATACTTAAGGGATTTAATCGACAACAATCAAAAGAGCATTTCGCATTTAAGAAATCTATTATCCGAAACCAATTGCAAAAAGTATAAACGCTCCCTGTTACTTTTCATAGGCAAAATTAGCAAATATTTATTCGGTACACTCGATGAGGAAACGGAGGCAAAAATAATGAATGCGCTTCAAAAAACAAATAATATCACCTCAAAAATATCTAATTTGGTTTACGAGCAAACTAGAATAATAAATTCAAAGTTATCTAGCCAAGACGATGATATTATTAATTTATATAAAAATATTTCAATTCTTTCAACATTTAATGAAATGCAACGAAACGTTGATAGACTAGACGAACTTATCTATATAATGACGGTTAAAAATAATAAATTTGCCCGGGACTTGCAAACAATTACAACAGCGTTAACATTAGCATCATCAGGTATTATACATGATGCTTTTATTAACGACAATCCTCCATGTGACTTGATAAAAACAATTAATGAATCGAGTAACGGATTAAGATTGCCCTTACAGCCCAATGCCTCTATTATCGACATACTAAGGGCATCCGAAATTAAAATAATGATAGCTCATACTATTTTGATTTATTATATTTCGACACCATTAATAGGCGACGAATCATATGCTTTATTCAAAATAATGATTTGGCCTGAACCACAGGCCATAGACGATACTTTCATGTATATAAAGCCCACCACGGAGTACATAGCAATAAATAGTCAATCAAGCAAATTTATCCCTTTGATGAATGACTCTATGGACAATTGCAAAAAGGTTAACGACAATCTACTATGTCCAAGAATAAGCCAAGAAGAAGAAATTGACGAACACAGTCCCTGTGAAATTCGATCGTTTTCCCTCAGTTACCCTTTGACAACGAAAAATTGCGACATAATAATCTCCCATAGGAGCAAGCCATTTTTCCATCGACTCAAGGGTCTAAATACTTGGATATATTCCACAATGCATAATATGGAAATGCAGTTATATTGCAATGATATCCTAATCGGGAACGAAATTATCGAGGGAAGTGGAATTATTAAAGTCAATCAAAATTGCACTTGGAAGTCGCAGAAAATCACCTTGTACGCGGATTATAATATACGAAAACACAACTTTAGCATTATTTTGGAAAAACATAAATTAGAACTGGCTAAGCTATACGATAACATCGACAAATTAAACAACATACGAGACGAAATTTCTACCTTCACAAATGATTCATTTAATTATAAAATCAAAGACACAATAACTGACATCAAACTAAAAGACATTGAGGAAAGAGCTAAATTAATAAGCGAAATTGGTAGTACAAATATTTCCACCAACTTATCTATAAAAATCACGGGAATAACTATAGCTACTGCTGTTATAGTTATCACAATAATTATATTTATAATCATATTTAAGTGCCGAAGGGCTATTAAAATACAAAAATAATAATAACACTTCACGAATCAAATGTCAATTTTTTCAAAAAAAAACGAAAAAGGGGGGTTCCCAAATAACTAATTTTAATAGACTGTTTCAGCCTACAGATCAACTAAAATATATAAATAAATTTTAAAATAAAAAATATATACCACTGAACCACACCATTTTGAGAAACGAAGGAAATTTGGAAACAATGATAAACCATTCAGTTTAAGAGGGAAGTGGATCAAGATAGATAATAATCAACGATCCACTGATTCAAAAAAAAAAATTTTTTTTTCCTATATTTATATGTTACAACAATTGTAAACAGCATATGTCACCTATAAACTGTAAACAATAATTATTATTAAATCATAGTTATAATAATTATTGTATCGCTAAAAACATTTTGTAAAAATATTGCATATAAAATTATATAAAAAGAGGAGATGCGTTACATGAACATATTGTATTTCAAACACGCACACATACATTTACACATTCATCTTATCACATTTCTAATTGCCGCCAACGGGGTCGTTGACGGGGCGGCCTCGAACGTGTTACGTACGCTATGCAGCTGCATCCGCTGCATATCAACGTATTACCTTATATTCTAAGAAAGGGACTGCAGACCCGCGGGAACATAGATAATAATGTTCCAGGCGATCAGCGGCCCACACGCCGAATTTTGCTGAGCGCGCGCATTCCGGGTGATCGGAGCCTACACGGCTTGCAGGGCCCCGATAACGCATGTCGATGGAAGGAGCCCGAGGAATCCGCGGACTCAGCACCCCAACCGTGGGACTGTGAATCAGCAGCTGCTCTCGCGGATGACCCCAAGACCGGAGGTATCTTGTCCTACGAGATTCTCGCGAGCAGACTTGGAAGTCATTCGTGACGGACCCGCGGATCGCGCAAAATCTCTTAACTAAAAAACCTAATTTCATACTAAATTCTAACTACTTTAACGCGACGCGCAATACGACATATTACGTCAATCTTTTTATTACGGTAACCGTGGATTACTAGCGCCGCGTCTACTCTTTAATTTAATTGACATAATAAATATTCGTCTTTGTATACGGAAGTATTGTATTTTCAATTCTTGTAACCTTCACCTTCCGCTAAGGAGTTAGAGATAATTCCGAATAGCCATTCGATCTCGGCTTCGGGTTACACTTCGGCCTACATTTAAAAGGCGAAGATACGTAACAATATAACGAATGTAACGAATTCTTATAATTTTAAATTTATAAAAATTTGAATAAAATCTTACAACGAATTATTATTAAAAACATTAATATATTTTGTTTATTTTCATATTATTTACAATTAAATGTGCCTATAATACAACGAATTTTTTCAATTTTAAATTTATAAAAATTTGAATAAAATCTTCCCATGAATTATTATTAATAACATTAATATATTTTCCTTATTTTCATATTATTTACAGTTAAATATGCCAAGAATGTAACGACTTCTTATAATTTTAAATTTATAAAAATTTGAATAAAATCTTACCACGAATTATTATTATAAACATTAATATATTGTGATTATTTTCATATTATTTAGAGATAAATATGCCTATAATGTAACGAATTGTTTCAATTTTAAGTTTATAAAAATTTGAATAAAATATTACAACGAAATATTATTAAAAACTTTAATATATTTTGTTTATTTTCATATTATTTACAGTCAAATATGTCTATAATGTAACGAATTCTTACACGTTTAAGTTTATAAAAATCTGAATTTAATACTTACCACGAAAATATTATTAAAATCATTAATATATTTTGTTTATTTTAATTTTATTTACAGTTAAATAGGCCTATAATATAACGAATTCTTACACTTTTAAGTTTATAAAAATCTGAATTTAATACTGACCACGAAATATTATTAAAAACATTAATATATTTTGTTTATTTTTATATTATTTACAGTTAAATATGCTTATAATATAACGAATTCTTACACTTTTAAATTTATAAAAATTTGAATAAAATCTTCCCATGAATTATTATTAAAAACATTAATATATTTTGTTTATTTTCATATTATTTACAGTTAACTATGATTAAAATATAACGAATTCTTACAATTTTAAGTTTATAAAAATTTAAATTAATTCTATATACGAGTGATTATTATAAACATTAATATATTTTGTTTATTTTCATATTATTTACAGATAAATATGCCTATAATATAACGAATTCTTAAACATTCAAATTTATAAAAATTTAAATTAATTCTATATACGAGTGATTATTATAAACATTAGTATATTTTGTTTATTTTCATATTATTTACAGATAAATATACCTATAATATAACGAATTCTTAAACATTCAAATTTATAAAATTTTGAAAAATTCTTACCACGAAGTATTATTATAAACATTAATATATTTTGTTTATTTTCAATATATTTACAGATAAATATGCCTATAATATAACGAATTCTTACACTATTAAATTTATAAAAATTTGAATAAAATCTTACCACGAATGATTATTAGAAACATTAATATATTTTGTTTATTTTCATATTATTTACAGATAAATATGCCTATAATGTAACGAATTCTTACAATTTTAAGTTTATAAAAATTTAAATTAATTCTATATACGAGTGATTATTATAAACATTAGTATATTTTGTATATTTTCATATTATTTACAGATAAATATACCTATAATATAACGAATTCTTACACTTTTAAATTTATAAAAATTTGAATAAAATCTTACCACGAATTATTATTAAAAACATTAATATATTTTGTTTATTTTCATATTATTTACAGTTAAATATGCCTATAATATAACGAATTCTTAAACATTCAAATTTACAAAATTTCAATAAAATCTTACCACGAATTATTATTAGAAACATTAATATATTTTGTTCATTTTCATATTATTTACAGTTAAATATACCTATAATATAACGAATTCTTATAGTTTTAAATTTATAAAAATTTGTATAAAAACTTACCACGAATTATTATTAAAATTATTAATATATTTTGTTTATTTTCATATTATTTACAGTTAAATATGCCTATAATATAACGAATTCTTACACTTTTAAATTTATAAAATTTTGAATAAAATCTCATGACGAATTATTATTAAAATCATTAATATATTTTGTTTATTTTCATATTATTTACAGTTAAATATGCCTATAATATAACGAATTCTTAAACATTCAAATTTATAAAATTTTGAAAAATTCTTACCACGAAATATTATTATAAACATTAATATATTTTTTTTATTTTCATATTATTTACAGATAAATATACCTATAATATAACGAATTCTTAAACATTCAAATTTATAAAATTTTGAATAAAATCTTACAACGAATAATTATTATAAACATTAATATATTTTGTTTATTTTCATATTATTTACAGTAAAATATAACTATAATATAACGAATTCTTACACTTTTAAATTTATAAAAATTTCAATAAAATCTTACCACGAATTATTATTAGAAACATTAATATATTTTGTTTATTTTAATATTATTTACAGTTAAATATACCTATAATATAACGAATTCTTATAGTTTTAAATTTATAAAAATTTGTATAAAAACTTACCACGAATTATTATTAAAAACATTAATATATTTTTTTTATTTTCATATTATTTACAGTTAAATATACCTATAATATAACGAATTCTTACAGTTTTAAATTTATAAATATTTGAATAAAACTTACCACGAATTATTATTAAAAATATTAATATATTTTTTTTTATTTTCATATTATTTACAGTTAACTATGAATATAATGTAACGAATTCTTACAATTTTAAGTTTATAAAAATTTGAATTAATTCTATATACGAGTGATTATTATAAACATTAATATATTTTGTTTATTTTCATATTATTTACAGTTAAATATGCCTATAATCTAACGAATTCTTAAACATTCAAATTTATAAAATTTTGAAAAAAACTTACCACGAATTATTATTAAAAACATTAATATATTTCTTTTAAATATGCCTATAATGTAACGAATTGTTTCAATTTTAAGTTTATAAAAATTTGAATAAAATCTTGCAACGAAATATTATTAAAAACATTAATTTATTTTGTTTATTTTCATATTATTTACAGTTAAATATGCCTATAATATAACGAATTCTTACACTTAAAAATTTTTAAAAATTTGAATAAAATCTTACAACGAAATATTATTAAAAACATTAATATATTTTGTTTATTTTCATATTATTTACAGTTAAATATGCCTATAATATAACGAATTCTTACACTTTTAAGTTTATAAAAATTTAAATTAATTCTATATTCGAGTGATTATTAAAAACATTAATATATTTTGTGTATTTTCATATTATTTACAGTTAACTATGATTATAATATAACGAATTCTTACAATTTTAAGTTTATAAAAATTTGAATTAATTCTATATACGAGTGATTATTATAAACATTAATATATTTTGTTTATTTTCATATTATTTACAGTTAAATATACCTATAATATAACAAATTCTTACAGTTTTAAATTTATAAATATTTGAATAAAACTTACCACGAATTATTATTAAAAATATTAATATATTTTTTTTTATTTTCATATTATTTACAGTTAACTATGAATATAATGTAACAATTCTTACAATTTAATTTATAAAAATTTGAATTAATTCTATATACGAGTGATTATTATAAATTAATATATTTTGTTTATTTTCATATTATTTACAGTTAAATATGCCTATAATCTAACGAATTCTTAAACATTCAAATTTATAAAATTTTGAAAAAAACTTACCACGAATTATTATTAAAAACATTAATATATTTTTTTTATTTTCATATTATTTACAGTTAAATATGCCTATAATATAACGAATTCTCACACTTTTAAATTAATAAAAATTTGAATTTTATACTTAGCACGAATTATTATTTTAAACATTAATATATTGTGTTTATTTTTATTTTATTTACACATAAATATGCCTATAATGTAACGAATTCTTACAATTTTAATTTTATAAAAATTTGAATGAATTCTATGTACGAATTATTATTATAAACATTAATATATTGTGTTTACTTTCATTTTATTTACAGATAAATATGCCTATAATGTACCGAATTGTTTCAATTTTAAGTTTATAAAAATTTGAATGAATTCTATACACGAATTATTATTATAAACATTTATATATTGTGTTTATTTTCATATTATTTACAGATAAATATGCCTATAATATAACGAATTGTTACACGTTTAAATTTATAAAAATTTGAATAAAATCTTACCACGAATTATTATTATAAACATTAATACATTGTGTTTATTTTTATATTATTTACAGTTAAATATGATTATAATGTACCGAATTGTTTTAATTTTAAGTTTATAAAAATTTGAATTTAATACTTATATTACGTAGCTTCGCCTTTTAAATGTAGGCCGAAGCTTAACCCGAAGCCGAGACCGAATGGCTATTCGGAGTTATCTCTAACTGCTTAGCGGAAGGTGAAGGTTACAAGAATTGAAATTAAAATACTTCCGTATACAAAGAGGAGTATTTATTATGTCAAAGAAATTAAAGAGGAGACGCGTCGCTAGTAATCCACGGTTACCGAAATTAAAAAAATTACCATAAATGCCGTAAATGTCGTGTTGCGCGTCGCGGTAAAGTAGTTATAATTTTTATATGAACTTAGGTTTTTTCAAGAGGTCTTGCGCGATCCGCGGGTCCGTCACGAATGACTTCCAAGTCGGCTCGCGAGAGCCGCGGAGGATGATTCTCCCTGATTTTGGAAGCATCCGCGAGAGTAGCCGCGGGTTCGCGGTCCCACGGTTGGGGTGCTGAGTTCGCGGATTCCTCGGGGGCTTGCCGTCGGCGCGCGTTATCGGGACGACGAACGCCGTCCCCGCGAGCCGCGTAGGCTCCGAGCGCCCGGAATACGCGTATTCAGCATTTTCGGTGTGCGGGCCGCTGAACGACGGGAACACTCTTATCTATGTTCACGCGGGTTCGCGGTCCCTTTCCTAGAATTTAAGGTAATACGGTGCTATGCAGCGGATGCAGCTGCATAGCGTACGTAACACGTCCGAGGCTGCCCCGTCAACGACCCCGTTGGCGCCACTTAGGAATGTGATAAGATGTTTGTTTTAATGTATGTGTGCGTGTTTGAATTACAATATGTTCATGTAACGCATCTCCTCTTTTTTATAAATTTATATGCAATATTTTAAAATTTTCGTTTTACAACATTTCTTAGCGATACCATAATTATTATAACGATGATTTAATAATAATTATTGTTTACAATTTATATGTAACATATGCTGTTGTTACGTATTTAAATAGCGTCAATATATATATATTATTATGTATTTATTTTACCGCCGGGTTACTATTCCGCCGTAGCTGAGTCGGTCAAAACGTCTCAGCCTTTGCGAGGATCGGGTTACTTCAAGGAATGATACGATGATTAATATTCACGACTTTACGTTTATTTCATATAATCGGAAGAAAGAGTTAGTTATGTGTGTGTGGCTCGTGATACGTCAGTTGTACCCTTATTGCGTCCGTTTATTAAATTATTGTTACACTTTTCGTCTTTCGTGGATTACGCGTTAGTTCTCACTCGAATCGGACCGGGAACCTCTTGTGTGATCTTGACTGAGTTTTTATATTCTCTGTATTGCAAATTTTCGAATTCTCCCACTACCTGTTTAACCCACTTGTCATCGGTATTTGTTAATTGTTTTCATATCTCTTGTGAATCTGGATCAATTTTATGTCGATCAACTGTTTCATAATTATAATCGTCACCAATTTTATGATATAATTTGCAACTTTTGAATTGTAGGTCATTAATTTATGTCGAATTTCGTTACGTACGTAACACATCCGGGCCTGCAATTTCGACGTCCTCGTCGAATATTAGATTTTTCATTATCATCCAAGTTTTATTCCAGCTTCCCCTTGTTCTTATTTATTTTTATATATATTGTCGTTTTTTTCAAAGTTACATATGTAACCCATCCGGGCCTGCAATTTCGACGTCCTCGTCGAACCATAATGTTTATATTGTTTGTGTGAGTGTGAATGTTTGTGTTTTGTGATTTTATTACCCTTGCGGGTCGCTACATTTGTTCTTGTACTCTCTTTCTTCCATATAATATTAATAATTTATATACATAATTAACATAATTCTTTATTTACACATTAACATTATCATTTTTAATATTGTCATTATTATTATTACATTATTATTATATTTATTACTATTTTAGTCTTGATGTTGACGTTGATTCTCTGCACAGTTTGGCTTGTTAAAAAAATTTGTTACATAATAGTCATAACCCTAATAACTTATCTGAAACAGATTATCTTATTAATGTATTTATCCAATTAAATTATTTATTCAACCATATACAGGGATTTTTGTAATGTATTATAAATGGTTATATGTAATTATTTATTATTATTTTATCAATTAATTACTTATTTCATTAATTAATTACCCTATGACTTTTGTGCTATTCTATGTTGTTGTACCGTTATTTTTGCCATTATTATTTCGTCTAGTTCATATCCTTCTACAGAAATTCAATCTCACCTATATCAAAGAATATTATGGTACATGAGAATAATATTACAGTGGTATTGTTAGTTAGGAATGGATAGAGCAGAGATGAGAGAGAAAAAAATAAATTGTTATTACTTTACTCGAGGAATCTTTTAATATACTACAAACACAGCAATATTATAATATATAATTGTATATTATTTTCATTATTGCCGTTAAAAGATTTTGCAAGTCGGTGTGATGTCTGCACTATCGTGCCCTAAAAGGTATTCCTTTATTTTCGGGTCGTGCCTCCCACTAACATATGCAATTCTTATTTTATTATGATTCCTCAATTATGGGTATTAAAGGGATTGAAGTAATGGTTTGATATTTGTTTATTCTCAATTACATAATTATCTTATATCATAATTTTGATTTTATTTACTCTATATTGATATGAACTATATATTTCCGAGCTGTACACTTTACCATAATGAGCTTATTGGCTCATTGGTAAAAGGACCACACCCAACTTTACGGTCTCGGGTTCGAATCCCGGCAATCCTGATTTTTTTATTTCTAATTTCCAAAATTAATTTATGTAGAATCATTAATTAATGATTCTGGTAATAACAAAAGAAAAAAAATGTAGTAAAAAAAATTATTTAAAATTATATATTTTTTTTTTGTTGACATATTTAGACGTTATTGGCATCATTTTTCCAACTTCTTGAATTTTTATAATCTTGTGTTTCCCTCAGTCCTATTTTTTTTAGAATTATTATTTTTATAAGTAATTTTGAATTATTGTTACATTATTCATAATTTATAACATATATTTTTTTTATTAAGTTCCCTATATTAATGAAATTATGCTAGAGTTAAGGTATAATGACAGTTCGTCTCTTGACTCCATTACTTCTATGTCATATGGTCTATGTTATATGGTGTCGTATTATGTTTTCTTTCGTCTTGACCAATGATTATCATCTACTATATTTTGTTTTCGTTTGTACTTTAGATTCGTAAATTGTGGGTGTGTCTTAATAAATCCGTATGCCGTATTAATGGCGTATTTTGTAACTCAATGTGTCCTGTATTCCTTGTCTTAATTCCCTTTGATGAATGCATTATAATTACCAATAACCATTTATAACATTATTTAATCATTGTTTTTCTTATATTTAATAATAATTTAATATTTAGTAATGTATATATATATTTTTTTTAATAATAATTTATCATTTATGGAATATTATTAATTGATTTATGGATTATTTCACAAAGTATTATTTATTATTTCATTGGATCTCTTTATTTTGTCCATATGTAATACCCTGGTTCCCTTTTTGTGTTTTAATGTGACATTATTATTTTTATAATTAATTTTGACTATTTCATAGGGTCCTACATATTGTTTATGCAATTTTCCTGTTTTTGGTTCTTTAAGTCTATATACCATTTCACCCTCCCTGAAATGCTTAGTATTACATTTTTTATCATAATAATATTTAGATTTAAATTTTGATTGAATTAAATTCATTCCGGCTATAGTTTGTAATTGATTTAAAACAGCAGTTAATCGTTTTTGTATTTCATCATAATTATCAGAATTTTGCCTATTCTTAAATTCCGAGGGCGTCCTTGACTTCCGACCGAAGACCAGCTCGTGAGGTGTATGACCTGTCGCATCATGTTCCGTGCAATTGTACGCGTGCTGACACAGACTTATCCACTCATCCCAATTGTCATATTTATCAACATAGCTTTTTAAATACTCTGTTATTGTGTGGTGCATTCTTTCGATACTTCCATTAGATTGTGGATGATATGCCGTCGTACTGAATTTTTCTATTCCAAATATTTCCGCAAATTCATCTAATGTTTTATTTATAAAGTGCGTTCCTTGATCCGTCAATATTGAGGAAGGGGGCCCAAAATAACATATCATATTTT
>JACCHV010003005.1:0-24883 GCA_018907245.1 Eupristina koningsbergeri
TCTAAAATCCAATTAATTAAATATTATCTTAGAAATTGAATATGACATGTTTGAAAATGAATTTTTCATTTATTGACTAGTGCATTTTACTTTTCAACATGGAAATATCCTCTATTTGTATTTAAAATTATAAAAATGCTTTATAAATACACTGTTATGAAACTACACATCTCCGATCTTAAATTCTAAAATCCAATTAATAAAATATTATCTTAGAAATTGAATATGACATGTTTGAAAATGAATTTTTCATTTATTCACTAGTGCATTTAACTTTTCAACATGGAAAGCTGCTCGATTTGTATTTAAAATTATAAAAATGCTTTATAAATACACTGTTATGAAACTACACATCTCGGATTTTAAATTCTAAAATACAATCAATAAAATATTATCATAGAAATTGAATATGTCATGTTTGAAAATGAAATTATCATTCATTCACTAGTGCATTTTACTTTTCAACATGGAAATATGCTCTATTTATATTTAAAATTATAAAATGCTTTATAATAAACTGTTATGAAAGTACACATCTCCGATTTTATATTCTAAAATACAATCAATAAAATATTATCATAGAAATTGAATATGTCATGTTTGAATATGAAATTATCATTCATTCACTAGTGCATTTTACTTTTCAACATGGAAATATGCTCTATTTATATTTAAAATTATAAAAATGCTTTATAAATACACTGTTATGAAAGTACACATCTCCGATTTTAAATTCTTAAATCCAATTAATAAAATATTATCTTAGAAATTCAATATGACATGATTGAAAATGAATTTTTCATTTATTGACTAGTGCATTTTATTTTTCTAGATGTAAATGTGCACGATTTGTATTTGAAATTATAAAAATGCTTTAAAAATACACTGTTATGATACTACACATCTCCGATATTAAATTCTAAAATCCAATTAATAAAATATTATCTTAGAAATTGAATATGTCATGTTTGAAAATGTATTATTCATTTATTCACTAGTACATTTTATTTTTCTAGATGTAAATGTGCACGATTTGTATTTGAAATTATAAAAATGCTTTATAAATACACTGTTATGAAAGTACACATCTCCGATTTTAAATTCTTAAATCCAATTAATAAAATATTATCTTAGAAATTGAATATGTCATGTTTGAAAATGAATTTTTCATTTATTCACTAGTACATTTTATTTTTCAACATGGAAAGCTGCTCGATTTGTATTTAAAATTATAAAAATGCTCTATAAATACACTGTTATGAAACTACACATCTCCGATTTTAAATTCTAAAATCCAATTAACAAAATATTATCTTAGAAATTGAATATGTCATGTTTGAAAATGAAATTATCATTCATTCACTAGTGCATTTTACTTTTCAACATGGAAATATGCTCTGTTTATATTTAAAATTATAAAAATGCATTATAAATACACTGTTTTGAAACAACACATCTCGGAATTTAAATTCTAAAATCCAACTAATAAAATATTATCTTAGAAATTGAATATGTCATGTTTGATAATGAAATGATCATTCATTCACTAGTGCATTTAACTTTTCAACATGGAAAGCTGCTCGATTTGTATTTAAAATTATAAAAATGCTTTATAAATACACTGTTATGAAAGTACACATCTCCGATTTTAAATTCTTAAATCCAATTAACAAAATATTATCTTAGAAATTGAATATGTCATGTTTGAAAATGAATTTTTCATTTATTGACTAGTGCATTTTATTTTTCTAGATGTAAATGTGCACGATTTGTATTTGAAATTATAAAAATGCTTTAAAAATACACTGTTATGATACTACACATCTCCGATTTTAAATTCTAAAATCCAATTAATAAAATATTATCTTAGAAATTGAATATGTCATGTTTGAAAATGAATTATTCATTTATTCACTAGTGCATTTAACTTTTCAACATGGAAAGCTGCTCGATTTGTATTTAAAATTATAAAATTGCTTTATAAATACACTTTTATGAAACTACACATCTCGGATTTTAAATTCTAAAATACAGTCAATAAAATATTATCTTAGAAATTGAATATGTTATGTTTGAAAATGAATTTTTCATTTATTCACTAGTGCATTTTATTCTTCAACATGGAAAGCTGCTCGATTTGTATTTAAAATTATAAAATTGCTTTATAAATACACTTTTATGAAACTACACATCTCGGATTTTAAATTCTAAAATACAGTCAATAAAATATTATCTTAGAAATTGAATATGTTATGTTTGAAAATGAATTTTTCATTTATTGACTAGTTCATTTTACTTTTCAACATGGAAATCTGCTCTATTTGTATTTAAAATTAAAAAAATGCTTTATAAATACATCGATTTGAAACTACACATCTCGGAATTTAAATTCTAAAATCCAATTAATAAAATATTATCTTAGAAATTGAATATGACATGTTTGAAAATGAATTTTTCATTTATTCACTAGTGCATTTTATTTTTCAACATGGAAAGCTGCTCGATTTGTATTTAAAATTATAAAAATGCTTTATAAATTCACTGTTATGAAACTACACTTCTCCGATTTTAAAATCTAAAATCCAATTAATAAAATATTATCTTAGAAATTGAATATGACATGTTTGAAAATGAAATGATCATTCATTCATTAGTGCATTTAACTTTTCAACATGGAAAGCTGCTCGATTTGTATTTAAAATTATAAAAATGCTTTATAAATACACTGTTATGAAAGTACACATCTCCGATTTTAAATTCTAAAATCCAATTAATAAAATAAATATTATCATAGAAATTGAATATGTCATGTTTGACAATGAATTTATCATTCATTCAAATGTACATTTTACTTTTCTAGATGTAAATGTGCACGATTTGTATTTAAAATTATAAAAATGCTTTTAAATACACTGTTTTGAAACAACACATCTCGGATTTTTAATTTCAACATCCAATTAATAAAATATTATCATAGAAATTGAATATGTCATGTTTGAAATTAAAGTTATCATACATTCACTAGTGCACTTTACTTTTCAACATGGAAATATCCTCGATTTGTATTTAAAATTATAATAATGATTTATAAATACACTGTTTTGAAACTAAACATAACGGATTTTGAATTCTAAAATCCAATTAATAACATATTATCATAGAAATTAAAAATGTCATGTTTAAAAATGAATTTATCATTCATTCACTAGTGCATTTTACTTTTCAACATGGAAAGCTTCTCGATTTGTATTTAAAATTATAAAAATGCTTTATAAATACACTGTTTTGAAACAACATATTTCTGAATATCACTCTAAAATACATTTAATCAACATATTATCATAGAAATTGAATATATCATGTTTGAAAATGTTGTTATTAATTATTCACTAGTGCATTTTACTTTTCAACATGGAAAGCTGCTCGATTTGTATTTAAAATTATAATAATGCTTTATAAATACACTGTTTTGAAACAACATATTTCTGATTATCACTCTAAAATACATTTAATCAACATATTATCATAGAAATTGAATATATCATGTTTGAAAATGTTGTTATTATTTATTCACTAGTGCATTTTACTTTTCAACATGGAAAGCTGCTCGGTTAGTATTTAAAATTATAATAATGCTTTATAAATACACTGTTTTGAAACAACACATCTCGGATTTTTAATTTCAACATCCAATTAATAAAATATTATCATGGAAATTGAATATTTCATGTTTGACAATGAATTTATCATTCATTTAAAAGTCCATTTTACTTTTCTAGATGTAAATGTGCACGATTTGTATTTAAAATTATAAAAATGTTTTATAAATACACTGTTTTGAAACAACACATCTCGGATTTTTAATTTCAACATCCAATTAATAAAATATTATTATAGAATTTGAATACGTCATGTTTGAAAATGTATTTATCATTCACTAACTAGTCCATTTTACATTTCAACATGGAAATCTGCTCTATTTGTATTTAAAATTAAAAAAATGTTTTATAAATACATCGATTTGAAACTACACATCTCGGATTTTTAATTTCAACATCCAATTAATAAAATATTATCATAGAAATTGAATATGACATGTTTGAAATTAAAGTTATCATACATTCACTAGTGCACTTTACTTTTCAACATGGAAATATCCTCGATTTGTATTTAAAATTATAATAATGATTTATAAATACACTGTTTTGAAACTAAACATAACGGATTTTGAATTCTAAAATCCAATTAATAAAATATTATCATGCAAATTGAATATGTCATGTTTGACAATGAATTTGTCATTCATTCAAATGTACATTTTACTTTTCTAGATGTAAATGTGCACGATTTGTATTTAAAATTATAAAAATGCTTTATAAATACACTGTTTTGAAACAACACATCTCGCATTTTTAATTTCAACATCCAATTAATAAAATATTATCATGGAAATTGAATATGTCATGTTTGACAATGAATTTATCATTCATTCAAATGTACATTTTACTTTTATAGATGTAAATTTGCACGATTTGTATTTAAAATTATAAAAATGCTTTATAAATACACTGTTTTGAAACAACACATCTCGGATTTTTAATTTCAACATCCAATTAATAAAATATTATCATAGAAATTGAATATGTCATGTTTGAAAATGAATTTATCAGTCACTCACTAGTCCATTTTACTTTTCAACATGGAAATCTGCACGATTTGTATTTAAAATTATAAAAATGCTTTATAAATACACTGTTTTGAAACAACATATTTCTGATTATCACTCTAAAATACATTTAATCAACATATTATCATAGAAATTGAATATGTCATGTTTGACAATGAATTTATCATTCATTCAAATGTACATTTTACTTTTCTAGATGGAAAGCTGCTCGATTTGTATTTAAAATTATAATAATGCTTTATAAATACACTGTTTTGAAACAACATATTTCTGATTATCACTCTAAAATACATTTAATCAACATATTATCATAGAAATTCAATACATCATGTTTAAAATGTTGTTATTATTTATTCACTAGTGCATTTTACTTTTCAACATGGAAAGCTACTCGATTTGTATTTAAATTTATAATAATGATTTATAAATACACTGTTTTGAAACTAAACATAACGGATTTTGAATTCTAAAATCCAATTAATAAAATATTATCATGGAAATTGAATATGTCATGTTTGACAATGAATTTGTCATTCATTCAAATGTACATTTTACTTTTCTAGATGTAAATGTGCACGATTTGTATTTAAAATTATAAAAATGCTTTATAAATACACTGTTTTGAAACAACACATCTCGGATTTTTAATTTCAACATCCAATTTATAAAATATTATCATGGAAATTGAATATGTCATGTTTGACAATGAATTTATCATTCATTCAAATGTACATTTTACTTTTATAGATGTAAATTTGAACGATTTGTATTTAAAATTATAAAAATGCTTTATAAATACACTGTTTTGAAACAACACATCTCGGATTTTTAATTTCAACATCCAATTAATAAAATATTATCATAGAAATTGAAAATGTCATGTTTGAAAATGAATTTATCAGTCACTCACTAGTGCATTTTACTTTTCAACATGGAAATCTGCACGATTTGTATTTAAAATTATAAAAATGCTTTATAAATACACTGTTTTGAAACAACATATTTCTGATTATCACTCTAAAATACATTTAATCAACATATTATCATAGAAATTGAATATATCATGTTTAAAATGTTGTTATTATTTATTCACTAGTGCATTTTACTTTTCAACATGGAAAGCTACTCGATTTGTATTTAAAATTATAATAATGCTTTATAAATTCTTTGTTTTGAAACTACACATCTCGGATTTTGAATTCTAAAATCCAATTAATAACATATTATCATAGAAATTGAATATGTCATGTTTGACAATGAATTTATCATTCATTCAAATGTACATTTTACTTTTCTAGATGTAAATGTGCACGATTTGTATTTAAAATTATAAAAATGCTTTATAAATACACTGTTTTGAAACAACATATTTCTGATTATCACTCTAAAATACATTTAATCAACATATTATCATAGAAATTGAATATTTCATGTTTAAAATGTTGTTATTATTTATTCACTAGTGCATTTTACTTTTCAACATGGAAAGCTACTCGATTTGTATTTAAAATTATAATAGTGCTTTATAAATTCTTTGTTTTGAAACGACACATCTCGGATTTTGAATTCTAAAATCCAATTAATAACATATTATCATAGAAATTGAATATGTCATGTTTGACAATGAATTTATCATTCATTCAAATGTACATTTTACTTTTCTAGATGGAAAGCTGCTCGATTTGTATTTAAAATTATAATAATGCTTTATAAATACACTGTTTTGAAACAACATATTTCTGATTATCACTCTAAAATACATTTAATCAACATATTATCATAGAAATTGAATATATCATGTTTAAAATGTTGTTATTATTTATTCACTAGTGCATTTTACTTTTCAACATGGAAAGCTACTCGATTTGTATTTAAAATTATAAAAATGCTTTATAAATACACTGTTTTGAAACAACACATCTCGGATTTTTAATTTCAACACCCAATTAATAAAATATTATCATGGAAATTGAATATGTCATGTTTGACAATGAATTTATCATTCATTCAAATGTACATTTTACTTTTATAGATGTAAATTTGCACGATTTGTATTTAAAATTAAAAACGCTTTATAAATACACTGTTTTGAAGCTACACATTTTGTATTTTAAATTCTAAAATCCAATTAATAAAATATTATCCTAGAAATTGTATATGTCATGTTTGAAAATGAATTTATCATTCATTCAAATGTACATTTTACTTTTCTAGATGTAAATTTGCACGATTTGTATTTAAAATTAAAAACGCTTTATAAATACACTGTTTTGAAGCTACACATTTTGTATTTTAAATTCTAAAATCCAATTAATAAAATATTATCATAGAAATTGAATATATCATGTTTGAAAATGATGTTATCATTCATTCACTAGTGCATTTTACTTTTCAACATAGAAAGCTTCTCGATTTGTATTTAAAATTATAAAAATGCTTTATAAATACACTGTTTTGAAACAACATATTTCTGATTATCACTCTAAAATACATTTAATCAACATATTATCATAGAAATTGAATATGTCATGTTTGACAATGAATTTATCATTCATTCAAATGTACATTTTACTTTTCTAGATGGAAAGCTGCTCGATTTGAATTTAAAATTATAATAATGCTTTATAAATACACTGTTTTGAAACAACATATTTCTGATTATCACTCTAAAATACATTTAATCAACATATTATCATAGAAATTGAATATGTCATGTTTGACAATGAATTTATCATTCATTCAAATGTACATTTTACTTTTCTAGATGGAAAGCTGCTCGATTTGAATTTAAAATTATAATAATGCTTTATAAATACACTGTTTTGAAACAACATATTTCTGATTATCACTCTAAAATACATTTAATCAACATATTATCATAGAAATTGAATATGTCATGTTTGACAATGAATTTATCATTCATTCAAATGTACATTTTACTTTTCTAGATGGAAAGCTTCTCGATTTGTATTTAAAATTATAAAAATGCTTTATAATTACACTGTTTTGAAACAACATATTTCGGATTATCACTCTAAAATACATGTAATCAACATTTTATCATAGAAATTGAATATGTCATGTTTGACAATGAATTTATCATTCATTCCAATGTACATTTTACTTTTCTAGATGTAAATGTGCACGATTTGTATTTAAAATTATAAAAATGCTTTATAAATACACTGTTATGAAACTACACATCTCGGATTTTAAATTCTAAAATCCAATTAATTAAATATTATCTTAGAAATTGAATACGTCATGTTTGAAAATGAATTTATCATTTACTAACTAGTCCATTTTACATTTCAACATGGAAAGCTCCTCGATTTGTATTTAAAATTATAATAATGCTTTATAAATACACTATTTTGAAACAACATATTTCGGATTATCACTCTAAAATACATTTAATCAACATATTATCATAGAAATTGAATATTTCATGATTGAAATTGAAGTTATCATTCATTCACTAGAGCATTTTACTTTTCAACATGGAAAGCTGCTCGATTTGTATTTAAAATTATAAAAATGCTTTATAAATACACTGTTATGAAACTACGCATCACCGATTTTAAATTCCAGAATCCAATTAATAAAATATTATCTTAGAAATTAAATATATCATGTTTCAAAATGATGTTATCATTCATTCACTAGTGCATTTTATTTTTCAACATGGAAAGCTACTCGATTTGTATTTAAAATTAAAAAAATGCATTATAAATACACTGTTATGAAACTACACATCACCGATTTTAAATTCTAAAATCCAATTAATAAAATATTATCTTAGAAATTGAATATATCATGTTTGAAAATGATGTTATCATTCATTCACTAGTGCATATTACTTTTCAACATGGAAAGCTCCTCGATTTGTATTTAAAATTAAAAAAATGCATTATAAATACACTGTCTTGAAACTACACATCTCGAATTTTCATTCTAAAATCCAATTAATAATATATTATATTAGAAATTGAATACGTCATGTTTCAAATTGATGTTATCATTCATTCACTAGTGCATATTACTTTTCAACATGGAAAGCTGCTCGATTTGTATTTAAAATTATAAAAATGCATTATAAATACACTGTCTTGAAACTACACATCTCGAATTTTCATTCTAAAATCCAATTAATAATATATTATATTAGAAATTGAATACGTCATGTTTCAAATTGATGTTATCATTCATTCACTAGTGCATATTACTTTTCAACATGGAAAGCTGCTCGATTTGTATTTAAAATTATAAAAATGCTTTATAAATACACTGTTATGAAACTACGCATCACCGATTTTAAATTCCAGAATCCAATTAATAAAATATTATCTTAGAAATTGAATATATCATGTTTGAAAATGATGTTATCATTCATTCTCTAGTGCATTTTACTTTTCAACATGGAAAGCTCCTCGATTTGTATTTAAAATTATAAACATGCTTTATAAATACACTATTTTGAAACAACATATTTCGGATTATCACTCTAAAATATATTTAATCAACATATTATCATAGAAATTGAATATTTCATGATTAAAATTGAAGTTATCATTCATTCACTAGAGCATTTTACTTTTCAACATGGAAAGCTGCTCGATTTGTATTTAAAATTAAAAAAATGCATTATAAATACACTGTCTTGAAACTACACATATCGAATTTTCATTCTAAAATCCAATTAATAATATATTATATTAGAAATTGAATACGTCATGTTTCAAATTGATGTTATCATTCATTCACTAGTGCATATTACTTTTCAACATGGAAAGCTGCTCGATTTGTATTTAAAATTATAAAAATGCTTTATAAATACACTGTTATGAAACTACGCATCGCCGATTTTAAATTCCAGAATCCAATTAATAAAATATTATCTTAGAAATTGAATATATCATGTTTGAAAATGATGTTATCATTCATTCTCTAGTGCATTTTACTTTTCAACATGGAAAGCTCCTCGATTTGTATTTAAAATTATAAACATGCTTTATAAATACACTGTTTGGAACAACATATTTCGGATTATCACTCTAAAATAAATTTAATCAACATATTATCATAGAAATTGAATATGTCATGTTTGACAATGAATTTATCATTCATTCGAATGTACATTTTACTTTTCTAGATGTAAATGTGCACGATTTGTATTTAAAATTATAAAAATGCTTTATAAATACACTGTTATGAAACTACACATCACCTATTTTAAATTCTAAAATCCAATTAATAAAATATTATCTTAGTAATTCTATATCATGGTTGAAAATGATGTTATCTTTCATTCACTAGTGCATTTTATTTTTCAACATGGAAAGCTGCTCGATTTGTATTTAAAATTAAAAAAATGCATTATAAATACACTGTCTTGAAACAACACATCTCGGATTTTTAATAATGCATTATAATTACACTGTTTTGAAACAACATATTTCGGATTATCACTCTAAAATATATTTAATCAACATATTATCATAGAAATTGAATATTTCATGATTTAAATTGAAGTTATCATTCATTCACTAGTGCATTTTATTTTTCAACATGGAAAGCTCCTCGATTTGTATTTAAAATTATAATAATGCATTATAATTACACTGTTTTGAAACAACATATTTCGGATTATCACTCTAAAATACATTTAATCAACATATTATCATAGAAATTGAATATTTCATGATTGAAATTGAAGTTATCATTCATTCACTAGAGCATTTTACTTTTCAACATGGAAAGCTGCTCGATTTGTATTTAAAATTATAAAAATGCTTTATAAATACACTGTTATGAAACTACGCATCACCGATTTTAAATTCCAGAATCCAATTAATAAAATATTATCTTAGAAATTAAATATATCATGTTTCAAAATGATGTTATCATTCTTTCACTAGTGCATTTTATTTTTCAACATGGAAAGCTACTCGATTTGTATTTAAAATTAAAAAAATGCATTATAAATACACTGTTATGAAACTACACATCACCGATTTTAAATTCTAAAATCCAATTAATAAAATATTATCTTAGAAATTGAATATATCATGTTTGAAAATGATGTTATCATTCATTCACTAGTGCATATTACTTTTCAACATGGAAAGCTCCTCGATTTGTATTTAAAATTAAAAAAATGCATTATAAATACACTGTCTTGAAACTACACATCTCGAATTTTCATTCTAAAATCCAATTAATAATATATTATATTAGAAATTGAATACGTCATGTTTCAAATTGATGTTATCATTCATTCACTAGTGCATATTACTTTTCAACATGGAAAGCTGCTCGATTTGTATTTAAAATTATAAAAATGCATTATAAATACACTGTCTTGAAACTACACATCTCGAATTTTCATTCTAAAATCCAATTAATAATATATTATATTAGAAATTGAATACGTCATGTTTCAAATTGATGTTATCATTCATTCACTAGTGCATATTACTTTTCAACATGGAAAGCTGCTCGATTTGTATTTAAAATTATAAAAATGCTTTATAAATACACTGTTATGAAACTACGCATCACCGATTTTAAATTCCAGAATCCAATTAATAAAATATTATCTTAGAAATTGAATATATCATGTTTGAAAATGATGTTATCATTCATTCTCTAGTGCATTTTACTTTTCAACATGGAAAGCTCCTCGATTTGTATTTAAAATTATAAACATGCTTTATAAATACACTATTTTGAAACAACATATTTCGGATTATCACTCTAAAATATATTTAATCAACATATTATCATAGAAATTGAATATTTCATGATTAAAATTGAAGTTATCATTCATTCACTAGAGCATTTTACTTTTCAACATGGAAAGCTGCTCGATTTGTATTTAAAATTAAAAAAATGCATTATAAATACACTGTCTTGAAACTACACATCTCGAATTTTCATTCTAAAATCCAATTAATAATATATTATATTAGAAATTGAATACGTCATGTTTCAAATTGATGTTATCATTCATTCACTAGTGCATATTACTTTTCAACATGGAAAGCTGCTCGATTTGTATTTAAAATTATAATAATGCTTTATAAATACACTGTTTTAAAACAACATATTTCGGATTATCAATCTAAAATACATTTAATCAACATATTATCATAGAAATTGAATATGTCATGTTTGAAAATGAACTTATCATTCATTCAAATGTATATTTTACTTTTCTAGATGTAAATGTGCACGATTTGTATTTAAAATTATAAAAATGCTTTATAAATACACTGTTATGAAACTATATATCACCGATTTTAAATTCCAAAATCCAATTACTAAAATATTATCTTAGAAATTGAATATATCATGTTTGAAAATAATGTTATCATTCATTCTCTAGAACATTTTACTTTTCAACATGGAAAGCTGCTCGATTTCTATATAAAATTATAATAATGCTTTATAAATACACTGTTTTAAAACAACATATTTCGGATTATCACTCTAAAATACATTTAATCAACATATAATCATAGAAATTGAATATGTCATGTTTGATAATGAATTTATGATTTATTCGAATGTACATTTTACTTTTCTAGATGTAAATGTGCACGATTTGTATTTAAAATTATAAAAATGCATTATAAATACACTGTTATGAAACTACACATCTCCGATTTTAAATACTAAAATCCAATTAATAATATATTATATCAGAAATTGAATACGTCATGTTTGAAAATGAATTTATCATTTACTAACTAGTCCATTTTACTTTTCAACATGGAAAGCTCCTCGATTTGTATTTAAAATTATAAACATGCTTTATAAATACACTGTTTTGAAACAACATATTTCGGATTATCACTCTAAAATACATTCAATCAACATATTATCATAGAAATTGAATATGTCATGTTTGACAATGAATTTATCATTCATTCAAATGTACATTTTACTTTTCTAGATGTAAATGTGCACGATTTCTATTTAAAATTATAAAAATGCATTATAAATACACTGTTATGAAACTACACATCTCCGATTTTAAATTCTAAAATCCAATTAATAATATATTATATTAGAAATTGAATACGTCATGTTTGAAAATGAATTTATCATTTACTAACTAGTCCTTTTTACTTTTCAACATGGAAAGCTCCTCGATTTGTATTTAAAATTATAATAATGCTTTATAAATACTCTGTTTTGAAACAACATATTTCGGATTATCACTCTAAAATACATTTAATCAATATATTATCATAGAAATTGAATATGTCATCATTGAAATTGAAGTTATTATTCATTCACTAGTGCATTTTATTTTTAACATGGAAATATGCTCGATTTATATTTAAAATTATAAAAATGCATTATAAATACACTGTCTTGAAACTACACATCTCCGATTTTAAATTCTAAAATCCAATTAATAATATATTATATTAGAAATTGAATATGTCATGTTTGAAAATGAACTTATCATTCATTCAAATGTATATTTTACTTTTCTAGATGTAAATGTGCACGATTTGTATTTAAAATTATGAAAATGCTTTATAAATACACTGTTATGAAACTACACATCACCGGTTTTAAATTCTAAAATCCAATTAATAAAATATTATCTTAGAAATTGAATATATCATGTTTGAAAATGATGTTATCATTCATTCTCTAGTGCATTTTATTTTTCAACATGGAAAGCTACTCGATTTGTATTTAAAATTATAAAAATGCATTATAAATACACTGTCTTGAAACTACACATCTCGGATTTTCATTCTAAAACCCAATTAATAATATATTATATTAGAAATTGAATACGTCATGTTTGAAAATGAATTTATCATTCACTAACTAGTCCATTTTACTTTTCAACATGGAAAGCTCCTCGATTTGTATTTAAAATTATAATAATGCTTTATAAATACACTGTTTTAAAACAACATATTTCGGATTATCACTCTAAAATACATTTAATCAACATATTATCATAGAAATTGAATATGTCATGTTTGAAAATGAACTTATCATTCATTCAAATGTATATTTTACTTTTCTAGATGTAAATGTGCACGATTTGTATTTAAAATTATAAAAATGCTTTATAAATACACTGTTATGAAACTATATATCACCGATTTTAAATTCCAAAATCCAATTACTAAAATATTATCTTAGAAATTGAATATATCATGTTTGAAAATAATGTTATCATTCATTCTCTAGAACATTTTACTTTTCAACATGGAAAGCTGCTCGATTTCTATATAAAATTATAATAATGCTTTATAAATACACTGTTTTAAAACAACATATTTCGGATTATCACTCTAAAATACATTTAATCAACATATAATCATAGAAATTGAATATGTCATGTTTGATAATGAATTTATGATTTATTCGAATGTACATTTTACTTTTCTAGATGTAAATGTGCACGATTTGTATTTAAAATTATAAAAATGCATTATAAATACACTGTTATGAAACTACACATCTCCGATTTTAAATACTAAAATCCAATTAATAATATATTATATCAGAAATTGAATACGTCATGTTTGAAAATGAATTTATCATTTACTAACTAGTCCATTTTACTTTTCAACATGGAAAGCTCCTCGATTTGTATTTAAAATTATAAACATGCTTTATAAATACACTGTTTTGAAACAACATATTTCGGATTATCACTCTAAAATACATTCAATCAACATATTATCATAGAAATTGAATATGTCATGTTTGACAATGAATTTATCATTCATTCAAATGTACATTTTACTTTTGTAGATGTAAATGTGCACGATTTCTATTTAAAATTATAAAAATGCATTATGAATACACTGTTATGAAACTACACATCTCCGATTTTAAATTCTAAAATCCAATTAATAATATATTATATTAGAAATTGAATACGTCATGTTTGAAAATGAATTTATCATTTACTAACTAGTCCTTTTTACTTTTCAACATGGAAAGCTCCTCGATTTGTATTTAAAATTATAATAATGCTTTATAAATACTCTGTTTTGAAACAACATATTTCGGATTATCACTCTAAAATCCAATTAATAAAATATTATCTTAGAAATTGAATATATCATGTTTGAAAATGATGTTATCATTCATTCTCTAGTGCATTTTATTTTTCAACATGGAAAGCTACTCGATTTGTATTTAAAATTATAAAAATGCATTATAAATACACTGTCTTGAAACTACACATCTCGGATTTTCATTCTAAAATCCAATTAATAATATATTATATTAGAAATTGAATACGTCATGTTTGAAAATGAATTTATCATTCACTAACTAGTCCATTTTACTTTTCAACATGGAAAGCTCCTCGATTTGTATTTAAAATTATAATAATGCTATATAAATACACTGTTTTAAAACAACATATTTCGGATTATTTTAGATTCTAAAATCCAATTAATAAAATATTATCTTAGAAATTGAATATGTCATGTTTGAAAATGAATTTATCACTCACTAACTAGTCCATTTTACTTTTCAATATGGAAAACTGCTCGATTTGTATTTAAAATTATAATAATGCTTTATAAATACACTGTTTTAAAACAACAAATTTCGGATTATCACTCTAAAATACATTTAATCAACATATTATCATAGAAATGAATATGTCATGATTGAAATTGAAGTTATTATTCATTCACTAGTGCATTTCATTTTTCAACATGGAAAGCTGCTCAATTTGTATTTAAAATTATAAAAATGCTTTATAAATACACTGTTTTGAAACAACATATTTCGGATTATCACTCTAAAATACATTTAATCAATATATTATCATAGAAATTGAATATGTCATGTTTGACAATTAATTTAGCATTCATTCAAATGTATATTTTACTTTTCAACATGGAAAGCTCCTCGATTTGTATTTAAAATTATAAAAATGCCTTATAAATACACTGTTATGAAACTACAAATCTCCTATTTTAAATTCTAAAATCCAATTAATAAAATATTATCATAGAAATTAAATATATAATGTTTGAAAATGATGTTATCATTCATTCACTAGTACATTTTAATTTTCAATATGGAAAACTGTTCGATTTGTATTTAAAATTATAAACATGCTTTATAAATACACTGATTTGAAACAACATATTTCGGATTATCACTCTAAAATACATTTAATCAATATATTATCATAGAAATTGAATATGTCATGTTTGACAATGAATTTAGCATTCATTCAAATGTATATTTTACTTTTCTAGATGTAAATGTGCACGATTTGTATTTAAAATTATAAAAATGCATTATAAATACACTGTTATGAAACTACACACCTCCGATTTTAAATTCTAAAATCCAATTAATAATATATTATATTAGAAATTCTATATATCATGTTTGAAAATGATGTTATCTTTCATTCACTAGTGCATTTTCTTTTTCAACATGGAAAGCTGCTCGATTTGTATTTAAAATTATAAAAATGCATTATAAATACATCGATTTTAAACTACACATCTCGGATTTTCTTTCTAAAATCCAATTAATAAAATATTATCTTAGAAATTGAATATGTCATGTTTGACAATGAATTTAGCATTCATTCAAATGTATATTTTACTTTTCTAGATGTAAATGTGCACGATTTGTATTTAAAATTATAAAAATGCATTATAAATACACTGTTATGAAACTACACACCTCCGATTTTAAATTCTAAAATCCAATTAATAATATATTATATTAGAAATTTAATATGTCATGATTGAAATTGAAGTTATCATTCATTCTCTAGTGCATTTTACTTTTAACATGGAAATATGCACGATTTGAATTTAAAATTATATAAATGCTTTATATATACACTGTTATGAATCTATACATCTCCGATTTTAATTTCTAAAATCCAATTAATAAAATATTATCTTAGAAATTGAATAAGTCATGTTTGAAAATGAATTTTTCATTCATTTACTAGTACATTTTACTTTTCAATATGGAAAACTGCTCGATTTGTATTTAAAATTATAAAAATGCATTATAAATACATCGATTTTAAACTACACATCTCGGATTTTCTTTCTAAAATCCAATTAATAAAATATTATCTTAGAAATTGAATATGTCATGTTTGACAATGAATTTAGCATTCATTCAAATGTATATTTTACTTTTCTAGATGTAAATGTGCACGATTTGTATTTAAAATTATAAAAATGCATTATAAATACACTGTTATGAAACTACACACCTCCGATTTTAAATTCTAAAATCCAATTAATAATATATTATATTAGAAATTTAATATGTCATGATTGAAATTGAAGTTATCATTCATTCTCTAGTGCATTTTACTTTTAACATGGAAATATGCACGATTTGAATTTAAAATTATATAAATGCTTTATAAATACACTGTTATGAATCTATACATCTCGGATTTTCATTCTAAAATCCAATTAATAATATATTATATTAGAAATTGAATACGTCATGTTTGAAAATGATGTTATCATTCATTCACTAGTGCATTTTATTTTTCAACATGGAAATATGCTCGATTTGTATTTAAAATTATAAAAATGCATTATAAATACATCGATTTTAAACTACACATCTCGGATTTTCTTTCTAAAATCCAATTAATAAAATATTATCTTAGAAATTGAATATGTCATGTTTGACAATGAATTTAGCATTCATTCAAATGTATATTTTACTTTTCTAGATGTAAATGTGCACGATTTGTATTTAAAATTATAAAAATGCATTATAAATACACTGTTATGAAACTACACACCTCCGATTTTAAATTCTAAAATCCAATTAATAATATATTATATTAGAAATTTAATATGTCATGATTGAAATTGAAGTTATCATTCATTCTCTAGTGCATTTTACTTTTAACATGGAAATATGCACGATGTGAATTTAAAATTATATAAATGCTTTATATATACACTGTTATGAATCTATACATCTCCGATTTTAATTTCTAAAATCCAATTAATAAAATATTATCTTAGAAATTGAATAAGTCATGTTTGAAAATGAATTTTTCATTCATTTACTAGTACATTTTACTTTTCAATATGGAAAACTGCTCGATTTGTATTTAAAATTATAAAAATGCATTATAAATACATCGATTTTAAACTACACATCTCGGATTTTCTTTCTAAAATCCAATTAATAAAATATTATCTTAGAAATTGAATATGTCATGTTTGACAATGAATTTAGCATTCATTCAAATGTATATTTTACTTTTCAACATGGAAAGCTCCTCGATTTGTATTTAAAATTATAAAAATGCCTTATAAATACACTGTTATGAAACTACAAATCTCCTATTTTAAATTCTAAAATCCAATTAATAAAATATTATCATAGAAATTAAATATATAATGTTTGAAAATGATGTTATCATTCATTCACTAGTACATTTTAATTTTCAATATGGAAAACTGTTCGATTTGTATTTAAAATTATAAACATGCTTTATAAATACACTGATTTGAAACAACATATTTCGGATTATCACTCTAAAAACATTTAATCAATATATTATCATAGAAATTGAATATGTCATGTTTGACAATGAATTTAGCATTCATTCAAATGTATATTTTACTTTTCTAGATGTAAATGTGCACGATTTGTATTTAAAATTATAAAAATGCATTATAAATACACTGTTATGAAACTACACACCTCCGATTTTAAATTCTAAAATCCAATTAATAATATATTATATTAGAAATTTAATATGTCATGATTGAAATTGAAGTTATCATTCATTCTCTAGTGCATTTTACTTTTAACATGGAAATATGCACGATTTGAATTTAAAATTATATAAATGCTTTATAAATACACTGTTATGAATCTATACATCTCCGATTTTAATTTCTAAAATCCAATTAATAAAATATTATCTTAGAAATTGAATAAGTCATGTTTGAAAATGAATTTATCATTCATTTCTAGTCATTTTATTTTTCAACATGGAAAGCTACTCGATTTGTATTTAAAATTATAAAAATGCATTATAAATACACTGTTTGAAACTACACATCTCGGATTTTCATTCTAAAATCCAATTAATAAAATATTATTTAGAAATTGAATATGTCATGTTTGAAATGAATTTAGCATTCATTCAAATGTATATTTTACTTTTCAACATGGAAAGCTCCTCGATTTGTATTTAAAATTATAAAAATGCTTATAAATACACTGTTATGAAACTACACATCTCCGATTTTAAATTCTAAAATCCAATTAATAATATATTATATTAGAAATTGAATACGTCATGTTTGAAAATGAATTTATCATTCATAACTAGAGCATTTTACTTTTCAACATGGAAAGCTCCTCGATTTGTATTTAAAATTATAATAATGCTTTATAAATACACTGTTTTGAAACAACATATTTCGGATTATCACTCTAAAATACATTTAATCAACATATTATCATAGAAATTGAATATGTCATGTTTGACAATGAATTTATCATTCATTCAAATGTACATTTTACTTTTCTAGATGTAAATGTGCACGATTTGTATTTAAAATTATAAAAATGCATTATAAATACACTGTTATGAAACTACACATCTCCGATTTTAAATTCTAAAATCCAATTAATAATATATTATATTAGAAATTGAATATGTCATGTTTGAAAATGAATTTATCATTCATTCAAATGTATATTTTACTTTTCAACATGGAAATCTGCACGATTTGTATTTAAAATTATAAAAATGCTTTATAAATACACTGTTATGAAACTACACATCTCCGATTTTAAATTCTAAAATCCAATTAATAAAATATTATATTAGAAATTGAATATGTCATGTTTGAAAATGAAGTTATCATTCATAACTAGTCCATTTTACTTTTCAACATGGAAAGCTCCTCGATTTGTATTTAAAATTATAATAATGCTTTATAAATACACTGTTTGAAACAACATATTTCGGATTATCACTCTAAAATACATTTAATCAACATATTATCATAGAAATTGAATATGTCATGTTTGACAATGAATTTATCATTCATTCAAATGTATATTTTACTTTTCTAGATGTAAATGTGCACGATTTGTATTTAAAATTATAAAAATGCTTTATAAATACACTGTTATGAAACTACACATCTCCGATTTTAAATTCTAAAATCCAATTAATAATATATTATATTAGAAATGGAATATGTCATGTTTGAAAAATGAATTTATCATTCACTAACTAGTCCATTTTACTTTTCAACATGGAAAGCTCCTCGATTTGTATTTAAAATTATAATAATGCTTTATAAATACACTGTTTGAAACAACATATTTCGGATTATCACTCTAAAATACATTTAATCAACATATTATCATAGAAATTGAATATGTCATGTTTGAAAATGAATTTATCATTCATTCAAATGTACATTTTACTTTTCTAGATGTAAATGTGCACGATTTGTATTTAAAATTATAAAAATGCATTATAAATACACTGTTATGAAACTACACATCTCCGATTTTAAATTCTAAAATCCAATTAATAATATATTATATTAGAAATTGAATATGTCATGTTTGAAAATGAACTTATCATTCATTCAAATGTATATTTTACTTTTCTAGATGTAAATCTGCACGATTTGTATTTAAAATTATAAAAATGCTTTATAAATACACTGTTTGAAACTACACATCTCGGATTTTCATTCTAAAATCCAATTAATAAATATTATCTTAGAAATTGAATATATCATGTTTGAAAATGATGTTATCATTCATTCTCTAGTGCATTTTATTTTTCAACATGGAAAGCTACTCGATTTGTATTTAAAATTATAAAAATGCTTTATAAATACACTGTTTTGAAACTACACATCTCGGATTTTCATTCTAAAATCCAATTAATAATATATTATATTAGAAATTGAATATGTCATGTTTGAAAATGAATTATCATTCATTCAAATGTATATTTTACTTTTCAGATGTAAATCTCACGATTTGTATTTAAAATTATAAAAATGCTTTATAAATACACTGTTATGAAACTACACATCTCCGATTTTAAATGCTAAAATCCAATTAATAATATATTATATTAGAAATTAATACGTCATGTTTGAAAATGAATTTATCATTCACTAACTAGTCCATTTTACTTTTCAACATGGAAAGCTCCTCGATTTGTATTTAAAATTATAATAATGCTTTATAAATACACTGTTTGAAACAACATATTTCGGATTATCACTCTAAAATACATTTAATCAACATATTATCATAGAAATTGAATAAGTCATGTTTGAAAATGAATTTATCATTCATTCAAATGTACATTTTACTTTTCTAGATGTAAATGTGAACGATTTGTATTTAAAATTATAAAAATGCATTATAAATACACTGTTATGAAACTACACATCTCCGATTTTAAATTCTAAAATCCAATTAATAATATATTATATTAGAAATTGAATATGTCATCTTTGAAAATGAACTTATCATTCATTCAAATGTATATTTTACTTTTCTAGATGTAAATCTGCACGATTTGTATTTAAAATTATAAAAATGCTTTATAAATACACTGTTATGAAACTACACATCACCGATTTTAAATTCTAAAATCCAATTAATAAAATATTATCTTAGAAATTGAATATATCATGTTTGAAAATGATGTTATCATTCATTCTCTAGTGCATTTTATTTTTCAACATGGAAAGCTACTCGATTTGTATTTAAAATTATAAAAATGCATTATAAATACACTGTCTTGAAACTACACATCTCGGATTTTCATTATAAAATCCAATTAATAATATATTATATTAGAAATTGAATACGTCATGTTTGAAAATGAATTTATCATTCACTAACTAGTCCATTTTACTTTTCAACATAGAAAGCTCCTCGATTTGTATTTAAAATTATAAACATGCTTTATAAATACACTGTTTTGAAACAACATATTTCGGATTATCACTCTAAAATACATTTAATCAACATATTATCATAGAAATTGAATATGTCATGTTTGACAATGAATTTATCATTCATTCAAATGTACATTTTACTTTTCTAGATGTAAATGTGCACGATTTGTATTTAAAATTATAAAAATGCATTATAAATACACTGTTATGAAACTACACATCTCCGATTTTAAATGCTAAAATCCAATTAATAATATATTATATTAGAAATGGAATACGTCATGTTTGAAAATGAATTTATCATTCACTAACTAGTCCGTTTTACTTTTCAACATGGAAAGCTCCTCGATTTGTATTTAAAATTATAATAATGCTTTATAAATACACTGTTATGAAACTACACATCTCCGATTTTAAATTCTAAAATCCAATTAATAATATGTTATCATAGAAATTGAATATGTCATGTTTGACAATGAATTTATCATTCATTCGAATGTACATTTTACTTTTCTAGATGTAAATGTGCACGATTTGGATTTAAAATTATAAAAATGCTTTATAAATACACTGTTTTGAAACTACACATCTCCGATTTTAAATTCTAAAATCCAAATAATAATATATTATATTAGAAATTGAATACGTCATGTTTGAAAATGAATTTATCATTCACTAACTAGTCCATTTTACTTTTCAACATGGAAATATCCTCGATTTGTATATAAAATTATAAAAATGCTTTATAAATATACTGTTATTAAACTACACATCTCCGATTTTAAATTCTAAAATCCAATTAATAAAATATTATCTTAGAAATTGAATATGTCAAGTTTGAAAATGAACTTATCATTCATTCAAATGTATATTTTACTTTTCTAGATGTAAATGTGCACGATTTGTATTTAAAATTATAAAAATGCTTTATAAATACACTGTTATGAAACTACACATCACCGATTTTAAATTCTAAAATCCAATTAATAAAATATTATATTAGAAATTGAATACGTCATGTTTGATAATGAATTTATCATTCACTAACTAGTCCATTTTACTTTTCAACATGGAAATATCCTCGATTTGTATATAAAATTATAAAAATGCTTTATAAATATACTGTTATTAAACTACACATCTCCGATTTTAAATTCTAAAATCCAATTAATAAAATATTATCTTAGAAATTGAATATGTCATGTTTGATAATGAATTTATCATTCACTAACTAGAGCATTTTACTTTTCAACATGGAAAGCTGCTCGATTTGTATTTAAAATTATAATAATGCTTTATAAATACACTGTTTTAAAACAACATATTTCGGATTATCACTCTAAAATAAATTTAATCAACATATTATCATAGAAATTGAATATGTCATGTTTGAAAATGAACTTATCATTCATTCAAATGTGTATTTTACTTTTCTAGATGTAAATCTGCACGATTTGTATTTAAAATTTTAAAAATGCTTTATAAATACACTGTTATGAAACTACACATCACCGATTTTAAATTCTAAAATCCAATTAATAAAATATTATCTTAGAAATTGAATATGTCAAGTTTGAAAATGAACTTATCATTCATTCAAATGTATATTTTACTTTTCTAGATGTAAATGTGCACGATTTGTATTTAAAATTATAAAAATGCTTTATAAATACACTGTTATGAAACTACACATCACCGATTTTAAATTCTAAAATCCAATTAATAAAATATTATCTTAGAAATTGAATATATCATGTTTGAAAATGATGTTATCATTCATTCTCTAGTGCATTTTATTTTTCAACATGGAAAGCTACTCGATTTGTATTTAAAATTATAAAAATGCATTATAAATACACTGTCTTGAAACTACACATCTCGGATTTTCATTCTAAAATCCAATTAATAATATATTATCTTAGAAATTGAATATATCATGTTTGAAAATGATGTTATCATTCATTCTCTAGTGCATTTTATTTTTCAACATGGAAAGCTACTCGATTTGTATTTAAAATTATAAAAATGCTTTATAAATATACTGTTATTAAACTACACATCTCCGATTTTAAATTCTAAAATCCAATTAATAATATATTATATTAGAAATTGAATATGTCATGTTTGAAAATGAACTTATCATTCATTCAAATGTATATTTTACTTTTCTAGATGTAAATCTGCACGATTTGTATTTAAAATTATAAAAATGCTTTATAAATACACTGTTATGAAACTACACATCTCCGATTTTAAATGCTAAAATCCAATTAATAATATATTATATTAGAAATGGAATACGTCATGTTTGAAAATGAATTTATCATTCACTAACTAGTCCATTTTACTTTTCAACATGGAAAGCTCCTCGATTTGTATTTAAAATTATAATAATGCTTTATAAATACACTGTCTTGAAACAACATATTTCGGATTATCACTCTAAAATACATGTAATCAACATATTATCATAGAAATTGAATAAGTCATGTTTGAAAATGAATTTATCATTCATTCAAATGTACATTTTACTTTTCTAGATGTAAATGTGAACGATTTGTATTTAAAATTATAAAAATGCATTATAAATACACTGTTATGAAACTACACATCTCCGATTTTAAATTCTAAAATCCAATTAATAATATATTATATTAGAAATTGAATATGTCATCTTTGAAAATGAACTTATCATTCATTCAAATGTATATTTTACTTTTCTAGATGTAAATCTGCACGATTTGTATTTAAAATTATAAAAATGCTTTATAAATACACTGTTATGAAACTACACATCACCGATTTTAAATTCTAAAATCCAATTAATAAAATATTATCTTAGAAATTGAATATATCATGTTTGAAAATGATGTTATCATTCATTCTCTAGTGCATTTTATTTTTCAACATGGAAAGCTACTCGATTTGTATTTAAAATTATAAAAATGCATTATAAATACACTGTCTTGAAACTACACATCTCGGATTTTCATTATAAAATCCAATTAATAATATATTATATTAGAAATTGAATACGTCATGTTTGAAAATGAATTTATCATTCACTAACTAGTCCATTTTACTTTTCAACATAGAAAGCTCCTCGATTTGTATTTAAAATTATAAACATGCTTTATAAATACACTGTTTTGAAACAACATATTTCGGATTATCACTCTAAAATACATTTAATCAACATATTATCATAGAAATTGAATAT
>JACCHV010003006.1:0-16718 GCA_018907245.1 Eupristina koningsbergeri
CATTGTTTTTACATTCTCAAGTTCATTAAATTATGATTTTATTGTAGAAATTCGAATTGTCATTATTATATGCAAATTTATTATGCACTCACAGGTGCATTTTAACAATCTGATATAAATACCAGCTGTATTTTGTTTCAAATATTCGATAATGCATTTACAATTGCAGTTCTTTGAGGCTATATACATTGTTTTTACATTCTCAAGTGCATTAAATTAAGATTTTATTGTAGAAATTCAAATTGTCATTATTATATACAAATTATTTATGCACTCACAGGTGCTTTTTAACAATCTGATATAAATACCAGCTGTATTTTGTTTCAAATATTCGAAAATGCATTTACAATAGCAGTTTTTTGAGGCTATATACATTGTTCTTACATTCTCAAGTGAATAAAGTAAAGATTTTATTGTAGAAATTCAAATTGTCATTATTATATACAAATTTATTATGCACTTCACAGGTGCATTTTAACAATCTGATATAAATACCAGCTGTATTTTGTTTATCTACTCGATAATGCATTTACAATTGCAGTTCTTTGAGGCTATATACATTGTTTTTACATTCTCAAGTGCATTAAATTAATATTTTATTGGACAAATTCAAATTGTCATTATTATATGCAAATTTATTATGCACTCACAGGTGCATTTTAACAATCTCATGTAAATTCCAGCTGTATTTATTTATCTACTCGAAAATGTATTTAAAATTGCAGTATTTTCAGACTATGTACATTGTCTTTATATTTTCAAGAGCTATAATTTAAGATTTTATTGTAGAACTTCAAATTGTCATTATTATATGCAAATATATTATGCACTCACAGGTGCATTTTAACAATCTCATGTAAATTCCAGCTGTATTTTGTTTATCTACTCGATAATGCATTTACAATTGCAGTTCTTTGAGGATATGTACATTGTTTTTACATTCTCAAGTGCATTAAGTAAATATTTTATTGTAGAAATTCAAATTGTCTTTATTATATGCAAATTTATTCATGTAAATTCCAGCTGTATTTTGTTTATCTACTCGATAATGCATTTACAATTGCAGTTCTTTGCATTGTTTTTACATTCTCAAGTGCATTAAGATATTTTATTGTAGAAATTCAAATTGTCTTTATTATATGCAAATTTATTATGCACTCACAGGTGCATTTTAACAATTGATATAAATACCAGCTGTATTTTCTTTATATGATCGAAATGGAATAACGATTGCAGTATATTCAGAGGATATATACATTGTTTTTACATTCTCAAGTGCATTATGTGAAGATTTTATTGTAGAATGTTCAAATTGTCATTATTAGATGCAAATATATTATGCAATCACAGGTGCATTTTGACAATCTGATATAAATACCAGCTGTATTTTCTTTATATGATCGAAAATGGAATAACGATTTCAGTATATTGAGGATATATACATTCTTTTAACATTCTCAAGTGCATTAAATTAAGATTTTATTGTAGAAATTCAAATTGTCATTATTATATGCAAATATATTATGCAGTCACTGGTGCATTTTAACAATCTGACATAAATACCAGCTGTATTTTGTTTATCTACTCGATAATGCATTTACAATTGCAGAATTTTGGGACTATAGACATTGTTTTTACATTCTCAAGTTCATTAAATTATGATTTTATTGTAGAAATTCAAATTGTCATTATTATATACAAATTATTTATGCACTCACGGGTGCATTTTAACAATATGATATAAATATCAGCTGTATTTTGTTTATCTACTCGATAATGCATTTACAATTGCAGAATTTTGGGACTATAGACATTGTTTTTACATTCTCAAGTGCATTAAATTAAGATTTTATTGTAGAAATTCAAATTGTCATTATTATATACAAATTATTTATGCACTCACACGTGCATTTTAACAATCTGATATAAATACCAGCTGTATTTTCTTTATATGATCGAAAATGGAAGAACGATGGCAGTATATTGAGGATATATACATTGTTTTTACATTCTCAAGTGCATTAGGTGAAGATTTTATTGTAGAAATTCAAATTGTCATTATTATATGCAAATACAAATTATTTATGCACTCACAGGTGCATTTTAACAATCTCATGTAAATTCCAGCTGTATTTTGTTTATCTACTCGATAATGCATTTACAATTGCAGTTCTTTGAGGACTATATACATTGTTTTTACATTCTCAAGTTCATTAAATTATGGTTTTATTGTAGAAATTCAAATTGTCATTATTATATACAAATTATTTATGCACTCACGGGTGCATTTTAACAATCTGATATAAATACCAGCTGTATTTTGTTTATCTACTCGATAATGCATTTACAATTGCAGAATTTTGGGACTATTGACATTGTTTTTACATTCTCAAGTTCATTAAATTATGGTTTTATTGTAGAAATTCAAATTGTCATTATTATATACAAATTATTTATGCACTCACGGGTGCATTTTAACAATCTGATATAAATACCAGCTGTATTTTGTTTATCTACTCGATAATGCATTTACAATTGCAGAATTTTGGGACTATAGACATTGTTTTTACATTCTCAAGTTCATTAAATTATGATTTTATTGTAGAAATTCAAATTGTCATTATTATATACAAATTATTTATGCACTCACGGGTGCATTTTAACAATATGATATAAATACCAGCTGTATTTTGTTTATCTACTCGATAATGCATTTACAATTGCAGTTCTTTGAGGCTATATACATTGTTTTTACATTCTCAAGTGCATTAAATTAAGATTTTATTGTAGAAATTCAAATTGTCATTATTATATACAAATTATTTATGCACTCACAGGTGCTTTTTAACAATCTGATATAAATACCAGCTGTATTTTGTTTCAAATATTCGAAACTGCATTTACAATAGCAGTTTTTTGAGGGTATATACATTGTTCTTACATTCTCAAGTGAATAAAGTAAAGATTTTATTGTAGAAATTCAAATTGTCATTATTATATACAAATTATTTATGCACTCACAGGTGCAGTTTATAAATCTCATGTAAATTCCAGCTGTATTTTGTTTATCTACTCGATAATGCATTTACAATTGCAGTTCTTTGAGGCTATATACATTGTTTTTACATTCTCAAGTGCATTAAATTAATATTTTATTGGACAAATTCAAATTGTCATTATTATATGCAAATTTATTATGCACTCACAGGTGCATTTTAACAATCTCATGTAAATTCCAGCTGTATTTATTTATCTACTCGAAAATGTATTTAAAATTGCAGTATTTTCAGACTATGTACATTGTCTTTATATTTTCAAGAGCTATAATTTAAGATTTTATTGTAGAACTTCAAATTGTCATTATTATATGCAAATATATTATGCACTCACAGGTGCATTTTAACAATCTGATATAAATACCAGCTGTATTTTCTTTATATGATCGAAAATGGAATAACGATTGCAGTATATTGAGGATATATACATTGTTTTTATAATCTCAAGTGCATTCAGTAAACATTTTATTGTAGAAACTCTAATTGTCATTATTATATACAAATCATTTTTGCACTCACAGGTGCATTTTAACAATCTCATGTAAATTCCAGCTGTATTTTGATTATCTACTCGATAATGCATTTACATTTGCAGAATTTTGAGACTATACACTTTTTTTTTACATTCTCAAGTGCATTAAGTAAATATTTTATTGTAGAAATTCAAATTGTCATTATTATATACAAATTATTTTTGCACTCACAGGTGCATTTTAACAATCTCATGTAAATTCCAGCTGTATTTTGTTTATCTACTCGATAATGCATTTACAATTGCAGTTCTTTGAGGATATATACATTGTTTTTACATTCTCAAGTGCATTAAGTAAATATTTTATTGTAGAAATTCAAATTGTCTTTATTATATGCAAATTTATTATGCACTCACAGGTGCATTTTAACAATCTGATATAAATACCAGCTGTATTTTCTTTATATGATCGAAAATGGAATAACGATTGCAGTATATTCAGGATATATACATTGTTTTTACATTCTCAAGTGCATTAAATTAAGATTTTATTGTAGAAATTCAAATTGTCATTATTATATGCAAATTTATTATGCACTCACGGTGCATTTTAACAATCTGATATAAATACCAGCTGTATTTTGTTTATCTACTCGATAATGCATTTACAATTGCAGTATTTTGGGACTATATACATTGTTTTTACATTCTCAAGTTGCATTAAATTAAGATTTTATTGTAGAAATTCAAATTGTCATTATTATAAATATATTATGCAAACAGGTTTTTGACAATTGATATGCTGTACTTTATATGATCACGATTTCAGGAGGATGTGCATTAAATTAACAAATCATTATTGTATGCAAATTATTTAATCACGGGTGCATTTTAACAATATGATATAAATACCAGCTGTATTTTGTTTATCTACTCGATAATGCATTTACAATTGCAGAATTTTGGGACTATAGACATTGTTTTTACATTCTCAAGTGCATTAAATTAAGATTTTATTGTAGAAATTCAAATTGTCATTATTATATACAAATTTATTATGCACTCACAGGTGCATTTTAACAATCTCATGTAAATTCCAGCTGTATTTTGTTTCATCTATTCGAAATGCATTTACAATTGCAGTATTTTGAGGATATATAATTGTTTTTACATTCTTAAGTTCATTAAATTAAGATTTTATTGTAGATATTCAAATTGTCATTATTATATGCAAATTTATTATGCACTTACAGGTGCATTTTAACAATCTGATATAAATACCAGCTGTATTTTGTTTATATATCGATAATGCATTTACAATTGCAGAATTTTGAGGACTATAGACATTGTTTTTACATTCTCAAGTGCATTAAGTAAATATTTTATTGTAGAAATTCAAATTGTCATTATTATATACAAATTATTTATGCACTCACAGGTGCATTTTAACAATCTCATGTAAATACCAGCTGTATTTTGTTTATATATCGAAATTGCATTTACAATTGCAGTTATTTGAGGATATATACATTGTTTTTACATTCTCAAGTGCATTAAGTAAGATTTTATTGTAGAAATTCAAATTGTCATTATTATATGCAAATTTATTATGCACTCACAGGTGCATTTTAACAATCTGATATAAATACCAGCTGTATTTTGTTTATCTACTCGATAATGCATTTACAATTGCAGTATTTTGGGACTATAGACATTGTTTTTACATTCTCAAGTTCATTAAATTATGATTTTATTGTAGAAATTCAAATTGTCATTATTATATGCAAATTATATTATGCACTCACAGGTGCATTTTAACAATCTGATATAAATACCAGCTGTATTTTCTTTATATGATCGAAAATGGAAAAACGATGGGAGTATATTGAGGATATATACATTGTTTTTAATTTTTCAAGTGCATTAAGTAAACATTTTATTGTAGAAACTCTAATTCACATTATTATATGCAAATTTATTATGCACTCACACGTGCATTTTAACAATCTGATATAAACACCAGCTGTATTTTATTTATCTACTCGTTAATGCATTTACAATTGCAGTATTTTGGGACTATAGACATTGTTTTTATATTCTCAAGTGCATTAAGTAAACATTTTATTGTAGAAACTCTAATTGTTATTATTATATGCAAATTTATTATGCACTCACACGTGCATTTTAACAATCTCATGTAAATTCCTGCTGTATTTTGTTTATCTACTCGATAATGCATTTACAATTGCAGTATTTTGGGACTATAGAATTTGTTTTTACATTCTCAAGTTCATTAAATTATGATTTTATTGTAGATATTCAAATTGTCATTATTATATGCAAATTTATTATGCACTTACAGGTGCATTTTAACAATCTCATGTAAATTCCTGCTGTATTTTGTTTATCTACTCGATAATGCATTTACAATTGCAGAATTTTGAGACTATACACATTTTTTTTACATTCTCAAGTGCATTAAATTAAGATTTTATTGTAGAAATTCAAATTGTCATTATTATATGCAAATTTATTATGCACTTACAGGTGCATTTTAACAATTTGATATAAATACCAGCTGTATTTTGTTTATCTACTCGATAATGCATTTACAATTGCAGTTCTTTGCGGACATATACATTGTTTTTACATTCTCAAGTGCATTATGTGAAGATTTTGTTGTAGAAATACAAATTGTCATTATTAGATGCAAATATATTATGCAATCACAGGTGCATTTTGACAATCTGATATAAATACCAGCTGTATTTTCTTTATATGATCGAAAATGGAATAACGATTTCAGTATATTGAGGATATATACATTCTTTTAACATTCTCAAGTGCATTAAATTAAGATTTTATTGTAGAAATTCAAATTGTCATTATTGTATGCAAATTATTTATGCACTCACGGGTGCATTTTAACAATATGATATAAATACCAGCTGTATTTTGTTTATCTACTCGATAATGCATTTACAATTGCAGAATTTTGGGACTATAGACATTGTTTTTACATTCTCAAGTGCATTAAGTAAACATTTTATTGTAGAAACTCTAATTGTCATTATTATATGCAAATTTATTATGCACTCACACGTCCATTTTAACAATCTCATGTAAATTCCTGCTGTATTTTGTTTATCTACTCGATAATGCATTTACAATTGCAGTATTTTGGGACTATAGAATTTGTTTTTACATTCTCATGTTCATTAAATTATGATTTTATTGTAGATATTCAAATTGTCATTATTATATGCAAATTTATTATGCACTTACAGGTGCATTTTAACAATCTGATATAAATACCAGCTGTATTTTGTTTATCTACTCGTTAATGCATTTACAATTGCAGAATTTTGGGACCATAGACATTGTTTTTACATTCTCAAGTGCATTAAGTAAATATTTTATTGTAGAAATTCAAATCGTCATTATTATATACAAATTATTTATGCACTCACACGTGCATTTTAACAATCTCATGTAAATACCAGCTGTATTTTCTTTATATGATCGAAATTGGAAAAGTGATGGCAGTATATTGAGGATATATACATTGTTTTTAATTTTTCAAGTGCATTAAGTAAACATTTTATTGTAGAAACTCTAATTCACATTATTATATGCAAATTTATTATGCACTCACACGTGCATTTTAACAATCTGATATAAACACCAGCTGTATTTTATTTATCTACTCGTTAATGTTTTTACAATTGCAGTATTTTGGGACTATAGACATTGTTTTTATATTCTCAAGTGCATTAAGTAAACATTTTATTGTAGAAACTCTAATTGTTATTATTATATGCAAATTTATTATGCACTCACACGTGCATTTTAACAATCTCATGTAAATTCCTGCTGTATTTTGTTTATCTACTCGATAATGCATTTACAATTGCAGTATTTTGGGACTATAGAATTTGTTTTTACATTCTCAAGTTCATTAAATTATGATTTTATTGTAGATATTCAAATTGTCATTATTATATGCAAATTTATTATGCACTTACAGGTGCATTTTAACAATCTGATATAAATACCAGCTGTATTTTGTTTATCTACTCGATAATGCATTTACAATTGCAGAATTTTGGGACTATAGACATTGTTTTTACATTCTCAAGTTCATTAAATTATGATTTTATTGTAGAAATTCAAATTGTCATTATTATATACAAATTATTTTTGCACTCACAGGTGCGGTTTTAACCAATCTCGAATGTAAATTCCAGCTGTATTTTGTTATTTACCCAGCGATAATGCATTTACAAATGCAGTTCTTTGAGGATATATACATTGTTTTTACATTCTCAAGTGCATTAAGTAAATATTTTATTGTAGAAATTCAAATTGTCATTATTATATGCAAATTTATTATGCACTCACAGGTGCATTTTAATAATCTGATATAAGTACCAGCTGTATTTTGTTTATCTACTCGATAATGCATTTACAAATGCAGTTCTTTGAGGATATATACATTGTTTTTACATTCTCAAGTGCATTAAATTAAGATTTTATTGTAGAAATTCAAATTGTCATTATTATATACAAATTATTTATGCACTCACAGGTGCATTTTAACAATCTGATATAAATACCAGCTGTATTTTGTTTATCTACTCGTTAATGCATTTACAATTGCAGAATTTTGGGACTATAGACATTGTTTTTACATTCTCAAGTGCATTAAATTAATATTTTATTGTAGAAATTCAAATTGTCATTATTATATACAAATTATTTATGCACTCACACGTGCATTTTAACAATCTGATATAAATACCAGCTGTATTTTCTTTATATGATCGAAAATGGAAAAACGATGGCAGTATATTGAGGATATATACATTGTTTTTAATTTTTCAAGTGCATTAAGTAAACATTTTATTGTAGAAACTCTAATTCACATTATTATATGCAAATTTATTATGCACTCACACGTGCATTTTAACAATCTGATATAAACACCAGCTGTATTTTATTTATCTACTCGTTAATGTTTTTACAATTGCAGTATTTTGGGACTATAGACATTGTTTTTACATTCTCAAGTGCATTAAGTAAACATTTTATTGTAGAAACTCTAATTGTTATTATTATATGCAAATTTATTATGCACTCACAAGTGCATTTTAACAATCTCATGTAAATTCCTGCTGTATTTTGTTAATCTACTCGATAATGCATTTACAATTGCAGTATTTTGGGACTATAGAATTTGTTTTTACATTCTCAAGTTCATTAAATTATGATTTTATTGTAGATATTCAAATTGTCATTATTATATGCAAATTTATTATGCACTTACAGGTGCATTTTAACAATCTGATATAAATACCAGCTGTATTTTGTTTATCTACTCGTTAATGCATTTACAATTGCAGAATTTTGGGACTATAGACATTGTTTTTACATTCTCAAGTTCATTAAATTATGATTTTATTGTAGAAATTCAAATTGTCATTATTATATACAAATTATTTATGCACTCACGGGTGCATTTTAACAATCTGATATAAATACCAGCTGTATTTTGTTTATCTACTCGATAATGCATTTACAATTGCAGAATTTTGAGGACTATAGACATTGTTTTTACATTCTCAAGTGCATTAAATTAAGATTTTATTGTAGAAATTCAAATTGTCATTATTATATACAAATTATTTTTGCACTCACAGGTGCATTTTAACAATCTCATGTAAATTCCAGCTGTATTTTGTTTCAAATATTCGAAAATGCATTTACAATAGCAGTTTTTTGAGGCTATATACATTGTTCTTACATTCTCAAGTGAATTAAGTAAAGATTTTATTGTAGAAATTCAAATTGTCATTATTATATACAAATTATTTATGCACTCACAGGTGCATTTTAACAATCTGATATAAATACCAGCTGTATTTTGTTTATCTACTCGATAATGCATTTAAATTGCAGAATTTTGGGACTATAGACATTGTTTTTACATTCTCAAGTTCATTAAATTATGATTTTATTGTAGAAATTCAAATTGTCATTATTATATGCAAATTATATTATGCACTCACAGGTGCATTTTAACAATCTGATATAAATACCAGCTGTATTTTCTTTATATGATCGAAAATGGAATAACGATTGCAGTATATTGAGGATATATACATTGTTTTACATTCTCAAGTGCATTAAATGAAGATTTTATTGTAGAAATTCAAATTGTCATTATTATATGCAAATATATTATGCACTCACAGGTGCATTTTAACAATCTGATATAAATACCAGCTGTATTTTCTTTATATGATCGAAAATGGAATAACGATTGCAGTATATTGAGGATATATACATTTTTTTACATTCTCAAGTGCATTAAATTAAGATTTTATTGTAGAAATTCAAATTGTCATTATTATATGCAAATTTATTATGCACTCACAGGTGCATTTTAACAATCTGATGTAAATTCCTGCTGTATTTTGTTTATCTACTCGATAATGCATTTACAATTGCAGTATTTTGGGACTATAGACATTGTTTTTACATTCTCAAGTTCATTAAATTATGATTTTATTGTAGAAATACAAATTGTCATTATTATATACAAATTATTTTTGCACTCACAGGTGCGTTTTAACAATCTCATGTAAATTCCAGCTGTATTTTGTTTATTTACTCGATAATGCATTTACAAATGCAGTTCTTTGAGGATATATACATTGTTTTTACATTCTCAAGTGCATTAAGTAAATATTTTATTGTAGAAATTCAAATTGTCATTATTATATACAAATTATTTATGCACTCACGGGTGCATTTTAACAATCTGATATAAATACCAGCTGTATTTTGTTTATCTACTCGATAATGCATTTACAATTGCAGAATTTTGGGACTATAGACATTGTTTTTACATTCTCAAGTTCATTAAATTATGATTTTATTGTAGAAATTCAAATTGTCATTATTAAATACAAATTATTTTTGCACTCACAGGTGCATTTTAACAATCTCATGTAAATTCCAGCCGTATTTTGTTTCAAATATTCGAAAATGCATTTACAATAGCAGTTTTTTGAGGCTATATACATTGTTCTTACATTCTCAAGTAAATTTAGTAAAGATTTTATTGTAGAAATTCAAATTGTCATTATTATATACAAATTATTTATGCACTCACGGGTGCATATTAACAATCTGATGTAAATTCCTGCTGTATTTTGTTTATCTACTCGATAATGCATTTACAATTGCAGTATTTTGGGACTATAGACATTGTTTTTACATTCTCAAGTTCATTAAATTATGATTTTATTGTAGAAATACAAATTGTCATTATTATATACAAATTATTTTTGCACTCACAGGTGCGTTTTAACAATCTCATGTAAATTCCAGCTGTATTTTGTTTATTTACTCGATAATGCATTTACAATGCACTTTGAGATATATACATTTTTTTACATTCTCAAGTGCATTAAGTTATTTTATTGTAGAAATTCAAATTGTCATTATTATATGCAAATTTATTATGCACTCACAGGTGCATTTTAATAATCTGATATAAGTACCAGCTGTATTTTGTTTAATCTACTCGATAATGCATTTACAATTGCAGTTCTTTGAGGCTATATACATTGTTTTTACATTCTCAAGTGCATTAAATTAAGATTTTATTGTAGAAATTCAAATTGTCATTATTATATACAAATTATTTATGCACTCACGGGTGCATTTTAACAATCTGATATAAATACCAGCTGTATTTTGTTTATCTACTCGTTAATGCATTTACAATTGCAGAATTTTGGGACCATAGACATTGTTTTTACATTCTCAAGTGCATTAAGTAAATATTTTATTGTAGAAATTCAAATCGTCATTATTATATACAAATTATTTATGCACTCACACGTGCATTTTAACAATCTCATGTAAATACCAGCTGTATTTTCTTTATATGATCGAAATTGGAAAAGTGATGGCAGTATATTGAGGATATATACATTGTTTTTAATTTTTCAAGTGCATTAAGTAAACATTTTATTGTAGAAACTCTAATTCACATTATTATATGCAAATTTATTATGCACTCACACGTGCATTTTAACAATCTGATATAAACACCAGCTGTATTTTATTTATCTACTCGTTAATGTTTTTACAATTGCAGTATTTTGGGACTATAGACATTGTTTTTATATTCTCAAGTGCATTAAGTAAACATTTTATTGTAGAAACTCTAATTGTTATTATTATATGCAAATTTATTATGCACTCACACGTGCATTTTAACAATCTCATGTAAATTCCTGCTGTATTTTGTTTATCTACTCGATAATGCATTTACAATTGCAGTATTTTGGGACTATAGAATTTGTTTTTACATTCTCAAGTTCATTAAATTATGATTTTATTGTACATATTCAAATTGTCATTATTATATGCAAATTTATTATGCACTTACAGGTGCATTTTAACAATCTGATATAAATACCAGCTGTATTTTGTTTATCTACTCGTTAATGCATTTACAATTGCAGAATTTTGGGACTATAGACATTGTTTTTACATTCTCAAGTTCATTAAATTATGATTTTATTGTAGAAATTCAAATTGTCATTATTATATACAAATTATTTATGCACTCACGGGTGCATTTTAACAATCTGATATAAATACCAGCTGTATTTTGTTTAGCTACTCGATAATGCATTTACAATTGCAGAATTTTGGGACTATAGACATTGTTTTTACATTCTCAAGTTCATTAAATTATGATTTTATTGTAGAAATTCAAATTGTCATTATTATATACAAATTATTTTTGCACTCACAGGTGCATTTTAACAATCTCATGTAAATTCCAGCTGTATTTTGTTTCAAATATTTGAAAATGCATTTACAATAGCAGTTTTTTGAGGCTATATACATTGTTCTTACATTCTCAAGTAAATTAAGTAAAGATTTTATTGTAGAAATTCAAATTGTCATTATTATATACAAATTATTTATGCACTCACGGGTGCATTTTAACAATCTCATGTAAATTCCTGCTGTATTTTGTTTATCTACTCGTTAATGTATTTACAATTGCAGTATTTTGGGACTATAGACATTGTTTTTACATTCTCAAGTTCATTAAATTATGATTTTATTGTAGAAATTCAAATTGTCATTATTATATACAAATTATTTATGCACTCACGGGTGCATTTTAACAATCTCATGTAAATTCCAGCTGTATTTTGTTTATTTACTCGATAATGCATTTACAATAGCAGTTTTTTGAGGCTATATACATTGTTCTTACATTCTCAAGTAAATTAAGTAAAGATTTTATTGTAGAAATTCAAATTGTCATTATTATATGCAAATTTATTATGCACTCACAGGTGCATTTTAACAATCTGATGTAAATACCAGCTGTATTTTGTTTATCTACTCGTTAATGCATTTACAATTGCAGAATTTTGGGACTATAGACATTGTTTTTACATTCTCAAGTTCATTAAATTATGATTTTATTGTAGAAATTCAAATTGTCATTATTATATACAAATTATTTATGCACTCACGGGTGCATTTTAACAATCTGATGTAAATACCAGCTGTATTTTGTTTATCTACTCGTTAATGCATTTACAATTGCAGAATTTTGGGACTATAGACATTGTTTTTACATTCTCAAGTTTATTAAATTATGATTTTATTGTAGAATTCAAATTGCCATTATTATATGCAAATTTATTATGCACTTACTGGTGCATTTTAACAATCTGATATAAATACCAGCTGTATTTTGTTTATCTACTCGATAATGCATTTACAATTGCAGAATTTTGGGACTATAGACATTGTTTTTACATTCTCAAGTTCATTAAATTATGTATTTATTGTAGAAATTCAAATTGTCATTATTATATACAAATTATTTATGCACTCACGGGTGCATTTTAACAATCTGATATAAATACCAGCTGTATTTTCTTTATATGATCGAAAATGGAAAAACGATGGCAGTATATTGAGGATATATAATTTGTTTTTACATTCTCAAGTGCATTAAGTAAACATTTTATTGTAGAAACTCTAATTCACATTATTATATGCAAATTTATTATGCACTCACACGTGCATTTTAACAATCTGATATAAACACCAGCTGTATTTTATTTATCTACTCGTTAATGCATTTACAATTGCAGTATTTTGGGACTATAGACATTGTTTTTACATTCTCAAGTGCATTAAGTAAACATTTTATTGTAGAAACTCTAATTGTTATTATTATATGCAAATTTATTATGCACTCACACGTGCATTTTAACAATCTCATGTAAATTCCTGCTGTATTTTGTTTATCTACTCGATAATGCATTTACAATTGCAGTATTTTGGGACTATAGAATTTGTTTTTACATTCTCAAGTTCATTAAATTATGATTTTATTGTAGATATTCAAATTGTCATTATTATATGCAAATTTATTATGCACTTACAGGTGCATTTTAACAATCTGATATAAATACCAGCTGTATTTTGTTTATCTACTCGATAATGCATTTACAATTGCAGTTCTTTGAGGATATATACATTGTTTTTACATTCTCAAGTGCATTATGTGAAGATTTTATTGTAGAATTCAAATTGTCATTATTAGATGCAAACATATTATGCAATCACAGGTGCATTTTGACAATCTGATATAAATACCAGCTGTATTTTCTTTATATGATCGAAAATGGAATAACGATTTCAGTATATTGAGGATATATACATTCTTTTAACATTCTCAAGTGCATTAAATTAAGATTTTATTGTAGAAATTCAAATTGTCATTATTATATGCAAATATATTATGCAGTCACTGGTGCATTTTAACAATTTGATATAAATCCCAGGCTGTATTTTCTTTATTTGGATCGAAAATGGAATAACGATTCAGTATATGAGGATATATTACATTGTTTTTTCCATTTCTCAAGTGCATTCAATTAACGATTTTATTGTAGAAATTCAAATTGTCCTTATTTCTATACAAATTATTTCTGCACTCACAGGTGCATTTTAATAATCTCATGTAAATTCCAGCTGTATTTTGTTATCTTCTCGATACTGCATTTACAATTGCAGAATTGAGACATCCACATTTTTTTACATTTCTCACTTGCATTAAATAAGATTTTATTGTAGAAATTCAAATTGTCATTATTATATAAAAATTATTTATGCACTCACACGTGCATTTTAACAATCTGATATAAATACCAGCTGTATTTTCTTTATATGATCGAAAATGGAATAACGATTTCAGTATATTGTGGATATATACATTCTTTTAACATTCTCAAGTGTATTAAATTAAGATTTTATTGTAGAAATTTAAATTGTCATTATTATATGCAAATATATTATGCAGTCACTGGTGCATTTTAACAATTTGATATAAATACCAGCTATATTTTCTTTATGTGATCGAAAATGGAATAACGATGGCAGTATATTGAGGATATATACATTGTTTTTACATTCTCAAGTGCATTAGGTGAAGATTTTATTGTAGAAATTCAAATTGTCATTATTATATGCAAATTTATTATGCACTCACAGGAGCATTTTAACAATCTCATGTAAATTCCAGCTGTATTTTGTTTATTTACTCGATAATGCATTTACAATTTCAGTTCTTTGAGGATATATACATTTTTTTACATTTACAAGTGCATTAAATTAAGATTTTATTGTAGAAATTCAAATTGTCATTATTATATACAAATTATTTATGCACTCACAGGTGTATTTTAACAATCTCATGTAAATACCAGCTGTATTTTGTTTATCTACTCGTTAATGCATTTACAATTGCAGAATTTTGGGACTATAGACATTGTTTTTACATTCTCAAGTTCATTAAATTATGATTTTATTGTAGAAATTCAAATTGTCATTATTATATACAAATTATTTATGCACTCACGGGTGCATTTTAACAATCTCATGTAAATTCCTGCTGTATTTTGTTTATCTACTCGATAATGCATTTACAATTGCAGTATTTTGGGACTCTAGAATTTGTTTTTACATTCTCAAGTTCATTAAATTATGATTTTATTGTAGATATTCAAATTGTCATTATTATATGCAAATTTATTATGCACTTACTGGTGCATTTTAACAATCTGATATAAATACCAGCTGTATTTTGTTTATCTACTCGTTAATGCATTTACAATTGCAGAATTTTGGGACTATAGACATTGGTTTTACATTCTCAAGTTCATTAAATTATGATTTTATTGTAGAAATTCAAATTGTCATTATTATATACAAATTATTTATGCACTCACGGGTGCATTTTAACAATCTCATGTAAATTCCTGCTGTATTTTGTTTATCTACTCGATAATGCATTTACAATTGCAGAATTTTGGGACTATAGACATTGTTTTTACATTCTCAAGTTCATTAAATTATGATTTTATTGTAGAAATTCAAATTGTCATTATTATATACAAATTATTTTTGCACTCACAGGTGCATTTTAACAATCTCATGTAAATTCCAGCTGTATTTTGTTTCAAATATTCGAAAATGCATTTACAATAGCAGTTTTTTGAGGCTATATACATTGTTCTTACATTCTCAAGTAAATTAAGTAAAGATTTTATTGTAGAAATTCAAATTGTCATTATTATATACAAATTATTTATGCACTCACGGGTGCATTTTAACAATCTGATGTAAATACCAGCTGTATTTATTTATCTACTCGTTAATGCATTTACAATTGCAGAATTTTGGGACTATAGACATTGTTTTTACATTCTCAAGTTCATTAAATTATGATTTTATTGTAGAAATTCAAATTGTCATTATTATATACAAATTATTTATGCACTCACGGGTGCATTTTAACAATCTCATGTAAATTCCAGCTGTATTTTGTTTATTTACTCGATAATGCATTTACAATAGCAGTTTTTTGAGGCTATATACATTGTTCTTACATTCTCAAGTAAATTAAGTAAAGATTTTATTGTAGAAATTCAAATTGTCATTATTATATGCAAATTTATTATGCACTCACAGGTGCATTTTAACAATCTGATGTAAATACCAGCTGTATTTTGTTTATCTACTCGTTAATGCATTTACAATTGCAGAATTTTGGGACTATAGACATTGTTTTT